>JAKJXP020000023.1:0-412780 GCA_022225965.2 Diatrype stigma | reverse complement strand
TTTTTTTGCACCCCCCCCCCCCCCCCCCCCCCCCGGAACAACTAAACTCCAGCAGGCAATGTTCCCAGGCTAACCTCACCCTCTTTCTTTCTTTTCTTTTCCCACTGCGAAGTACAAGAAGGGCCGCACGCAACCGCGCACGGCGACGGGGGCCGAAACCGCGCCGCGCCGCATATCAAGACGTACATCCGGTATAGCGAGAGGGGAGGCGAGGACGAGGACGGAAGATCGATTGACTGGGCGCTCCTGACGTCGGCGAACATATCGAAGCAGGCGTGGGGCGAGGCGGCGAACGGGACCGGGCAGATCCGGATCGCGTCGTGGGAGATCGGCGTGCTGGTGTGGCCCGAGCTGCTCGCGAGCGGCGGCGACGGCGGCAGTGGGGATGATGGTAATCATGCCAAGAAAAAGGCAAAGATGGTCGCCACCTTCCAGACGGACATGCCGCGGGAAAATGACCTCGGAGGAGGGGGCGATGGGCCGCCGCTAGTCGGTCTGCGGATCCCGTATAGCCTCCCCCTGAGGAGGTACGCGGATGACGAGGTGCCCTGGGTCGCCACGGCGGATTATAGCGAGCCGGATTGGAAAGGACGGACTTGGGAAGATCCGTGAGCGTGTTTGATGGGTTAGTTGGATGGATGATAGGGCAGATGGGGGGGTAGCGGGTGGTCGAGACTTTTGGATTTTCCGAAGTCACTTTTTAGAATTTGCGGTTGTCTCGCTATTAACTACCTCACAAGAGGTCTGGAGCCTCGGTCAACCACTGAGTATGGCCGGCAGGAACATATTATACAGGTTACTGATGGGCTTATACCATGGTGGAGCCATTGGATATCCTTTGAAAGCTGCAAGCTTGATTCCCGCAGTAGATCATGAAGACATATTCATTTTGCGTTTGCTCATATTGCCTTCCAGGTTCTGACGGCATCGACACTGACTTAAGTCTCTTCTCTCGCTCGCCTAGCCTCGGGGAAGTTTGGGCATGATTTCTACAAGCAAGTGCGTGACGCCGCTATGCTTCAAGCGTTTCTTTATTTGCTTTCTTTCTTTCTTACCGCAACCACTGTCACCGTGTAACTACCACCTTACATGGCCACCTAAGCGCCAACGGCCTCGGGCTCCTTGTTCTCGTCGTAGCCGTACTTGGCCTTCAACTCCTCGACCTTGGCGATGTAGCGCTCCTGCGCCTGCTGGGCCGTGATGCCCTCCTCGGCCACCTTCTTCCAGGCGTTGTACTTGGCCTTGCCCTGTTCATCAAAACGTGCATGTCAGCTCTGAAGCGTCCTATCGAAGGAACACAGGGGGTGGGTGGTTCTCGTCGTGCGTACCTTGAGGTCGAACATGCCGGGCGCCGGTGCCTTGCTGAAGTCCTCGCCGTTGGCGGCCTTGTAAAGACCTGTGTGCATCTCAGAGCGTTAGTAACTGAGTTTTGTTCGCCTTCTCCATTGGTAGACTGATCCTGCTGGGCAGCTACAGGCCATATGTTTCGTGACACGGCGAGCAAGAACCAATACCGTTTCGACAGGGATGGGTGCGCGGGAAGACACAACGTACCGTACAGGCTGAGAAGGTCCTCGTTGTCGGGCTTGCTGGTCAGCTTCTTGGAGTCGTTCGCCGCCTTCTGGAATGCCTCGTTGGACGCCATCGTGATGGTGGGGTGTGGGTGTTTGGTGAAAAGTAGGAACGTGGGGTAAAATGAGCGATTGCTTATAGCAAGTAGTAGTTCAAGTATGACTTCGTGGTTGTGTTGTCTGGAAGGCTTTGGTGTAGTAGGTAGTAAGTACTCTGTTAGACTAGTCAAAGTAGGCTGGCTAGGGGGGTTTAAATACAGTTTTTGCTTCTTCTCTTTCCTCTTCGAAGACCTGGTCTTGGGCGGATGCGGATTAGGGAGAGGAGTTTCCAAGGTTCTTCCCAGGTAGGGCCGCCCCGTAATCATCATGTGCTCCCTAGGTAGGCACTTAGACTGGTACCGCTACCGTACCTAGGCTTATTGTTGGGAGATCGGTGTTGGCGGGGTAGAGGTATTCCCCGTCCAAGAATGTACGTCATGCGTTGAGCTTGTCCGAAAAGAGCTAAGCAAGTCTATATCCACCTGCACTTCATGTCCACGGGTATGGCTTAAACTCAATTCACGTGAATCAGACGGGAATAAAGGTCTGAGTTAATCTGAGTTAAACTATTCGACTCCTATGCCGAAACTATTAATCTTGATATATTCTTATATCCTGTTTCTGGAGCACTTGTTGCTGACCCGGGTCGTGAAAGCACATCCACCTACTACTGTAAATGCGTGATAGGGCTGTAGGGCTGTAGGGCTGTAGGGCTATGGGGCTGGAAGTTTTCTTCACTTATATCCCTTTTGAAGCAGCTGGCGGAGTGGTGGTTTGAACTATATGCTAGTAGCTATATAGCTAGTATTCCAACGACATCCTGCTGGCCTATGTTACTGACAGGGCGGCAGTAAGGCGGTCGAGAACACTGCTCCGACTGTCGGCGGCAGCGTCAGTGTAAGGAGCCCCCCCACCCCTCCATATCAAACGAGAGAGGGTTCATAATCTATGGAGGCCCATGGCTCGGACTTTTAACTTGATAATACTCGGGCATCAACAGCCCAGAGCATATTGGCTTGTGGCAAGTTACGCCAAGGCAGTTACCGTTTGCCAATATGACGAAGTATGTTGGTCGCGAAGTCATCTTCATGTTCTGCTCCATATGGATAAATCGAGATAAGATCGTCCACGGACCACATTGCGTGTCCTTGGAACTAATTGCTATCAAGTAAGGGCAATAGCTACTCGCTGGGTAGGACAACGACACACGGTAAGGTAGCGTCATATAACAGGGCTCTCAGGATTCTTTGCCACGAAACGTACAATGTAGGTGCAAGGATATCGATTCGATATCAAGAGCGAAGACTACACCATCATACCTTCGAAACATTATGACCAGCCATTCTGTTTGCGTTATGATTCCCATATATCTACCAGTTGGGTAAGTCACTCTACTGTAAGAGCTTCCTGCTACCCAAAGCCCCTGGAACGGCACGTATTCCGCCACCGCGTATCCTCATACTTCATGGGTCATGGCCGTGTGTCAGAGCGCTGTACGCATCCATTGCATTCAACTAAGTTTATTCTTACCTATACCAACATTGTATCTCCATGTTGTCGCGATAAAATGGGTCTATTTTGGAGCTGCTCTAGAGATGTATAACGCTCTGGCAGGGCCCCCCCCCCTGGAGGCCCCATTTGGGTCTGTATAAAGGTCCGATCTGCCCCCATACGTCCCTGACGATCCCTTCTTTCCTTCCTTCCTTAGAGCTTTAGCAGAGTGTAGCAAATACGTCAATAAAAGGGCTATTCAGAAACGCGACACATGTGAACCACTTATGAATGGAGACATTCTTGGATTTGTCCAAATAATTCCCTGGTGGCTTTGAATGTGGTTTGTTCAACAAGGCTTTGTTTAGTGACACTATATGGCGAGAAATGACACATTGGCCATAGATCATTCTTTTCTTCCTCATTCCCATTGCATTGATCCATCGCACCAGCATTCCAATCATGGGTAACCCTCGCACCGGTTTGAATCTTATTGACAATCCATGGTTCGACATTTAACATGGAAACACTCATGAACGCGCAGTCTCCCTTCCATTTCCACCTACACCTTTCTTTCCTCAACACATTATCATATACCAATACTTCTTACTTCGTAATATTGCATTACATATCCTTAGAACCTTCACCCCATATTCAACAACACCAACAATAACAGCCATGCCTTCCGGCCAAGACAAAAAGGAGAAACCAGTCTCCAACGAACCTAAGAAGCAAAGCAAAGGGAAGGAAAGTAGTAAGTAGTGCCCTAGAATTTGACACCTAAGAGTTCCCCAGAATCCTCCAACAACAGCAACAACAACAACAACAATTGTCCAATTGTACAGAACCCCCCTTGTGGTCTATTGATGTAAAACGCGCCAACAAGGGGCTCCTCTCAGTGTCCCAATATTATACCAGCGCAGTTGCTGATGCGAACCATTGTAGGCAAAAGGAAACGTGACGAGACTGAGAGTGAGACTGCGGAAATCCAAAAGAATGGGGGTGTAGTGGAGAAATATCCTAGGGATCTTGAACAATAGATCATCTACAAGCCAAGATGGAGTACGACATCCGGCATCATCACGGGTGGGCACTATTCAGATTGGGGCGGGTGGCCTGAGGTCACGGCTCATAGCCTACCTAGATATGGACTGCTTGCTCTTCTTCACGCCAGAACTACATCACTACATCAACCAAGCTGGTCTTGGACATTGTTCGATATATGCTTACTGCATAAACTTATTGTTATTATAGTCTCTACAGAGGCAACAACAAATCTCTATCACCCATACTATAGTTTGATTGATCTATGCCACAGACGGTATAGAGTCTTACAGTGTGACAATTAAGCCAGTGAAACGAATCCTGTTCCCATGAAAATCAGGGGGAGAGGCCCCCTTTACCGAGTCCCATGGCTATGAGTCTTATAAACATGGATCATCTTAGTTCAATATGCTATTTTGAAAAATTGAAATCACAAACGTATACCGGTGTTAGCAGATAATAGAATTACCTTGGATCTTCTATAGTCAAGGCCTAGTGGGATGGCGCTGCACATATAAGACTAGGCCAAACCCAAACATGGTACCAGTGGCTTGAGGCTGCGTAAGACATATAAATCATAGAACCTGCCTTAAGAGATGGTATATCGACGATACACTCTAATGTCTATGCACTTTACAAGAGTACAGCTACCATCCTCCCGATACTTGCGACAATGGTACATGTTGCCGTATGATACAAAAGATAAAAAGGGATCATTGAGAAGAAAGCATTTCCAGTATTACTTTTTGCAGATCTGTTTACCTACTAAGGCAGATAGTAACTGGGGTTTCTGTAAAAACGTCATATATAATATAACCCACTACGTAGCATAACAGTCGAGTTAAGAGGCCAATAAGGCACAATGAGTCATGCTGAGCTTATAGTTTGATGTGTTTGCCATACAGTCATTACAGCCCGGTAAGTTCATCTCATTGCCTTGAATTATAAACCATCATACTTTCAAGTAAGGACTAGAGTGCCAGGAATGCAACCAACGTTCGAGTGCGATAACTCAAACAACGAATGAAAGTTTACCGGGATGTTTGTCTGATTAAACTAACATTCTCATGTATGGGATGATGCTTTTACTGGTTCGAAAAGCTTGGCCATCTTCCTATGCGAGCATTCCAAAAGATCCCAGTATGGCTCACCGTCTACCTGCTGCTGTGTTTTGTGAACTTAGTCTGGGGAATCTCTTTGAAGCCAAACGGCATCGTCCACTCCTAAGATAACTATAAATACCTAAATGCTTCCTGGTTCCTATAATGATAACTGGTGCAATAAGATACCACCAATACGACGAACCAACTCAGGATCCCTCACAGATCATACTGCTTATAATATACCCCTCCACACACCCTGAGTAAACAAAAACCATCAACTTCGCTCATTTTTCCTGTGGTCCCTTGGCTCCGACAAGACACCGACCCGTACAGATCCCGAGACTCTACGATACTTCATTTGATCGCCCCACGTAACGAGACCAACAAGATGTCTGACGCTTACCTATCTCGACTACACAACAGTCGTTGCGAGAAATGTGGCTATTGGACCGCGGGCTGGGGCTGCCAAAAGTGCGGCAAGAAGGCGAGAGAGCAACAGCAAGAGGACGGGAGGGCGGCCAAGAACTCCAGTGACAAGAAATGCGGCACGGGCACGGCGGACTGGGGTGGCCGAACCTACGGCGAAACAGCACGAGAGCAACAGGAAGAGGACGAATGGGTTATGGTAGAGAAGGAGTCGCCCCAGCATTCCAGCGACGAGAAGGGAAAGGGGAAGAAGAATGATACAAAGTGAAGGAAGCACATAATAAGGCTGAATGACTAGGCAAACCAACAACCACAACTAGAATACAGCTCTAGAACGAAGCCCGTCTATAGAGCAACAATGCAGCAGGACTGACATAGCTTGCACCCACCACAGGGATCTGAGAGACCCAGCAATATGATAGATTTCTTCGAGACCCCTGACTTCCTAGATTTCAATGAACCGCAACCTCGGAGTCCCGCGCGGCCGACGGCCCCACTTTATGGTTCCGAACGTTCGGGCCCGAAGCAGCCAATAGCCAATGGATTTAAAAATGGAAATTAGCTGCTGCACACTATCAAGTACCTTATGTAGTATATCCTACATCGTACCTAGGTAATATGTACTACCTAGCTACTCTATCTGTATCTCTTAAGATTCAATGTTGCTCATTACATAGATTTAAAGGGATTGATATCGTACTTTGACAGCGGAGCACCAGTTCTTACTAGCATGTACATTAATGAGAATGTAATGTGCGATGACTAGACTAGGTCCCAAGATCCTTTATTAGTTACCTGAAGTTGGTAGCGGCCAGGAGGAATGCCACGATGGTACGCGCTGTAACTCCCGGATGATGAAGGCGATTGACGATGTACGTACTACCGATGTAGTATCCGCCTGGCTCGGATTTGGAGGCGTACATACGTACCTACTTAAGTAAGCTAGCCTCAGAAAGATGTCGAATTGAGATAAGTCAGCACCTACTGTTCTAGACCAACGCATTGCTGGCCCTTCGTAATGCCACCTATTTAAATTGATAAGCTCAATGAAATAATTACCAATGCGACTGATCCCCGGACAAGCCCAAACCTTAACTACCGGTGACACACCTTAAACCCCTTGCGGCGTTGTAGCTCCCTAGGGATTCCCCTAACCGACTAGCGCACTGGGCACTGTAAGTACTACCTAAGCATCAGGCATCGAGTAAACAACCTACAGCAACATTCAGAGATCCAGATAGCCAGATATAAAACCCAAGGGCTTCCCGGATACTTCTGTCAGCGAAGAATTAAGATACCTGTCCATAAAACCATCGCGGAGGGCACAATTCCGTGAAACCTGCAGCTTGTTTGATCTGACCTTTGTTAGGCCGTGTCTTAATTAACAAACCACCGTTGTTTCCCCCCCCCTGATCAGCGGCCCGGGCTCAAGTTCCACCTTGCTTCGTCACTCTCGAGTCTTCCGGACTTCGCCAACGCCGGCGATTTCTAACTTGAGCAAACCCAAACACAACCACAACCACAATTTTACATACACATTCTCACAATGGCGAAGACGGTCGTGATCCTCGGCGGCGCTTATGCCGGCATCCAAGTTGCACACCGCTTGCTCAAGCACACTAGATCCTCAGTTCCGGATCTCAAAGTCATCCTAGTTTCAAAGGTAAGAAGCGGCCACTCCAGACTTGTTATCTAGCCTTAGTTTCTACCTACCTGCCTCGCTGCCCGGGTAGCCTTGTAGAAATAGCGGTGAAAAAGAGAAGAAAAGAAACTCCGCGGTAGGGTAGCACAAGATGTGCACCCCCACCCCTCCCAAGCTCCCGGCGTGGCCTGGTTACACGGTTCCGCCCATCGTTGGTTTTCGAGCGGTAGAAGAAATCATACACAAGCTATATATGAACGAACCAAATGCTAAAGCTTTCTCCCTATGAACAGAATAGTCATTTCTACTGGAACCTCGCCTCGGTACGGGCCATCGTGCCCGGCCTCCTGGAAGAGGCGCAGTACAGCCAGTCGATCGCCGACGGGTTTAAGCAGTACCCGGCCGAGGCCTTCGAGCTGATCGTCGGCAGCGCCGAGGCCGTCGACGTCGACGCGCGCACCGTCCGCGTCTCCTCCACCCCGCCTACTGACACCACCACCGCCGCGGAACCTCCCCGCGTCCTCAGCTACGACCACCTGGTCCTAGCCACCGGCACGCGGGATGTCGACCCGGCGATGCCGTGGAAGGGCAGCGGGACGCACGAGCAGGTGCGCGACTCGGTGGCGGCGATCCAGGCGCGCGTCGCGTCCGCGCGCCACATCGTCGTGGCCGGGGGCGGCGCCACGGGCGTCGAGGTGGCCGCCGAGCTGAAGTGCGAGTTCAAGGGCGCCAAGGAGGTGGTGCTGCTCGCGGCGGGCCCCGCGCTGCTGGGCGGCGACAGCCTGGCGGGGCCGGCGCGCGCCGAGCTCAAGAAGCTCGGCGTCGCGGTCCGCACGGGCGCGCGGGTGGCGTCGAGCGCCGCGCGCCCCGACGACGGCAAGACCGAGGTCCTGCTCGAGGGCGCCGAGGGCGAGAAGATCGTCACCGACCTGTACCTGCCCACCATGGGCGTCGTGCCCAACACCGAGTACCTGCCCGAGGGCCTGCTGACGCCGGCGGGCTACGTCGACGTCGACGAGTGCTTCGTCGTCAAGGGGGCTAAGGACGTCTGGGCCGCGGGCGACGTCGTGTCGAAGCCCAAGGGCAGCTTCGTGCTGGCCGACATGCAGGCCGCGGGCGTGGCGAAGAACATCGACGCCGCGCTGCGGGGCAAGGCGCCGGCGCCCGTCAAGACCCTGCCCTTCGACGTCTTCATGTGCGCCACGGGCCGCAGCCGCGGCGTCGGCCGCATGGGCGCCGTCAAGGTCTTCTCGCTCATGGTCTACCTCATCAAGGGGAAGACGCTGGGCGTGCAGCGCCTGCCGGGCTGGGTCGACGGCAGCTCTTTTTAATGTGGGCTGGCTACGCACGCAAAACATACCTGCCTAGGTAGTGTGGAGGGAAGGACATGATGGGTTCGGCATGTGTCTCAAAATCGTGGCCTACGGGCGTATACAGTGTTTTTTTCGTTTTCGGGGAGAACAGCGGGGAGTTTGAAAGCATGATTCGCAATATCCTTAGATATATTAGATACCCTTGACTTCCATAGGTTCATGCTCTCATAATGTATGCTACGACTGCAGAGTTTTTTGCAAATTGATGTGCGGTTTTGATGCCATGGCGATAATCGCCTCCACGTAGAGTAGAAGTAACAATATCATATATGGAACGCACCCATAATTAGAAAATGCATCCGGCAAGCACGCTAATCGCCAGATCTAAGCATTAGGTAAAGGGCAGTGGTAGGTAGTAGTGGTAGTGGTGACATTATATAACAGCCTTGGATCTCCCCCCTCAGAAAGGCGTGTCATGATACAGCGTCATCGTTATTATTGGTCGCTCTTCTTTGTTTTTTTCTCTGCTCTCATCGACCCGCCTTCTCGTCCTCGATCTCCCTCCTCAACTGCTCCAACACCTGCATCCGCGAGCTTAGGTGCGCCTCGAGCCCCTCGACCTGCTCGCGGACCGTCTGCAGATCATCCGACACGCTCTTCAGGCCCCCGCCGCCGCTGTTCTTGGCGGCGCCGTCCCCCGAGCCTCCGCTCTCGAGCTCGAGCAGCTGCTTGCGCTTGTAGTCGAGCAGCTGCTCGAGCTCGCGCTTGACGAGGGCGGGCTTGTTGTCGCGCTTGGCGCCGCCGCGGTGGCGGCGGTCGACGTCGGCCTCGACCTTGTCGAGCTTGGCCTCGAGGTCGTGCAGCTGCTTCTTGAGCCGGACCTCCTCCCAGTCGGCCGTCTTCTCGGTGCTGAAGTCGGTGCCCTGGGCCTTGAACCCGCCCCGCCCCAGGCGCGTGAGGTACTGGTCGCCGAACTTGGCCTTGCGGCCCGTCGCCGTCGTCTCGTCCGCCTTGGCCGCCCACCGCGACGCCGTCGCCGCGTTGCGCTGGCTGTCCAGCTGGTAGTCGATCTGGTTGCGCTCGAACGAGGCCCGCAGCGACGCCGGCACCGTCCGCGGGATCCGGTACCCGTCGTGCCGGTTGTTCAGGATGTGCAGGAACGCCAGGCACGCGTCCTTGTTGATCGTCGACGCGGCCGCCGGGTTGACTAGGTTCCACGCCGATCGCACGTCCGTGTCGGGCACGTCGAGCGATTCATAGAGGTCGTCGAGGGCGCGGACTGAATGCCGGAAAGGATGTATTATTAGAAAGAGGAACGCTCGAAGAGAGAGAGAGAGAGCGTGGCCGAGCACCCTGCTACTGCTACTGCTGTATGCGGTTTACTCACAGGATATCTCCCCCCGCATGTCCCGGTTCTCTTGGTATATCGACTCGTACTTCGCCTTGTCTTGCGGGTTCATGTACCAGTCGAAGCCATCTTTCAGGCCCGGCGTATCGGAATCGTCGTCTACCTGCTCGAACTGTACTTGTTTCCCCGTCAGGGCTCGGCTCGCTTGTACGAGGTGTGCTTTCGATTCTGGGACCAGCCAGTCCGGTATCACTGGAGGGACGTCCGCGTATTCCTGATCTCCCGCGTTAGTAGAGTAGTTCCAGCTGCCCCCATTCCCAGTACCGCGGGCAGCAGAGAATGTTCCGTAGCGGCAGGCGTGCTCACCCCATTGACAAGATCGAATATGATCCGCATCGCCACGCAGAACTCCTCAAAGTCGAGATTGCCGTCGTTGTCGACATCGGCCACGTCCCACACCCGCTCGAGCTGGTCGTCCCGCAGCCCACTGTTCTTCAGCAACGGCGCGGCCTGCTCGCCCGTGAGGAACTTGCCGCCATTGGTCCGCGTGGAGAAAATGTTCCAGTATGTCTCGATCTCCTGAGGCTCAATCCGCGGCGCCATGCTGAGCAATTATGTCGTCTGCCTCAGGAATCTACAGCTCGGTTTAGGGCGTCGCGTACGGGGCGTGGTTTATGCGGTCGGTAGGTATCTCCGTGGGCAGTCGAGATAGTGGAAGATGACGTCGGACTCGGAGGCAACCCGTGATATGGAAGTCTCGATTCAGCGACAGCACAAGGTCTGGTGAAAGAATGTTTGGGTATCAAGTTCTAGTAATAAACCACATGTAAACTTGAATGCTTGAATGATCATTGATCATTGATCACCTCTTGGTCCAGTAGCAAGCATTGTGGCTGGAGTACGTGGCTAGAGTAGCTGACGCTGTTGAGGCGATGAGGCTTAGCAAGTTTCACAGCACAGTGTGTTTGGAATGCTTAGTGCACTATTCTCACTGTATGTACTGTACTTGCACCCCTTTCCTTCGCTCTCCGCCTCTGCCCCTCAGTCCCCAGATCTCCCCGTATCTCCCGTACATCGCCCACAACCACCAACGCACGTCACAGCTACAAGAAACACCACAATCCTAGTTTACGTCGACAGAGGAATAGTCTGTGGAATAGTCTGTATCTACTGTACAACTGACTGAAACCCCCCGTACCATGATGACTCCAGTCTTTATGTGGAATGCTTGTTTCAAGCGAGGCTCTATTCAACGAAATCCTGTGATATACGGAGCTTCCTTGGAGTAACCTATCAAGATGAATTCACCATGGATTGCCCACGATCAAAACTTTGTTGAAACCAACTTTTCATTGTAGACTACGAAACTCCCTTATTTTTTTTAATTGTGCAACCACTATTATATCGTACACGGTCGAGATCACTATCGAAATAAGATCTCAACCAGTGGTTGGCAACCACCTGAAATCCAGGCCGCCCGTCAAAGATGAGAGATTGCAGTTGAAAATGCGAAATCTCACCGGGCGAATCAGATTCCAGCTCATCTTTTCCTGCCACCCAGATCTCCGTCGGTCGAATTGAAGCCAACTCCCAAGACACATCTACATCCTGGTTCCCGTTTGTCATTGGCATGGCCTTCCGAAGCACATCTGGATCCTGATCTTGTCGACGTGAACCTGCGCCCAAATTGGAATCTTCGTGCCTCATCACAGCGGCAAAATACCTGGTGACAAGCGATTCTTCTTCAGCTCCCATGTTGTAAACCTGAAATATGAGTTTGCAAGAGAAAAACCAATCAGTTCCAAAGTCAGTGACTCCACTACAAAGTATGCCTTCGAATCCAATTTGGTCAACACCACATTGTTCGAAGCCTTGCTCCCCAATAGTCGATTAATCGGTGTCCAAGTCTTCCATGTTCAAGTCTTCGTCTTCCGTTGCGCCGGCGTCGGTTGTGTCACCCCCGGCCTCGCCCTCGTCCGCATACTCGCTCTCATCAGTATCAGTCGCTGTGCTTTTGCTTCTTGGCTTAGACTTGGGCAGGAAATGGGCTAGAACCACAGGGATGTCTTTGTCCCTGCCTCCGCCTGGAGCCGTGTCCGCGACCTCGTCCTGGACTTCTGCGGGGGCGTTAATCGGACGGCCCAGAAGAAATTCTTGGAGACGTCCACGTGGCTTCTGGGCCTTTGATTGAGACTCAGGCGTGTGGTCATTGGCTAGTCGAAGCCGTTTATGAGCACCATCGTCTTGTACAGGGGAACTATGCGCACGCTTGAAGGCCCCTTTGGAAGGTCCCAAGACGCTCGGTTGGCTCGTAGGTGTCGGAACTGCTAGCTCGGCGGCGCCAATTCCAGCCAGACGCTGACTTGAACGAGTTGCGGTAGCTGGCCGATCAATTTGGCTTTCGACTGCAAGACGACTACTACGGCGCTCGGGAGTAGCCTTCGGCACCCCCCGTGGACCTGGCACGACTTCTTTCGGAGCGTCTTTCCGCGCCCGACCCGTCGTGTTCTGAGGCGTCTTCGTGTTCTGAGGTATCTTCGTGTTCTGAGGTGTCTTCGTGTTCTGAGGCGTCTTCGTGTTCTGAGGTATCTTCGTGTTCTGAGGTGTCTTCGTGTTCTGAGGCGTCTTCGTGTTCTGAGGCGTCTTCAATTTCTTCATCTCTGACTTTCGTGCTGCCTCGGTGCCCTTCCCATTCACACGTTTGACCGAAGCCGTAAATAGTTGGCCTGTATCTTTGGCCTGTTCACTTCCAGTAGTGGAACCCCGGGTAACACCAAGCTTTCGGCGTTTGTTTTCTCTACCCTGTTCGCCGTCCAAATCTTCTCCTTCACTGTCGACGTCCATTGCTTCATGCTTCCCTGCTTGTGTATGCGCCCGGGCATTGCTGGTCCGTGTAACCCGCCGAGACACATGGGCCGTAGACGACCCGCGAGATTGTCCATTGGATCTTCTCTCGGGCTCGAAAACGCGCATCATGTCCTGGTCCCCATCGAGCGTGAGCATCCCGCCGTCCGCCGGCGCCATGTATCTGAAGACCTGATATGGTCCGTTCTCACACACAAGGTCGAAGCTATTGCCATCCGTGGTCTGGACCATGCTCATCTCGTGGATTCCCTGCTCTGTTAGTCGAGGTAGGAGATGCGAGTCTCTGATGATGGCCATGCGCTCAGCAAGGTTCATACGCAGCTGGACACGATCCTCTAGCTCGGGGATCGGCGGCAAAGGGGTCGGCTCCCCAGGTGTAGCCTGTTTATCGCGCAAGACTACTGTGTACACGCCACCGAGTCCGCCACCACTGTTCCCGTCACCTGGCCCATTCCACGCATCATCGAAATTCATGATGAAACCAGTAGGAGACTTGATGACGTATTTCTCAGGGAGCCGGAACTGGAGAAGCACTCTGGAGCTGCAGCTGTTCGCGATGGGCTCGAGCGAGTTGATTCTCTGCTTCCGCAGGGGACCGAAGATGTTCTCGTTGGCGTGGAATGGGGCGGGCCGTGGGTGCACAGCCGAGTTCCGCAGAACGCTCATGCCCGGAATCGTAGATTGGTCTGGGATGTATGGCATCCCCTTGATTTCTTGGGGCCATTGCTGCCCGTTTTCGGCAATGTCGAACAGCGGAACCGCGAGTCCATCCTCAATGTCCCAGTCGGCCAGTTCCACGTTCGCGCCTTCGGTCCCTGCATTGTGGCGAGTTTCGTAGCTCGAGTAGCTGTTCGGATCGAAAAGGGGTTGATATGGATGCGATCTAGGTTCGGGCGGCGACGCAGCATGATTACTACCGTTTACGTAGTAATGGATTTTGAGTCCCTGCTCGAGCACCAGTCCCGTGTTAGCTTCACTCTTCGTTTGGGAATTGAGGAACAGGGGTCACTTGCCTTAGACGCGGCGGAGCTAGCACGCGCGCTCTTGAGAGGGCAATCATCGGGTAGCCACAGGTTCCTCAGCTCGGTCGCGAGCGCCGATGGTGTTGGAGCTTTGATAAGAACCGTTGGCTCGGGTCTGTCGGGTTCAACATTAGGTACGTCGCCTCGTACATCACTGGGAGATCCAGTGTGAGCTGCGGCTGCCCCTGGAAGGACGGGCGTCGGAGGGCTTCCCGGTGGAACCACCTCTCTCTCCTCCATGTCTCTATCGGAGCTCTGTCTGGTAGTAGCTTCTTCGGTAATCTCTCCTAGTCCATGTAGGCGCTGCCCTCCGTCGTTGCCATGTTGTCCTGCTCGCTTAAAGCCCTGGCTCGGCTGCGGCGCCCGATTCGCACAAATCAGGAACTCGTGCACATCCGGACCCCGGATATCCAAGCCCCTGGATGGATAATAGATATGATACCTACCTCCGAAGATCAGCTTCTTCGTACCTGCAGGACCAACGATAGCCGCACCCTGCGGGAGCAGGATGCTGCGCATGCGAAGGACCTTGCGCTCCCGATCCGCCGCGCTAAAAGCAACGAAAACGCGGCAGTCGTCTGCTAGCGAGGAGCCGGCGACGGATGGTAGCAGTGATTCGTCGGTCGGCGTTGGGGCCCTGCGCGGAAAGTCCGGGCCTTTGGTGCCTAGCTCTAGCGGGTTGAAATCAGAAGCATTGATGGTCAGGGGCCACGCGATCTTGCGGCCCTCCCGACCCTGGATGGTCTCTAATATTTCGTTCAGGCCTAGGCATCTTAGGTATTCACTGGCGACTTTAATCGTCGATGGCTCCATGAGGATACTAGTCTTCCAATGGCCGCTGTGGGTGATTGGTTTCTGGCCATTGCCCCTGGTGCGCCCTCGGGTGCCACGATGGTGTTCGTCAAGTTGTTGTATTAGTTCCTCATGCTTTCGAAGGAACGATTCGGCTTCCGCGGGTTCGAGGAAAAGGGCTTTGCAAGCTTTCTGGAACGATCGGTGCTCCTCGGTGAGCAACTTGAGAATGCAGGCTTTGCCGACATGGTCGATCTGGTCCCATGTTGGGAACTGTCTGATGTCTGGGCCCATACCCCCATTCTTGTTCTCGCCTAGATTGGCGATCTCGCCGGGACCAGCGTTTGTGCTATCCGCCAGGCTCTGGCGGGAAAAGGCGTCCGCAATGGCCCCAATGTCCTCAAGTCCACTTTCCCCAAGGATGTAAGCAGCGCTTTCAGTTCTCCCAGCGCGCTCTTGGTCAGCATGGAGAGAGCGTTCTGGCATGCCATTGGTTACCAGGGCATTCGGCTCGTGTCTTGAGGTAGATGAAGAGGCCATGGCGAAACCGCTTCGGAGGCGTTATCCCCTGGTTGGGAATTCTCGGGGTTACTTAGGAAATCACTGGCAATTCGTACTCTATTTTGAGGCGAGCAGGTGATCTGTTGCTAGGCTATGAGGAAGCAAGTTAGCGATATCGGAATTAAAGCCCGCGATAATGCCTAAGCAGAGCACCCTTCTCTCGACACGGAAGAAGCAAGGAGTTAATGAAACATACCAGAAAGATGAGGCTCTCCAGCAGCAGTAAACATGGATTGTAGCCTGGAAACCGAAGTGCGGTCGATGATGGTGCCAACAGCACGGGTACTGCTCAGACGAATCGAAGAGATGATCTTCTGTGGTCAAAATGCACCATCAAGGGAAGGGAAAGATGTGCTAGGCTGGTATGATGAGGATGAAGAGGGAAGATGGCGATGATTATGCAGAAGTGAGGAAGCGCTTCAGGCTATCTCAAGTTTGAAGACTGGACAGGCGGCAAGAGCGACAGAAATTTCCTCAATGTTCTGCCCAATGTCCTGTCACCTTGAAAGCGTGGCACCAAATGGCAAGAGGGTTCTGTGGCCTTGGTACCTATGAGAGAACCAGAATACCACCCTTTAATGGTAGGAGGGCTATCAACTGTAGTGCCGCAGGTTGTAGTAGTCTGGATGCGTACCTGAGGTGTACATATCCTTTGCAGCACCCTCTGTCAACTAAGCAGTGACTTGACGGGCTTGAATGATTAGGAATTACTTGGGATCAAGGCCGCATACAATGGAAACTACTCAGGTACTCTACTTTCACGATCCTCTCGACCAACCTTGAGGGTTGCCTATCACCTTCCTCCTGTTTACGATTCGGCGATGCTTGATAGATAGCATTGAATCTACTCGTGAAAATTCGCTGTTCCTATTATATTAGATAATCAAAAAGATACATAGGCATGTTTATGAGCTCGGTGTAGATGGCCTTTGAACCGGCTACGGATTTGTGAATCACATTTGGATAGAATGAGCTTCGCAGAGAGAGACGGGATAGGGGGCGGGGCTGGATCGGATCGGATGACGTTGAAATTGGCCGGACGTGGGGACCCACTTGCTCCGCATAGCGTGCGGGAATGCGGCCGAGATCAGGGGTAAGGATGGGGTAAGGAAGTCTACGTGACGTGACGTTAAGAATTGAACCAAGATTAGTCAATGTCATCAACCAGGACAAGTACTTCCTGGTCCTAATCTCAGCCAATTGCTACATTGTAACGTCCTATGCTGTAGATAACATAACGACTAACATGGACACAAACAGTACAAGGCATTCAGTTGCGCTTTATCTTGTGATTTCATCTTGCAATTGTGATTACATAGGTCTGCTACGATCTATTATACGTTCCGGCTATTATCTTCCAAGAGATAAGCACTTGCCACTCCTTTGCTAGGAAGCAGACCCTTGGTAGTTTTTGCACAAACCTGGGGAAGCAAATCAAGTATCCCTTTCCATCGTATGCATCCTTGTATTCAATGGTCTGCAAAGCTTCACCTGATATCGTGGCTAAGAGCCTTTTGAATTGGTTCTTTATTGAACAATGAAGATAGCTACCTAGTTAGGGGATGCGCACACCCGCACCTCTGCTCTGTACGTAATGAATCCTTCGTTGAAGAGAGTGGTAACAACCTCGATGTTGCTTGGGTTTCATTCCTCCTATTCAAGGCCGCTTTACCACGCTCTATCGATGAAAACATCAGCTAATCACCACCATTGCGCTCATTGACCCGAAACGTCGAATTTCTTGTCTCAATTGCAGACTTCGCACCCTCTCCCTCCTTCCCTGTACCCCCATTCCTTGAAGCCCATAGCAACACAAGTAGGTACCCAGTCGCTAATGTTTGACGCCTGAAACTACCCAGCCCCGACTAACACCAAAGTCCTTCTCAATAGGAATCGGAGTCGTCATCCGCATCCAGCGCATCGTTGGCCAGCTCATCCGCCTGCCAGTTGTACGCCCGCGGGACCTTCCAGAACAGGACCTCGACGCCGAGGCCCTTGAGGGTGCGGACCTGGTTGACGAGCTTGCCGAACAGGTCGGCGTTGACGACGGGGAGGCCCTTGCAGTTCTCCCACCCGTTGTCCATCCACTTGTACACCCACGAGGTCATGCCCTTGACCAGGTATTCGGAGTCGGCCTTGATGATGACCTTCTCCAGATCTGGCTCCTCGTCGTCGCTGTCGCTGTCGTCATCGGACGAGGCCACCGGCCACCGGCTATGCAGGCTTTGCGCTATGCGCAGCGCTCTGAGCGCGCCCCAAAGCTGTGACAGTTAGCATATGGCGTTGCTCGGTTGGCGACAGCTGATTCTTTAGGACACCACAACAACGCTAAGATGCCCCTGACATGCGATGGCATAGATCGTGCGTAATCCGTTCTAATCAAAGAAAAAGAGAGAGCTCTTCTTACACTAGCAATAGATAGTCCACAACCCAATGCGGATTCCACCAGTCTCTCAACCAACAGATAAAAAATTACAAAATAAACAGATGCTCACTCACCTCCGCCCGCTGAGACGTCCAGTTCCTACCGCCGCCGCCAACGGTGCCATCGTTCAGCGTGTCGCCCTCGTTGCGCCAGTGGTCCGGCCCGAAGTAGACGCCGTACGCCGCCCGGGCCCAGGGCATGCCGTTGCCGCGGCAGGCGCCGTCGACGGCGATGACGATGGCGCTCGCGTCGAACTCCTCGCCGTGGGAGTACTTGTGGCGGCACGAGGACGACGAGTCGTTGTAGGAGTCGAAGTAGCTTGGGTGGGCCCACCCCTGGTGCACGACCTCGGCGTCGGCGGGGTCGGCGGGGTAGAACTGGTCGGCCATCGTCGTCCAGGATGGGGGGGTGGGGGTGGACTTGACTTGGGAATGAGGTTGCAAGAAGGGCTGGATAGACGGAAGAGAGGATTATGGGAGGTTGGAGGTTGGGGAAAAGAAAAGAAGTGTTTCGTTTCTTCCTTCCTGGATGGACTATTCTGAAGGTATTCCGCTATTTACCAACCTGCCGAGGTGGAATAAGTAGCAGGGAGAAAAAGAAATGGTTCGGTGCCGCTGCCCACTTGCTACTTGAAGAGCTCGTGTCGATCGCGTTGGGCGAAAGGGACCACGAAAATAGATGAAAGGCGAAATAAGGCGAATAGAATGGATGAAACGTGAACGACGCGATGAATTGATTTTCGTCATAAATTTATGACAAAAGAAAGCATTCAGAAGCCTAAGGTCGGCCAGTCATTTGCGCCCTTCAAATGACTCGCAAATTTCCAATGCCTCTCTCTGGCAGGCAGTAAATCAAAGGCGGGCAGTTTGCTGCCCACGGCAACCATGCAAACGGGCGGATCTCCTTTTATTGAACACCTGCGGCTGCCTACGTACCTGCGTTCCTAGAGCAACAATCGGCACAAGGCTACCTCTACAACGCCTGAAAGACCAAAGAACATCCCGTACCACACTCCTCAATCGGTACCAGGTTGTTGGGAGAGACGTAAGATGCTGCAAGTAAAAGAAAGACTATGGGAGGGGAGCACGCCGTGTGATTCCGGCTCGTACTCGCAAGGGGATAATAGATAGATAGACAGTTCAGCGCATTAGGTATAACTTCCAACCCCAGCCTTTCGATTACATACCCGGTGAAGCCAGTATTCATCTGAGATGCCAACCTGTAGCCTGCGATTGCTACACTGTGGAGCGGGTTCAAGCAATCAGCTACTCTTCTCAGAACCACCAAACAGATCGTGAAAGAGATCGCTAGAATTGTGCTCTGTTTTCCAGCCGGTCTCTACGGCTACTACAGTGCAACCGAATAACTTTGGACATAGGTAGCTGCTTTTTATAAGCCAAAACAATAAAGCATATCGAAATCAAAGCTGGGATATTCTGGTTGTTGAAACTTCAAATCCTCTTATAGGTGTATAGTATCACTTCACGAGAGGGAGAAAAAGCCGAACCTGGAAAAAACTGATCAATGATTATGACTCGACTACAAGGTCGAGCACTAAAGCCTATCTGTAATAAGCTCAGTATACGAGCTTCCATTGCGCCATTGGATGCTGCCGCTACCTTACAACGCCAGCCTGTCAGTGATGGGGAAATAAGGGGGTATAATCCATCTTGCGCAACGCCGAAACCAGGTGATCAAGTGAGCCCCATCTAGTCTAGAGATTCCGCCCGCCTGTCTGCCTGCCTGGAACGCCTATAATCCATCTATCACAGCAGGACCCCCAACCCCTTCGCGAAACGCCGCCAATGCAAATATAGTGTGACAAAGAAGGAAATAGGGAGGAGCGTCTAGGCCAGATGCCATCGATGGCAGGTACGGTCCGGTCCGGTTCCGGTTCAGTTATCCCCTCTGTCTACGAAAGGGACGAACGCCTCGCGGTTGAGGTATCGCTCATGGTCTGTTGCGACCGGATCTGCCATGTCCTCGTCTTCATCGCCGCCGTCCATAGCCTCCTCGAAGCCTCTCTTGACCTTCTTCGACGACGTGGTAGCGGTGGTGGCCGCCGTCGTCGTCGTGGATGCCGGTGCCGTCGAAGAGTCAGGGCTGCCCTCAAGAGCGGCCTTGGCGTCGATCTCGTGCCGGTGGACGGTCCGCTGGGCCGTCAGGATGTCCTCGTAGTTCTTCAGCAGCTGCTTGAGGTCCTCGTCGAGGCCGACGCAGAAGCGCTTGTAGTGGATGAACTGGCAGGCGTGGACCATGTCCATGCCGAGGACGGACATGAGGTAGGCGACGACGATGCCGGCGGACCGCTCGTTGCCCGTCTCGCAGAAGACCAGCACGCGGCCCCGGCGGAACTTAGCCTCGTCGATGACCATCTGGCCGCCGCCCGCCGCCCGCCCGCCGTCCGGCCCGGCCCCCTGCCCCTGCTCCTGCAGCGCCCGCACCTGGCTGGTCTCGCGCTGCAGGGCCTGGCGCCGGTAGATGCTCAGCATGTGGTCGTTGATCTTGCGCACGGCGGTCGGGAACGCGCGGATCAGCTCGTGGTACCCCGACACGTCGATGTGCTCGGCCTGGATGCCGAGCTCGCGCGCCACGTGGTCGACGGCCATGAGGCGCACGTGGGCCATCTGGGCGTCGCGCGCCGCCAGCAGCATGGTGATGCCGTGGTCGCGCAGCCACTGGCGGTCGCGCGCGACGCTGGCCGGGCCGAGGTACAGGTAGTCCAGGATGGGCTGGGCGGTGCGGCGGCTCTCGTAGACCCAGCTGGTGGCGGAGTCGTGGGCGATCTGCTCCTTGCCGTTCTGGGTGATTATCTGCAGGTCGTCGAGGCTGAGCGAGGCCGGATCGATGTTGTCGTAGCTGGGCACCACCTTGATTGGCTCGTTCGAGTTGTAGAGCATCGGCGTCGGGATGTGGATGGATGGCGGGCTGGGCGGCCTCGCGCTGTACGGCGCCGTAGGCACGGCGAGGTGGCGCGGGTAATCCATCCGGACCGCCTGGTGGTGATGAGGCTCGTGGTCGAGCGAGGATAAGAGCGAGAGACTTCCCACTGCTCACTACCCACTTCCCCTGCACACAGCTGCCGTGGTCTAGCCAAGTGTCTCAAGGTTGTTCAGGAGTTTTGTTGATAGTTCTCTCGTGGCGTGGACCAATACTGTAAGTAATTTGGTGAAGCGAATGAGAGACCAGGAACTGGGACAGTGTGGGGCACAGTCGAAGATGATCCGAGTTGGATGTGATGCGATGGAATTTGTGATAGGCTTGGGGTGATGAGCTACGAATGCCTGTGGACAATAATTGGCGAGTATGGATATGTTCAGTTGGTTGCGTAGTGAAAGCCGAAGTGATCGGCAACGAACTTGAACAAAAGAGAACCAAAGGTTGTCAGTTGTTCACGGAACACATAGAAATAGAAGGTATGAGTAGGTACCTCCGGAGGTAGGTACATATAGTATGTATAGTATGTATGTATGTACCACCTTGCGAGAGTTGAGTTGCAATTGCCGTTACAATTAACTATAGGGCAACCCGGACAACCAAGGCACTCCGAAAGTCAGAGAGAGACCGCCATTCGTTAATTTAGCTCCTCGACTTCGTACAAGGTTTCTAGAACTGAGCTCAATCCCCACTGCAAGCCTGACAAAGCTGCAGGTGCCTAGCCTATCTGCCTACGAAGTATACCTGGCCTACTATGTATGTATGTACAGTACAATACATATAGGGTTCTAACTTCTAGGGCTGCAGGGGCAGGCTTCTTTTGCCTTGACCTAGACCCTCTCCAGGCAGAGGGGCGGGCCTCACTAGTACTAATGTGTGTATCTCGGGAAGTTCCCGAGGCGTGCCCGAAACAGCAATTGACCGGACAGTTTGATGTGCGAGGACTTGAGTACTTAGGTAATCACAGAATCCCGAATATCATCACCGAGGTAGGTATGTATGTAGTTATAGCCACCTACTAGTACTTGGTACCTAGGTAGCTAGCTGTACGCCCATTCTAGCCATACATGCCTAGCTAAATTTATCCTGCCTTCCAAGTTGCTAAGGTCCTACTATTACTTACGTATAGGCGAAACTAGACCTTCGGCTCTATTGTGCCAGTAAGTATCGTCATCGTGTTCTTACGGTTGCTGTAGATATAAATACTTACGTAACGTTATGCGGTAGATAGGGGTAGGTAGGTAGTTGGGAGTAGAGTTTACATCTGTGATACTCAGAGTCCTTGATAAGTGTTTAAAACACCCACCATGCTTCATATCCAGAGCTACTAGGGTTCTTAATTTCTTGAGTTGTTTCCATCCGCACTGATTCACCTCCGTCTGAACCAAAAACGTACGCATTAATAGATGATATAAGTCAGATACATGTCAAGCATCGCTATGCACCCGGAAACCCCCTAGCTGAGAGTTGAAAATATCAAACTGCCTTTCGTTCCTTTTCACTACACGTAGGGAATAATGTTAAAAGGTCAAGGTTCGGTTTTGGCCCTCTCATCCCCAGCCCCAGGCTCAACGCTACTTTCTCGAGCGAGAGGTGACGGGATCTCCGGCGTCAACGACCGTCCCTCGACGCCGGGCCGTTTCGTCGACCTCGAGTTCGACGGGATGTGCTTCTTCCTCCGTTTCTCGCCACCATTGGAGGCCGTGCTACCCCTCCTACCGACAGCACCTCTACTCGCAATAGCGCCTTCTTCGGATTCTACGGGCGGCGTGGGACTCCGTGACGACGACGTGCTGCCTCGCCGGACGCTATTGCTCCTAGCCCGCTTGGATTCCTTCAGTATAGCCGAGTGCCGGTGGTGCACGAACTTCTCCGCCTCTCCCGGAGCTCCCCCACCGTGCATCCGTTCTGCCGTCCTCTGCCCGCCCGGCAGCCACCAGAACCACGGGCTCTGCTGCTTCGCCATCTGTCTCTCGCGCGCCTTCAGCTTCTCGCTGATCAGGACCCGCCGTTCGTTTTCTCGCTCCCAGAACTCGCTCCTGTACAGCTCCCAGTTCTCCCGAAAGTTGGGCGAGAACGGCTTGGGCAGCAGCAGGAGCTTGACGTAATCTCCGCCGGGCGCCAGGTCTTCCTCGTGGCTGCCCTTCTCCTCGTCCCCCCGGACGAGCGAGAGGTGCGGGTGGTCCAGCTGGTGCAGGTTCAGCTCGCGCTCGGTCTCGCGCAGGATGGACGGCTCGACGGCGCGGTACTGCCCCGCGGTGCTGGAGAAGGCGCCGTAGGTGAAGAACCAGGCGAGGAAGGAGCCGACCTCGAGCCACCAGGGCCGCTTGACGACGACGAGCTTGCAGTTGAAGCCGCGCAGGCCGCGGTTGGAGATGCCGAACCAGCGGCGCGGCCAGCGGATGCCGCGCTCCCAGATGCCCGTGGCCCAGATCAGCATGCCGGTGATGATGCCGCTGATGAAGCACACCTTCTCGGTCATGTCGACGACCCAGTAGACGGAGCCGCCGACGCCGACGCCGTCCTCGCGCGGCGCGAAGAACAGCGCGTACCCGAACCCGGCCAGCCACAGGCACAGCAGGCTGAGGAAGAAGGTGTGCTTCCGCCGCCGCGCCCGCAGCTCCAGGTACTGCGCCCGCAGCGACGCCTCCAGGATCAGCATGTTGAGGTAGATCATCGACGGCGAGCTCGGCGTCTGGTTCAGCGGGTCGCCCGGCTTGTCCGACCCGATCGGGCTCGTGCCCGTCGGCGCCGACTTGACGTCCTGCCCGGGCTGCGGCGCCCCCTTGACGATGGAGTCGAGCGAGTCGGCCATCCTCGAGGGCGGTTCGTTTGGGTTAGTCGGCCGGTCGGTCGGTCGGTAAATCGGTAAATCGGTCGGTCCCTCGATCTTGTCGGTCTGTCTGCTTTGCCTTGCCTGGCCTAGCACGTCGGAGGTGCCGGCTGAGGAGGGGGAAGCAGAGGGGTAAGAGGACGGACGTAAAGATCAGCGTCAGGTCTGACGTGCAGGTTGTCGGTTGTTCTCCCTAGCTACCTAAGTTGCCGATACATTCGTGCGGACAGATACGGGGGGGAGTTCGAGGCTGTGGTAGAGTCGTACTGAACTGGCGGTGGGAGTCGGTGTAAAATGTTGGATGGGGGTTGTATTCGGGGTCGGTGCTCACGTCATTTGTTTGCCGGTAGTAAATTGAGAGACTCTAAATTCTCTAAATTAATTGTCTTTGGTTGTCCTAAGCTCCCTTGATACTGTAACTAGCACTTTAGTGACTGCTTCGTATCGTAAGTGCATCGCCTGATTGGAGCCCGCTGATGGTCGCCCCCGGTAGGTAACCATACATACAGCAAGATAGCTACATAGATACGGGCCCCCAGTAAGCACCCCTGGCTCTCCCGCTCTTTCAGTTGGCCATAGCGTCTTCCGTCTCCTGAGCCAGGCTTGAATGTGACACTGAATGTGACCCCCCTACTTGCCTAAGTACCTACCAGCCTATTAGGCCCTACCTACGCTCACGACTATCATCTTCGCAACCTTGAAAGTTCGCAACCTTGAAAGTTCCCAACGTTGTCCAACGTAAGAACTTATGTATGATACTACGTATGAACCACCTAACCACTAACCATAATTCTCCAAGTTCTATAATTAGGGCGAAGTGCATGCATGCAGCCTCAGCCCACCCAGGCAATCCCACGTCTCCGGCTTTTCGCTATTCAGCTGCTATAGCCTTGAGGTTTCCGTCACCGCCAGAACACCTTATAACATGTAACCTGTCTCTCCCCCCTATCAGAGCGCCTATCACAGCGCAGGTATACCCCACGCAGACATCCCTATTCCGACCCCAACATCTACCAATGCAACACAAAGATGACAAGATGACATGCCAGTAAAGCCTCGCTGTATCTCAGTAACTTAGACACGACCAACAGATGGATACAGCTTGAGGCTCAGAGACTTGCTGCTATTCATGGATATGTATAGACTTCGTGATAGATAGATACTTAAGGATCCCGAGCTTCCTTTGGTTCCCCTCTGTCTCCCTCCCTACATGCCTATCCACAAACAATAGAGTTGAATCATCCCCAACAGAAACCTTTCACCTCTGGGCAATTCTCTGACTATCTCAAATCATGGAGCCATGCAAAGCCTTTGCGGGAATGTTCACTTCCTCCAAGCCCCCCAGATCTACCAACCCGGAACCAACCAAGCCGACAATCAAGTCGTCCTATCAGATCAATTACCCCGATATACTCCCCGGCGGCTTTCAGCCTGGAAAGAAGTCGCGCCTGTTCTGATTCCTCATCCCATCTGCGACTCTTCACAGAATTCATCCAAACTCCTTCAGTTATAATATGTATAGCTAGAAGTCAGGGGTATTGAACCTATCCTAGCATAGCCCTACCGCTCGGTTCGCACCCCTGAGCAATGCTCGTGGAAGCCCCTCGACACATATCAGCTCTCTAGTCTCTACTTCGGCTAGTGAAATGTACCTGCTCAGTACACTCCGAGCACACATGTATCGAGGCTTTTCACCATTGGTGCTTATATTGCGCCGTAAAGCTCGTCATGTCGAGTGGACACCTAACAACGGGGTGCTGCATAATCCGAACTCACCTTAGCTTCGTCTTCTCGAGATGTTTCCAGGAGTTGCGGGTTTCATGTCATGGTCTAGACTGAGGCGTTCTTGAATGGGCATCAGGGGTGTTAAGGACTATGTTCGAAATTTATAAAGCTGTCTGCGGGTACCTGATATGTTGGATTGGAGGTGGCAGTGGTAATAATGGCAGTGCCGTCAAGCAGCTTTCTAAGCAGGTTCGAGGTTTTGGACCGTTATAAGAAGCAAGTCCGAACAGTTACGTCGATAACAGCAGTTGTTATGAGCTCACCGTTATTACTACTCAAGCCATTGCCATTACCTATGAGTCTCCGATGTTTACTTCCCAGACAAAAGTGGTATACGTAGTATAGGTATAGATATCAATGAAACTCTATTCACCCATCAACACAAACCTATCTATTTATGGAGTAGCCGCAACATCCACAATACGTCCTCTCTCCAAGAAATTCTCCCTTCTTCGAAAGCATCACCCGCTCATCAACGACTTCGTCCGTTCATCAACAGCCGCAATCGTCACGATACATCTCCTCCTCTAGGTATCCACCTTCTTCCAAGAAACCCCCGTCCTCCCAAGACTTTGTCCCAAAACTCAACATTCTTCTGGCAATGCCAAGTAACAGCGCAACCGGCTATAAACTCAACAACTTCAAACACTTAGCCATCCTCCAATTTCCGGCGCCACGACCATTTAATCAAAGCTGTATGTATACTCCACGCTAAATGATATACTGTTCTCGGGGCGTCATGTGACGCTATCCCCTTTACACTTTGCCTTTTCCGCTCTCTTCTTTTACTCATGCATATTGATTGGTATGTTGGCAGGTAGTTCGATATCGACCAACCATGCAGGGTGCAAGGGGAGCTCCTCCGTCGTCCCCTGGACAGCCGCGTTGACAAACAGCGTCTGCCCCCTTTGCAGCGGAGACTCATCACCAGCGCAATGGCTCGTAGCCACGCAACCTTGCTGGTTCTCAAAAATGTCTCTCCTCCGCTGCCTCTTTTCCTCTACTATTTCCGCGCTGTCGAACTTGGTGCTCTTCAGCTGCGGCAGCTTTGCTATCACCGACGAGTGCTCGTTGTCGATATCGCTGAAGTGCGAGGGCGCTGCGCTCAGCTCCGGGCGCCAGGTCACGAGCTTGGCGCCCCAGCCCTCGTGCATGTGGCCGAAGCAGTGGAGCTTGGGCTGGGCGCGCGCAACGGCCGCGAATAGGTTCGGACAGCCAGCTCGCTTGCCGGCGGCGTTGGTGTCCATGATTCCGTGTGGCGGGCCGTGGGTGACGACCACGTCGGCTGATGCTGGGATCAGGAAATCGTGCTGCTGTGGGCGGTAGCTGAAACCCCAGGACTCGTGCGACGGTGTGTAGGGGCTAGCGTAGACCGTCAGGAGAGCCCCGTTGTCGAGTTCGAACTGGTGCGTGCCTTCGTGCAGGAGGTGGATTCCGTGCACTTTCGCATCCTCGAACAGCTGTTGTACTTCCCCGTAATGGCCGAATTCCCGCTGGACTAGCTCTGGATCCAAAGCATCAGGGGAGTTCTCGATGTTGCCCTTGAAGGTGGGCAAGTCCAGGGTGAAGTCATGGTTGCCAGCGATGACTAGTTTCAGTGGTGCTTGTATGTTTTTGAGCAGTTCAAGTGTGACCCGAAACTCTTTGATCTTGGACTCTTCTGTCAGATCCCCGCAATGAATGGCTACATCGGCAGACTGTTGGCGGGAAGAAGGGTTGTCCTCGCTGTGGGTGTCTGATATAATTAAGAATCTCGTCTGGATAGCCATGTTCGAATAAATGCTCGATGGCGTTGTGAGAAGGTGACTTTTCCAGATGTAAAGCTGCAGAGCAGTAATTGATGATAGAGCTTGTAAGGGATATAGAGCAAGATGCTGTTTGGACTTAGGCAGACCAGGAAAGAACTGTGGAAAGGATGACCTGGAGAATAGAACCCGTGGGAACCCGGCTTTATAGTCAGAACTGGTCCCACAAGTTATTGTGTGCGCAGACTGTAATGTGTTGTGATCCTTATAATATGCCATTAGGTTGTAAAAGTCAGTTGCGAAACTTAAACTTAAACCCCAATCTACGCAAGACGGGATTCACGAAGTGTTCACTAACCCATACTTCCTCACCTTCTATTCAGATTCACACCTGGTATCAGCGATGAGGCAACCAATTTCTACTCAAGTAACTTAGGGGTCAGCGCCACGAACATTCTTGGCCCGATTATTCTTATAGTTTACGTGTGATCTAGAAGCCTCAGTTGACAAGAACCTTTACCCGAAGAACCTTTGGACGCAGTGGTCGTTCGAGCCTATCAATGTATGCATTAATATTACGTCCTTTACCAACGTTATATACGTCACTTTCAGTATCGGTCAAGATCCACATAGATCTATAATCATCCATATGAATCCATATGCATCCACCAACGTTCATACGACAGTGAAGTTTCATCCATGCCTCGATAGAGGTAGTTCGTGGAAGAAGTGGATCAATCAACACCTTGATTTCACGTGGTTGGAAGACGGTGACGTTGAATACGGATCAAATACTCCCGTTTGAATATCCTATGTTTCTGACAACAAGACTTCGTTTTACTCAAGGGCCTAAGAATGAGAAACCTGAACTTTATTTGTATCTATTGTGTCCATAGAAAAGCCCCAACTTTACAACAGTGAGACAAAGTGTATAAAGTTACTCGCTACTTATAGTTGTAACCAACGTAGGGACGACTATCCCTTGTCTACTGTCCGATTGTTGAGATATAGGGGCTAAATAGGGGGTTGGATTACATAATAAGGTGATCGGTATCCAACTACCAACTTAACTAGCACACATTTTCTATAAAGCTCTCCCGCTCCTTTTGGACTAGAGATGAATTACCCTTATGTATGACAGTATATCTGTTTCCGGTCTACGTTATATTTGATCTCCTGAACGCGACAGGTCTTCATATCCCCAAAAAGAAATAGCCGATCATGTCCAAGCCAATGTCCATGAAATTGGGAGGCGAGTAGGGGCTACAGAGCAGGTCCTATGAGTACAGGAGGCAATGTGAAGGCCGCAGCGCGGGTAGCATCGGGCCTGCCCTTTATGACCGCAGTGATGTACGAACGCACAAGCTCTCTAGGTAGTCAGATCCAAACCCTGCAGTTAACTGTGAAAGATCCTGGGGCCGAAGCCATTCGGGGTAAAAGCCAGGGTCTTCCCCGCATCCATCTTTCTAGACGTGGGTTATTTCATTTGTATGCCGTACAACCTTCCGCTTCATGCATGTTCCAGTCCGGTGGCTGGCTAGCCGAGACGAAGGTTGGCACTCCCGACCAGACCACCGCTAGAGGCCCGAGGTCATCAGAGAAGCGCGTCAAATATTTACTTTGATTGCATTGGGGCGCGGTATATTTGGAACAACTGCCTATGTTGATGAACTTTCGAAGGCTTTGGTACATGGTCAAGTAAGTTTCCAATCCTACTGGGGAGTAAGAAGAATGTGTTTTCTCATGTCTCTTTTCGTGGTCGATATCTAGATGCAGAGTGTCGTCGAAAGATAATCCTTATTGGAGCTTTTACCCGTGTACAATTCCACGATAATGTCCTACATATGCAGAAGGATGGTACCATATGCAAGGCAGGTTACTTCCCGTGTCGAAACCAGACAGGACCATGCTCTTGATGGCTGCGGCACGCTTTCTTTCATTCTACTCCAAGCTGATACCCCGGAGGTGAACATTTCACAGCGTATGCACTCCTACAGTATATTTACCACACAGTATCTTGCGATCTCATGATTGTAGGATCAAAACGGCCACTTGCATCGATCGAGATCTTTCTTTTAGTCCCCCGTTGCGGGGTTAGCCTACTACCGACTGCATTGACATGTAGTGTATCGTTACAATGTTGTTTGACAAAATAGATCAACTAATCAATATGCAGCTTTGAGTAAGGTTTGGCGAGCTTGAAGTAGCTGGAGCGAGTTATGCAATGTTGCCATAGTCGTAAAGCCTGTGGTATTATACAATACCCGATAGACTCTAACATTAAGACTTCCCTAGGATCTCTTATATATGTTAGATACGTAATGGCTAACATATCGACGGTCGGGTGAGCTAACCCCTTTTCTATGTCATAATGCCGCTCAAACCATACCAAGGTTGATGAATACCTTTACACACGCGGTGTAAGACGCGGCAACAGGAGTGACCAATCCAAAAGCACAATCTCACGAGTGCATAGTAGTTTAACCACTCGTGAACTATTAGACGTACTTGAAACAATAGGATATCACAACATACTCGCCTCGCATTGCATCGACAGGTAGTATACGCCTCGAAGATATTTGGTTGGAAAATCCATGTGATATTAGTCTGCAGGTCGCCTCGTACGTCAGTACTGATGAGTTGTCTTCGAAGTACAGAAGAACCTAGAGGAAAGGGAGTCCGTAGGCCGCATACTGTGTTTCCAATGGAGGAGATCAACGAGAGAGGGTATCATCTCGGCTACTATATTAAGTCAACGGGAGCCGTCACTTCCACACCCTAGAGATTGGAGATATGGTAGAAGCCAGTAACCAAGTTGCCAACCCACAACCTTATTGTGTATTATCTCTGGTATCCAACGTGGACTCATTTCCTACCATCGCGCCACTACCTAGTAGGCAGACACTATGGCACATAGACATTTCCCACCCCATAAGAAGCAGGGGCTGGTGAAAGCCGAAGCCATTCCTGAGGATGTCTCTCACCAGCGCATCAGCTCCTATTTCATCGGGGCGCAGGCGGAGAACCTGTCATACTTCGAGGAAAACATACACATCATCCTCGAGCAACTGAAGAAGGCCCGAACCAGCTACTTCCATGAAGATGGCGTGAGTGGTCTATCCCGAAACTTTGACTTCTCGATCCTAGAATGAACGAACGACCTAACGACATGACCTAGAAATTCATTACCAGCGAGGTCCAGCACACGGAGGGCTTCCAGGCGTCGATGGAGAAGCTCCGGAGAGCTGTGGAGAAGGCCTCGAGCCTCATGGGAAAGACTTCCATCCCTTTCTGGTCGCCGCGATACGAAGCCCACATGTACGTATTGCACATTACCGCTCCTTACGCGGAATGAAGACCAACGGGTCCTGATTGATACGCAGGTGTTCCGACCTGAGCATGTCAGCCATGCTAGGCTATTTCATGTCGATGCTCTATAATCCCAACAACGTCGCCCTGGAAGCAAGCCCAATCACCACAGTTGCGGAGATCGAAGTTGGCGAGCAACTTTGTGAGCTGTTCGGCTTCAATACGGATGAAGACCAGGTTGAAGAACCTGTGGGCTGGGGCCAGTATGTACCCCTTTGAAGCTATTCACACCCCGTTTTCTCGAGCCAGGGACGGCGTGGCCTGGCTTAGGTCTGCGAAGAATTGAGTCCCGGAAAGCCAACGAGAACATAACCTTGCACGCCAAACAGTGTAGGGACTGAGGGATTGTTACTGACTCTTGAACATATAGTGTGACGTGCGATGGTACGGTCGCTAACCTAGAGTCTATGTGGTGAGTAATATATACCGATTGTCCCACAGCACACAGGCTTTATCAAGACTAACGATATCCCAGGGTCGGTATGTGTTCGGTACGAACGCGGATGAAGGCACGGTGACTAACAACGACCAGCTCGGAACCTAAAGTTCTACCCACTATCACTCCACTGCGCCATGGAAGACAAGAAACCACTGGAGTTCATCCGAGATCAGTTCAGCATCGAGACCTGCCAAGGGGTACAGAAGCTTTTCTGGGACCTTACCACCTGGGAACTCCTCAACCTGAAACCCCATACTGTCCTTGACATCCCAGATAGACTCTTTCAAGAGTTAGGCATCTCCAATGACTTTCTTTCAGGGGTCATGAACGAGTTCACCATCCAGTCGACCGGCAAGGACGTTCTCGAGAAGAAGTTTGGCATCGACTTGCCCTGCCAGTACATGCTTGCAACCAGCCGGCATTATTCCTGGCCCAAGAGCGGCGGTGAGTTTCGCCGGCATCTCTATACTTCTTCCTACCTTGTCTTGCACTAACACATGCCAAAGCCATCAGCGGCATAGGATCCGGCAACATTATTGGAATCAAGGTTGATAACGCGGCGCGCGTAAACATCAAGGACCTAGACGACAGGCTTGAAGACAACCTGAACAAAAAGCAAGCCGTCCTAGCAGTCGTAGCCATCATGGGATCTACCGAAGGTACGCGTGCTCATCCCGCTAATACATGACCTAACCACTGACAGAAGATCGTTGGAAGAGGGCGCCGTTGACCCCCTCAACTCAATATTGGCGCTGCGCAAGAAGTATCAGACCAAGGGCCTCTCGTTCCTTGTCCACGCCGACGCGGCCTGGGGCGGGTATTTCTGCACCATGCTCCCGAAGGACTACCGTCCCGGCGACGTCATGAACCTCCCCAGTGACATGGGACCCCAGAGCGGGTTCGTGCCCGATGCGTGCCTGCGGGCCGAAACCCAGTTCGACCTCTATGCGATCCGTTATGTCGACTCGGTCACGGTCGATCCTCACAAGGCCGGATATATCCCCTATCCCGCAGGAGGGCTCTGCTACCGTGACGGGCGTATGCGTTTCCTAGTAACGTGGACAAGTCCTTATCTATCTCGAGGATCGGTTACTAGTATCGGCATATATGGTGTCGAAGGAAGGTAAATGGCCCTATACAATTACGAATTTATGATGGCTCGGACTAATCGATCGAAGCAAACCCGGCGCCTCGGCTGTGTCGACCTGGCTGTCTAACAAGACCATTGGACTAAACCAAGAGGGATACGGATCACTGTTGGGAGAAGTCACATGGACTTGTACTCGTGTAAGCTTTTCTTTTAGGACCCGGGAGCATCAGACTTTCCGTGCATGAACTAAATCCGATTTTTTTAGTTATCAGCAGAGTGGGCGGCCTTAACGGACACATCGAGCCCGTTCATCTGTGTTCCCTTCAACGAGCTCCCATCCGAACTCGTGCCCGGTTCGACCTCTGCGACGGTAGAGGCCGAGAAAACACGGATCCGGACAGAGATCGTGGAGAAGACGAATGCCGAGATCATCCAGGACGACCAGCAGCGCCCGGACGATCAGAAGGCCATCAAGCTGATGCGGGACCTCGGGTCGGACCTCAACATCAACGCCTTCGCGCTGAACTTCCGGTACTCGGACGGCACGGTCAACACGGACGTGGAGGAGGCCAACTACCTGATGCAGCGCGTCGTGCAGGCGTTCAGCGTCGAGAGCCCCTACGACGACCCCACCAAGATCCCGCTGTACCTGACGTCGACGGAGTTCTCCGACGAGCTCTACGGCGATTGCAAGGCAAACTTCATGAAGCGGCTGCAGCTACACCGCAGCACCCAGGATCTGATGGTGCTGCGTAACGTCGTCATGTCGCCGTTCCCGACGGAGAGATCTTTCATAAGGAACCTTGCACAGATCTTCTATGACAAGGTCAAGGAGGAGACCGAAGTAGGCAGATTACCCACGACTTCCCCTTTTCATATGTATATGTGTGTGTTTCTGTGTGCGTGCGCTGATTGATGCACACCCTGCCTGAAGATCGTCCGCAAACGCAACGAAGTCACCGAGGACTTCCACAGCTTCCTGATGCAAGGGGTTGAGAAGATCTATCTCATCCATTTGCCCATGTTCCACATGGCGAACCACCGCCAGCAGTTGATCATCTCGGTGGACATAGATGAGGAAAGCAAAGAGCTCTACCGCGCCCTGAAGCAATGCAATCCAAACGAGCCGATGATCCTCGTCACCCAAGAAAAGACCTTCTTGCGAGAGATCGTCGAGTGCGGCCAGGGAGGCGAGTTCATCGGGCAGATCATGACCAAGGAATCGTGAGTAATCCGACGAAGGGCTCCTTTGATTTTCGTTGGATGGTTTTCGTGGTATATGCGGCTAAACAAGTTTATAATAGCGGCATTATTCTCACGAAGATCAACGTCTCCGTGAAGGAACTCGTTGTCAGTCGGCCCCTGAACTCGAAATGGCGCCTCAAGGATTACCCGGAGAAGTGCATGCCCTTCTATCTTTATGGAACCGGTAAGTACCACAAAACATGACCTACCTACTCCACACTCCCTCCGGTTCAACCCCTTAAAAAAGGAAAAGCCCTCTTATTATCAGCTGCCTACTAACAAGACTGGTGCACCCCCTTTGATCAATTTAGCCGGCGAAGTCAACATCGACCACGTCATCACGCGGAGCCCCAACACGCAGTTCTCGGCGGCGGGCTGCACGCTCGAGGTCGACGGGCTGGACGAGTCGCACTGGAAGAGGCACATGATCCTGGTGCTCGACGAGATCTACGAGCGGCCGATGCAGCCCTTCCCCGCGAACAGCGTGATCGGCTCGCGCCACGGCGCTGTGGTGGGGACTGCCAACGGTAGTAGCGGCGTCGACGTAGACGACGGTGAGATCGACGACGACGACCGCTCGTGGCGGCTGACGGGGCTGATGGACAAGGCGCCGGGGGGGAGGAAGGGTAGGAGAGGGGGAGGGGGAGGGGGAGAAGGAGGAGACGAGGCCTCACCACCCACCACCGGCAGGGGAAACGGGGAGTCCCGTAATGGCAGCAGCAGCGGACACGACAGCAGTAACGACAACGGCAACGGCAATGGCAATGGCATCGGCCGCAAGGTTGGTGGGACCCGCGGGGGATCCAGCTTCTTCTTCCGGCCCGGAGCCCGGTTCGCCGTTAGCGTGTGGGAGGACCTCGCGCGGTCGGAGCACAGCGCAGAGTCAGCGCGGCCCGGGCCGGGGCGGCGCATCGGCCGCGGCCACCTGACACTCGGCAGCGGGGACGTCTACGTCGATAGCGAGGCGATAAACTTCGATCCCTACAAGAAGGTCTCGAGGGTGGCGGAGTGGAGGTACGAGTTCGATCAGATCGGGAAGGAACTCGACTAGGTACTTACATGCCTGGCAATGTGGGTATAGTCTGGTAGTTAGGGGGGGAAAGCTGCTGTTTCATTCTGTTCCTGCGTACCGAAGTTGAGAGGGTGCACTACGTACTGTAGGGCACGATGCTAGGTAGATGGGTGCATAGGTACATATTAGTTAAACAAGGGAGAATGCCGCCATTGACATTTACTAGATCGCATTGCTACGTGTCGATTTAGACGAGTTTATTTATCTATTGCTCTGCCCGGTCACAATGAATAGCATGTTGTATATCGACAAGTACCTGGCATTCTCTTGTGCTACTCTCCAAGACGTAAAGGGGGGAGTCGGAGTTAAGCATAGCTATGCCTAGTCAAAACTGCAATATTACTAAAGCCGATACCCACCTAGGTAGGTAATAACTTACCTAGGTAGGTAACACGTGGACCTTAGCCCTTTTCATGATCGGGACGGAATGAAATAAACCCCGATGCTGGTCTAATCGGGGTCTAAAATGTTGCCGGGAACACTAGAACTAGAATATGTACCAGAATATGACGACAAAAGTGCCACATCTCTCCTTTCTTGGCTTCGGGACCCTTAATACCCGCACTTGCGGAGCGGAACCACCTGCAAAGACCAAACAAAGCCCGCATTGGCTCTCAAGGCTTCCACCTCTTGCGTATCTCTCCTTCCGCTTCGTGGGACCTGAAGCTAGCTGGGCCTATCTCTGAACAGCGGTTTTCAGCTTATGTCTTATATGTGTCTAATATTAGCGCTGTTCGGTTCTCCTATTGACTGAATTCAATGCGACCGTGAGGTAAATGTCCATTTGCGGGCTTTGCACCTTTGGAACCTGGCTTGGCGCGGAGTTAACGGGCATCTATCACCATCCTGAGTCCGCGCCATCATACAATCGCCTCCTGATCCTGACTAGCCACTCGTCAGACTGGCCTCTTTCATGTGTTATGTCAGCTGCGCTTGATAGATAAAGGGCGTGTCGTCTCGCCACGCCCCCCTCGGGATCGGATTCGGTATGCTCAAGCCTTCATCTACGTCAACTTTTTTGCTACAGCAGAGGAAACTCGTCAATACCGTCGTGCGACTTCAAGTCCAGGTGGCATCCAACTCGAGTTTAGCCACAAATCATACTAACATGTCCGCCGCTACCGAAGCCGCGCCTACTAGAGGCCAACGGCCCTCGTCCTCGCCCTCGCGGTCCGAGCGAAGTGCTAACGGACAAAACCAAGACAGTAGCAGCGTCAGGAAATCAAATACTACTCGTCCAAGTATGAACTTCTTTCCTCTCGGCTACAAAGAAGCCGTACAACAATGGGTATGGCCGAACCCCCCCCCCCCACGACTCTAAGTCCACTAGGCGATCTCGTCCAAGCTAGTTATTGTAGCTAATTCTTGCAATGGCATTTTAGTGGACATCTGTCTCCCCTACAGTCGCCGAACGTAATGTAATATCATGTATACCATACCTTCGAGAAGCGATCGAATCCTCGAGTAATCCGGTCGCAAGCGTACCATCGGCCGACCATCCGGGCGCCACACAAACCACCGCGCAAGCCGACCCCTACGGCCCCCGAGTATGGAAGTCAACGATGGTGCCCCTCTCGGGCAAGAATCGGGCGCTCAATGAATTCTCCGTGACGCGGGTCGGGGAGGAAGTGGACGATACGCTCGTGATGCTGCACGGGTACGGGGCAGGCCTCGGGTTCTACTACAAGAACTTTGAGAGCATCAGCCGGGCGCGGGGTTGGAAGCTGTACGCGCTCGACATGCTGGGGATGGGCAACTCGTCGCGGCCGCCCTTCAAGATCCACGCGAAGGACCCGGCGGAGAAGATCACCGAGGCCGAGAGCTGGTTCGTCGACGCGCTCGAGGAGTGGCGGAAGATCCGGAACATCGAGAAGTTCACGCTGCTCGGCCACTCCCTCGGCGGCTACCTGGCCGTCTCGTACGCGCTCAAGTACCCGGGCCACCTGAACAAGCTCATCCTCGCCTCGCCCGTCGGCGTGCCCGAGGACCCCTACGCCGTCAACGCCGACATGCCCGAGCCGTCCGAGTCGACCTTCCAGGAGGAATTCACCGTGGACCAGCAGGCGACGACCAGCCCCAGCACCCAACAAAAGGGAGGACAGACGGTCACTGCTGCTGCGAATGCGCCCAAGAAGAGACCCTACCCCGGCTGGCTGGTGTGGCTGTGGGACGCCAACGTTTCGCCGTTCAGCCTGGTCCGGCTTTCGGGCCCGTTGGGCCCCCGCGTTGTCAGCGGCTGGACGTCCCGCCGCTTCGACCACCTGCCGGCGAACGAGAAGCAGACCCTGCATGATTACGCCTATTCATTATTTCGGCAACGGGGTAGCGGCGAGTACGTCTTGCCATATCTGCTCGCTCCCGGCGCGCACGCGCGGCGGCCCATCATCAACCGCGTGGCCAGCCTGGGCCGGCAGGTCGTAACACCACCGGCGACGGATGCGTTGTCGACGCCGGCCCCGGTGGTCCGGGAGACGGGCTTTCCCGTCGTCTTCATGTACGGCGAGCACGACTGGATGGATGTCGCGGGCGGCCTGGCGGCCGAGGAGAAGCTCAAGCAGGCGCGGCAGAAGGCGCTGCTGCAGGCCACCGAGGACGAGAAGCGGCGGGAGAACGGCTCGGCCAAGGTGGTGGTCGTCCCGAGGGCCGGCCACCACCTGTACCTCGACAACCCCGACGATTTCAACAGGGTTATCAAGGAGGAGCTGGAGGAGACGAGGCAGCACACGCTCCGTGACAGGGGGCAGCGGCCATGATGAGGAGCGATCGCGGGTCCCATTTCAAAGAAAAAGACTGGGGCGGTATGTTTCGACGGGGAGGGAAGGTAGCATTGCGTGGCGTTCGGCTGGGGACTTTTAATACATAGATTATATTGCTCGAGGTTCGTGTTGTGCTATATGCATACACACATGAGATGAGCCGGGTATCAGATCCGATGAGGCCTGTATCGGATAATTTTGGACGTACAACACAATACACTTCACACAACGCAATACGATATTTGATACGATGGGTGTTAACGTGAAGCCGCTTAAAAGTGCCCCTGGTGCTTCAGCAACTGTAATTGTTTGTATATTTGCTAGTAACTGTTGTAATCAAAGTACCTAAGCAGTTAATTCATCATTTGTACGCGTTTCTTCTTGTTTCAGAAAGTAAACGTTCGCCTGCGTAATGACGCAAGCGCACATCGACAGGAAACACACTGCACTGACCATGAAAATCGGCCATGAAGCTTACGCGTTTCCATACCTACCCGTCTGCCCGTGCGGCGTGCGGCGTGCGGCGTGCAAACCAGGCTATCGGCTAGCCAAAACCCGATGAAAACCAAACACACCCTGAGATGTCCCGGCGGGCATAACTATCCCGACTATGGGGGGAATACCCGGTGGGCAAGCCCGGTTGGTCCTACCTAGCCACCGATATTTGCGGATATTTCGTGCGTATGCGTCCTGCGTTTCATCGGATTCGTGCTGCCGGCATGTTTTGACTGCTTGCTTGCTGATCTTTTTTTACCCCCGTTGATTGCTTATCACATAGCATCGCATCGCATCGGCTCACCGGTTACTACATACGTAATAACTACCTAGCGGCAGCTGGCTTGGTTGTTCAAGTTTTGGGAGATAGCATGGGTTGCTGGCATGGAAGCAATCCAGTCGGGACTTCCCCGACACCCCATGACCCTACTACCCGTCTCGGGACTAGTCAAGCGACTCGTGAGAGGCCAATCGCCCTTTCGGTAGCTGCACTTGATAAGAGTGCAGGAACTTCAGTTCCAAATCGGGCCCTCCAGTGATATGGCCGGATAAGTCCAATGGGTACAAAATTATGGCGTGAATCATGGTGTGCACACTGACACTGAGAAGTGTCAATGTCCAAAGTCGAAAACGAGCTGCAAACCGTACGAACGTGTGCTGTTGAACAGACACACTGGGTGTGTGGGGCAGGACCGTTCATCCCCAGGTACGTATGTAGGTACGTATGTAGGCTCATGGACCAACTGCGGTGAAAGTGAAGCTGTATACTTGGCACGACCATCGACATTACCTACCTGGGTAGGTACCTAGTTATCCAGTGTGGGTATTGATTGATGATCGCGCAGCTTCGAACAGAGATGCGAACGGAGATGGACCTAGTGATTGAAAGCCGTCGGGTAAAGGGGCGTCGTGTATCGTGTTAATTCAAGTATCTGTCTTTGCGTATAAAACGAGATTTCGGTTTCCGGCTTCCATTGACTCCAAACCGTTCAGAGAGAATCGTACCGAATTGCCTAACGTCTTTTTTTGCTGTTATCATTTCTGCCAGCAAGCTTTCTGCGGGGTCACGTTTAACAACGGAATCGACAAGGAACGACCAACACCTTGTTGACCGCTCATTCTGCCAGGAACTATCTCCAAGTGGCTCCAAGGGACAGCAGGAACAAAGGGGTTTCTGCCGCGCATCAAAAGAACCAAACATTTGTTGTAACGGGACGCTGCCGCCTTGTATCGCTTTTCCCTGCCTTGCAACGGAGCTGCTTCGCCAAGCCGATTTTTGTCAGGCTGCATTGTCACGAGCCCACAGTCATACGAGAACCGAGATAAACAAGGAAACAATAGACATTCCTATCTTGACAGTTCGCCGTTCCCCGGGGAAGTGCGGCTTCGATCAACATAGGCCCAACCAATCAGCATCTTTTGACGTACGTATGCTTAGGTAGTGTGTCCCGTTTGAGGGGGTTCTGAAAGACGGTAAAGGCCTCGGCGAAATCGGCATCGCACTAATAGGGGCTGACCATTGAGCAGATTAGTAGTGAGCGAAAAGCGGAGAACCCACCAATAACCTCCTAAACCTGCAGGCTAGAGAATCCGGAGGCCAGAGGTCGCATTCCTTCCACGGTTCCACGATATACGTAGGGAGTCATTGGATTGTAGCAAACCTCGAACCGAACCAGTTCAAGTATCACCACACTCCTATCTCCTTAATAGGTCCTTCAACACGCCGTGCACTCGTAATTGCAAAAAGCCAGAACCACAGAAGACACTCCGCTACCATCCAAAATGAACGATTTCACTTTCGACAAGCTCGTGACTGCGATTAGGGACAACCTGGGCCCATATTCCGGGTTGCTGTCCCAGGATGTAGAGGTGGATGAACTCACCCACCTCATGGATCGGTACAAGTCCAAGCCAGACGAGTGGTCCAAGTACGCAATCGGAAATGAGAACATGGGATACACCCGGAATCTGGTAGATGAAGGCAATGACAGCTACAACTTGGTGAGCAGTGCAGTCCTCTCCTGAGATAATGCAAGCTTGTTGATAGTATGCTGACCAGTGCCTCTGAATAGATGATCCTTGTGTGGACACCAGGAAAGGGTAGTCCGATTCATGACCACGGCAAAGCCCATTGCCTTATGAAGATCCTCAAGGGGGATTTGACCGAGACGCGATACGACTTTCCCGACGGCGACAAAGCCAAACCCATGGTGAAGAAGTCGGAACAGGTGCATAAGACAGATCAGACTGCATATATGTCAGACGACCTTGGTCTGCACCGGGTGACAAATCAAGGCAGCGACTACGCTGTGTCCCTACACTGTAGGTCTCGAGATGCGTGCTCCAAGTATGCCACTCAGCTAACTCGAAGCCAGTGTACACCCCACCAAACGTAGCCAAGCATGGCTGCTACGTCTTCGATGATAGCACCGGAGAGGCAAAGCACATTGCCAAATGTGGATACCACTCGGTGTTTGGCGAAGTCTTGAAGAAAGATGAAGAAACGCCTTCATGTGTGTCGGCTGCGAAAGCAGCGTGACTTCGTCCAGGGACATGTAAGGGACATGTAATCCCTGGAGGATCGGGTCCCCAAGAAAGAGATGGCCATCTCTGAAGCCGTATGTGTGTAATGACTGTATGAAATAAGCCAACATAGCGCTTCCTCAAGTCCTGATCGACTCAGGAGGAAACCGTGGAAGGGTTTGGGCAACATAAGCTGGGTGTATGGATGGAGCTTGGATAGCGCGCGCTGGATCGTCCTTGGTTTTGGGGATTCTCTCTCAGATAGTAATTAATAGACAACTATGCCACATAATAAGTCGAGAAAGACCGTCAACTAGCTCTGAGTGCTCCGGGAGAGAGGTGAGGTCGACAAAGCCAACTCGACGTGACCTTGCGGCTCTTTTGAAGATATAAAGACTCGACTGATGTAGACTAGCTCGGATTGCGCCATCGTCACAAAAGCTCATTCGTCGTGGTGGTGCGTCCATTCGATCCATCAAGGGCTGTTGGGCCGCTCTGGCGGACCTATGCGGCTTCGTCGGGGCGGCAGAGGGCGGCCGTCGGCGGCCCTCGCACATACCCTTTCGGGTAATACAGGCTCTGCGCTATCCAATGAGAGACGTCATAGAGGGAGCTGGAACAGTCGAATCTTGATTTCCTAGTTACCTGGTGCATACATAACCGGGGAGGATTGACCTTTGGATTTGCATGCCGTAGATGCTTCACAGGGAAAATCCCAAGTTGATAGAGAAGAGATGAAAGTGCATTCTCCCTGGTGAAATGGGTAGATGGACTTTTTCTTGAATCCTGTGAGGAGTAGGTACCTATTGGAATTGCCACATCTCAGCCCCCAAGCTCGTTAGAGCCGAGTCGGCCTCTGATTGGCTGGAGATTGCCCTCGCAGCCCAGAAGCACCATAGAGACGCCGCCAAGTGTGTAAGAGCATAGCGCCTTCGATGTCGCAATACCGTCTCTAGATGAGCACATTCAGAACTTACAATAAGGCCTTCTCTTTTTGGTCCTGCAGACGGAGCTTGCTACATGCCGACGATTAGATAAGGTTGGCCTCGTAGCTATGTAGTAATTAGACATTCAATCATTGATCTCGTATCATGCACCTACCTACCTGACATTCTGTGCATATCTGGAAATGTTCAATTTCACCTCTACTTCGTACATAGTTCGGGAACTCGGGAAGGCACAATCACGTGATAGCGCGTCTTCGTTTGTTGCGTCTGGGTGTTTCAAACGGGGAAGTCGCGCCTCGACCATAGCGTCATAGCTTTCAAGGGTAAGTTTAGGGGAGAACCTTTTATCATTAGAATAATAAGAACAATTGTGAAAATACATACCTAAGGCAGTGAACTTACTCGGGTCTCCATCTTCATCCCCAGGTCGCATTCCAGGTTGCGATTGATAATAGCCGCGAACCCACTGCCGTTGGCCAGCGTTGGGAACAACGAGACCACTCTTTTACCCCGTTTTGGCCATCTAGATTATCTAGATCGCTAGATTACCTAGTCACAACTAAACGCTATCGTCGCGCATCCCGCATCCCGCATCCTGCATCCTGCATCGCCTTGAATAAGATCCGCATTGGGGAATGCACAATGGCCCCACGCAAGCGTCCTGCCGACCCTGGCAACCTGCCCAAGAGCAAGCATGCTCGGCACGACCAGAACACGCCCTCTTCAAGTGCAAGCCAGCATGTTGGACCCCCTAGCTCACTGTCAACTGCATCCCACTCCTATCAATCCACCCCCCTTTCGTCGCTTGGCTCTTCCAGTCAACAAACTCCTCGATCATCATGGGTGGTTGACGATGAAGATGAGGTCATTGACCTCACCCAAGACGACAACGGTAACTCGTCAGTGGATTTGTATGGCACATTCGATGGCAAGATCGTGGGTGTCAGATTCTACACCGGTGTCGTCACGGCAGGCGAGATGGTTCTTTGTCGTCGAGAGCCGGGAAATCAATATGATACAAATGCGATTCGGGTAGACAACGTGATGCGCCAACAGATTGGTCACATACCCAGAACTGTAGCTGAGAAGCTAGCGCCTTTCATAGACAGAGGCGACATCATCCTAGAAGGAGTTGTCACTGGCTACAAGACCGCATATGACTGTCCTATCCGACTCTATATATATGGTACAGGCGAACCAGCAGCTCGAAAGGAATTGGAGACCAAGTTGAAGGCCGCGAAGCTTCTCAAGGCGACGCAACTCAAGGCCACAAGGGAAGAAGCAGAGACCCGGAAAAAGGCGTCAAAGCTCGGCCTCAAGAGCGGCTCATCTCTTGCTGGTATGCCTCAGGAGGAAGAGGCAGGGCAAAATGTTCCGACTCAAAAACTTCTAGGGGCTAGCGAGGTGGCCGACACACGAGCAGAAGACCTTCTCAAAGACCTTTCATTAGGTGAAGAGGCGCTCTCAAAACTACCTATGGCAAATCAGCCTGATGCGCTTGAGTCGCGCCTGCTGCCATACCAGCTCCAGGTATGAAGGACGTAGAACATTTGCATGATGTACCAACTAACAATCTCGCCAGGGTCTCGCTTGGATGAGCGCTAAAGAGGCGCCTGAACTACCTGCCCCTGAGTCCAAGGATGTTGTCCAGCTATGGAAACGCGACACTCGTGGCAATTTCTTCAACCTTGCCTCTGGTTTCACGTCAACGACACGGCCTAGCTTGCTATCAGGTGGCATACTTGCTGACGACATGGGTCTTGGTAAGACTCTTCAGGTAATCAGTCTTATCTTATCGAAGAAAGGCGATGGTCCTACCCTTATTGTTGCACCGAAGGGTGTTATGAGCAACTGGGAGGAACAGATCGCTAGACATGTTAAGCAAGACCATATGCCCAGCATCTTGAGATACCACCAAGTGCCTAAAACGGGCAAGTACTCGAAAGCCGACTTTCTCAAACACGACATTGTTATTACGAGCTATGGCAAGATCGTGAGCGACTATCAAGGCGGGAAGAAAAACGGGTTGTTTACCGTCGACTGGCGTCGCATAGTCCTTGACGAAGGCCATGTGATCAGAAACTCCAAGACGACAACTGCCAAGGCTATCTGCAGTTTCGAGGCAAAGTCTCGTTGGGTGTTGACGGGGACACCAATGTACGTCTCTGTCCGAAATCTTTCTCACCGACCGGATTTTTATCTTGGGTCTTGAACATGCTAACGATCCTTGTAGTGTCAACCATCGTGAAGACTTCCAGTCAATGTTGCAGTTCCTCAGAATCAGTGGTGGTCTTGAAGATGTACTCATCTTCAAAACTGCCATCAGTCGTCCCTTGGATCAGAAACCGACCACTCAGAGTACCGCCAAGGAATACAACAAAGCGAAGGCTCTCCTACAAGCGTTGTTCCATGATCTATGTCTTCGTCGCCTAAAGGACATGAAGTTTGTAGACTTGAAGTTGCCCAAGAAGACCGAGTATATACATCGTGTGACTTTCAGTAAAGATGAACAGACCAAATACGACGCTATGCTGTATGTCAACCATACCTGTCCCGTCGAAAGTAACTAACCGGATAATAGGTCTGAAGCCAAAGGGGCCATGGAACAGTATGAGAGAAAATCTCAGAAAGGTGAAAAATTGCGGTTCACCAACGTCTTGGAAAGGCTTCTCCGTCTCAGACAGATGTAAGTCATCATTTCATATGCCTATGATGCTTCATAGCGTCATTCTTCTGAGCCCCTATCTCCTTCTAAGTCGCCTGTCTTGTTCCTGGGCTATGCTTTCTAACATGGTATAGGTGCTGCCATTGGAGTCTCTGCAAAGATCGTGTGAAAGATGTCCTTGCCCTTCTTGATGGTGAAAAGGTAGTAAAATTCACACCAGAGAATCTCGAAATCCTACAAAAAGCGCTGGCACTCGGTTGCAAGGATGGAGAAGAATGCTCGATTTGTTTTGAGGCAATCGACTTGCATAAACCAGTCATCACGGCTTGCAAGCACATGTTTGGCAAAGACTGCATTCTCGAGTGGGTTGACCCGCAGGGTGGCGCGAACAAGAAAAGCACTTGTCCACAATGTCGCGCTCAGCTTACGCCTGAAATGCTGGTAGAACTATCGCTCGAGGCAGACGCTCCCGAAGAATTCGACAGCGAAACCAGAAGCTCAAAGACCGAAGAGTTGGTCAAGATTCTTGAACTGAGTCTCAAGGACCCCAAGTCAAAAGTCATCGTCTTCTCCCAGTGGACCTCATTCCTCAACATTATCCAGAACATTTTGGGAGAAACCAAATTTGGCTTCTGTCGCATCGACGGCAAGATGACAGTAGAGCAGCGTGACCGAGCCGTTGCCGCCTTGAATGACGATCCTGATACTAGGGTGATGCTTGCAAGTCTGAGTGCTTGCAGCGTAGGACTCAACCTCGTGGCAGCTGACACTGTCGTTCTAGTCGACAGCTGTAAGTATCTTGATGATGAAAAAGCAACACATAGTAGTCCTTTGCTAATATTTCTGAAGGGTGGGCGCCAGCTATCGAAGATCAGGCTATTGATCGCGTGCACAGACTCGGCCAGACACGGGAAACCAAGGTTTGGAGACTTGTCATGGACGGATCTGTGGAAGAGCAAGTCCTTAACATCCAGGCGGAGAAACGAAAGCTAGTGAGCATGGCGTTCAAGGAGAAGAAGAAAGGAGCCAAGGCCAAAGAGAGCACATCAGCAGATATCAAGAAGCTGCTATACGGCAATCCTGGACAGGGACAGCCGCGACAAGACGGACCACAAGACGGGCAACAGGATGGTCAGCAAGATGGCCAGCAAGATGGCCAGCAAGATGCACAACAAGACGCATAACAAGACCAATAAGACCAATAAGACGGTCGCCATAACTCGAACTTAGCTCCTCGGGATCTTTGTGTAGCTGCGAGGCGGATGGGAGAGTGCTAGTTCTTGAACGGAGACTAGGTTTTTCTTTCTAAGAGAACGGAGCGCGAATCGAGCGCTTTGATTGAAGGGTTAGGAGTATCAGGCTGGCTATCCGGTTGGCTATCCGGTTGGCTAGAACTACTAGAACTCTTGGCTGCGAAGCTATGTATTTCGGACTCGAGATAGGGGCTTGTACAAACTTCATGTTATTACTAACCAGCTAGACTGTATAACAATGGATGAGGGGGGATGGCTATCACAGATGTATCACTAGAATCAGATTGTACTTATATATCATTATCATTACCGAGCTATATGTCGCTGTTTTGTCATAGTCTTCGTAAGACTGACTGGTGATCTATTAGTATGTGCCCCCTAACTAGCAAGACGCTCAAGTGTTCAGACACACTACTGTGCTCATTCCAGCATACTTACCTGAGTAGGCAGGCCATTCATCGTCATAATTATCAGGCATTCATTCCTCATGACCTCTCCCCCTTTTCCCATTTCCTCTTCCCCCTTATATGTCCCCGCGGTGCACACATGTAGACCCCCGACTTCCCACCCACTCGCTCGCTTAAGTAACCTCCCCCACTAACCGCGTCCCGCGGACCTCGAAGTCCGCCGCGCCGGCCGAGCTCCCCTCGCCCGTCGCGTTCCACCGCGCCCCCGCCGCGCCGTCGTACCACGTGTGCGACACGCGCACCCGGTACGGCGGGGCCGTGCCGTTGCCCGCGTCCCAGCGGACCTGCACCTTCGAGTCGCTGCTGGTCTCGTAACCCCCTTCCGGCGCGCCGTTCGGCGTGCAGTCCGTCCAGGGCGCGCTGACGCCGTACTGCACGCCGCACTGCACGTCGAAGGCGGGGGCTGGAGAGGTGGTGGGGTTGGAGGTGGAGGTGGAGGAGGAGGGGGCGATGTACCCCGCCGGCGCTGTGACGTTGAAGCCGATCCCGCAGGCGGCGGAGCCGCAGCCGAAGCTGAAGTCGGTGGCTTGCCAGACGTAGAGGCTGCCTGTGGATGCGGCTGCTCTTGGTATTGGTGGTGATGATGGCGGTGGTGGGAGGGGCAGAGGCTTGGATTGGGCGAGGAGGGTGAGGAGGGAGAGGATGGTGGTTAGGTAGACCGTGGACGTTGTTGCTGCTGATGAGGAGGATGGTGTTATTTTCATTGTGACTTGTTTGGGTGAACTGACTATTACTAAGTGGACGGTTGATTGTTTATTTGATTAGTAGTAGATCTAGTCAATGTGTTCTTCTCTTATACAATGCGCGAATGTGTTAGATATTGTAGTTTTATGATTACATATATAAGTACTGTAGCGGCGTTACATTGATGACGTTTGGTACATAGTTCAGTGAGTTCCTCGTATGGGTTTTGCGAATGAATAGGAGTGGCGGGGTGGCACGTATGTACTTAGTATTTACTTACATACCTACTTACAGTAAGTGGAAATAAAAAACGTCCAATTGCCATTTTTACACCAAAACTCACCAACTTCAGCAACCCGTAACTTCATAACTTTATATGCGATTTTATAGATTCCTTTTAGTCTTATATATATAATTACAAAACGAATCCTTTTGTTTTTTTCATTTATTTTTGCGATTTTTTTTACCTTAAGAAATCATAATATATCAAAGTAGGTTTGGTAAAATCGTGAAATTTGTATGTAAAACGCGGAAATTTTCAACTTTTCAGGTTCGTAAAATCGAAAAATCGAAATATATCCACCATTTCTTTATTTTATTCTTTAATATTTATATATGTTTAACTTTTATTAATATATTATATAAATAAAATTTTTATTAATTTATTTACATATAAATATCATGAGATATTCGTAAAAATATGTCGAAGAATTTAAGTTTTTTAAATTATTAAATCGTTAAATTACGTAATACATATAAGCATTATAATAAAGTTTTTTTAAATAGTTTTATACGTTAAACTTTAAAGTATATAAAACAATTAAAATAATTTAAAAAACTTTAAATTTGAAAAAGTTACGTTAATTTAAATAAAATTTTCCAGTGTTGATTTTCCAAATTGGACGTTTTTTATCTTCACCCACTGTAGGTCACGATGTCACCCCAAACGAAGCTTACTCAAGAACTTACCCAGCTAAACTACATGTGCGGGATTCGGGCCCGGACGGTGACGTAGGCTCCAATCAGATCGGCCGGGGTCTCGAAATACGAGATCCGGGTGGTTGGAGTCGGCCTTCTTCTTCTCCTCGCTTTTTCACTGAAAACCCCGACCTGTCTTATTGGGCAGTGATCCGCGCCGGCGGATCAACCTCCCAACGACACCATCGCAACCAATTACAGCAACGAGCTGAGCGAGTTACCTCGCAGCCAAGCCCTGCTCACTGGATCGCCGCCACTCCCGCTAACTAACAATGTAAGGTCGCTCGCTGTCAGCTCCTCAGCCTTACGTATGGCTGGTCGGTATGCCGCCCGCCGTTCCAGCCTTCGCACATATGCATGCTTCAATATGCATGTAGGGTAGTTAGCCAGCCACCTACGAGTAGGTAGTCACTCCGTCGGCTCCTCCATGTAACGTTGGACAAGTAGAATCCGCGTTGAAGGCTGCCACCTGCGCATAGTATTTCCCGAAAGCTACTCTTATCTACCTACCTACTCACTCCCTTCTACGTGTTCTGTCTTGTCCACATTGCTTCAAACCTCAGTCAGCACTGCCAGACGAAACATACATCATCCACGTCAGGCTCGGCACCTTTTCGTATCTAACATTAGAAACCTCTCACAGGTTCACGATCGATCAGAGAAAGGGGGTCGGTCGGATTGAAACCAAAGACACACGACTTCCTGAAGAAGTCTGAGATTTCAATTCCTCATTCGACAAGGCGTCGAGCATGTCAAACGGCAGGCGAGTTGTCAACCAGCGGTCTACTTCTTCCTGTTCATCGAAGCCACTTCAAACACGTGTAGTGCATCAGTGGTGGCCAAGAGTCTTTACCAACACAGGTGAAACACACAAACATATGTCCCCCCTTTTCTACCCACAAAACCTGCCTATAGGTATACCCCCTGTTATAGGGACACCCGGGGAGTGTCATGCAGGCGGTCGATCTGGCTGGCGAGCTTTTCAAATCGGTTAGCGATCGAGAGTGCAAACCAGCGGGGAGCCTGTTTCGATACAGCCTCGTCTCAGAAGGACTGATATCACAGGTGAACCTCGGTCTGCTTGTGCGTTGACGTGAGGCTATAACTCCAGTGTTCATTCCGTTCACTCCCATAGCCAGTTACCTGATTTCGGTAAGGCAGGCCGACTTACGGGAATCAACCCCTGTTCTAAAGTCGATGTTCCACGACACGACTACCTACTACATGTACTTTCATGTAACACATCTCCACGGCTTTGACATCAAGTGTTCACTACTGGGAAAGTTCACATGGTTCTTATATGATATGGTAGAAAGGCACTTGCCATGGTTAAATAAGTTATCTAGTTTTGCAGAAAGGACCAGGTTTATCTTCATTTACACAACACATCGGCCTTGACCCGTCACGTTACTCTGCCAATGTGATGGTCAAGGACACTTACCATAATCGCTTGCCCTGATTACTGTGCCGGCGCCACCTTACGCCTAGAGACGAAATGCGGCCCCGCTACATTACCTTCGAGGAGGGAACGGTCGGTGGACGAAGTCTGGTGGGCCCGCATTCAATAGCGAGAACGGATCCGACGAGCCGAGGTTCGCCGTGAACGGCTCCGGTCCCGTTGTGTGAATCTGTCCATAGCCGGGACCAGAAACAGTAGTCCAAACTGAGAGGTCCTCCTCAAACGAGTTCCTGGTCTCCGTCTGATCGCTATGGTCGAGAACGTCCGAGTGTTGAAGCCGCATTTGCTTCAACGATCGGGTCGTTCTCCGGACTCGAGCATCCCCGTCCGGGCCAGTATCGTCGCTTCTGGAGCTACGAGCAGCACCCGGAGCTTTATTGGCAGGTAAAAGACAGCGACACGGACGACAGCAGCAATTGCTAAGGCAGCAACAGCCTTTATCGGCAGTCGTACTGCTTGGTTCCGGGGGTTCGACGAACCACCTCTGGTCCGACCTGCCCGCAAGCTCCGTAGGCTTTGCGTCTTTGTTGTTGTTGACAACACTCAAAGATGAACCCATGTTCGTAGCGTAAACAGAAAAGCTTTGTGTTGATATGTTGCTTTCTTTGTGGGTGATAGAGAGCTGGCCAAGCTAGGCAAATAAAAGCGTGCTCTTTGAAGTACTGATAACTAGGTATCAGAAACGGAGAAAATAATTGAACAATGCTGTTGTCAAGAAGTTAGTATACATGCCATGTTGTTTCAAGTCTCTTGCTCTAGATTGACAACTAAGTAGTTGGTTGTTACATATCAAACTTAGTTCTCATGTAGGTAATCACCATGTGTCTCTCCCAACACCCCTCCCCCCTCTCAACAACCGTACCACGTAGCCTTTTCAGGAACACAGGGGAAAGGCTTTGACGAGTACCAAGCCTTCTGGCAGGTATGAAGACCAACCTTAGCCGCTAGTCACATGGCAATGAACTTATGTACTGCTTGTGAGCTTCACGTCCTTCCATATCGGCTCCTTGGTGGGGCATGAAAACGCCATTCGCATCACCTGATGAGGGCGTCAAGACCATGTACGGTTAATATATGCGAGGTGCTACTGTTAACTACGGTAATACACGATACTCTGATTGGGATCTGATCATCACATTTCATAAGAGAATGGAGTTGTCGAATTCGGCAACTTATCCCATTCAATCTCCAAACTGTCGCTCTACATTGTCTCGGTGAAATATTAGTAGTGTCATTGCCACTTTAGCCAGAACGTTTTCGTTCTTGAAATGGGATATATTTTATATCAAAACCTTGGAAATAAGATCGAGGTGTAGCGAAGGTCTCGGGAAGATTAAGTACCTAGAAACTAAGTGATGCTATTGTTCATCACGAATAACCCCATCATGGGTATATGTGACAATGCCAGACCCCAAATATTCCCTCTTCCTAGTTAGTTAGGTATGTTCGAGTTACTAAAAGCCGACGACTTATTGTAGACAAAAAAGAAAAGCGGCCGTTTAAGCCTATTGTAACTCCTCTCCTCTCCCCCCTTTGTTACAGGTGTGTCAACTGCAAACAGGGGCTCAATCGTCTTCTGTATTTCAGTCATGAACAAAGGATGATTATATGTTGTCTCGCCAAAAAAACAGGTCTTGTTTCCATACCAGCTGTGGACATCAACCTCCTTGAATAGAGGAGTCGAGGAGGCTGATATACCTCTAATATGGAAGACCCAGCCACATGGAAGCCGATCTACGGCTTTTTCAACCACGGTCCCCGATTCAAAACAGTTTTTCAGGACAAGACAGGGGGTAATGGCGCTATAACCGTATACGAAGAGAAACTGGAGGGCGAGGATACCCGGAATATTGTAGTTAAGAGGGTACCAGGGGACACCAGCGGAGCTGCCTTGGAGAAAGAAATTAAATTTCTGGAAGTACGCACCCATAGCCACTTCTATTGGGAGGACGAGCTAACCAGGATAGTAGAGATTGAAATATGCAATGCATATTGTCAATATCATTGCCATCAAACCCAAACCTTCCGATATAGAGGCCATGTCTAAGCTTGATATCAAGTCATGGGGCCCACTGGACGACAGTCCCGTCCTTGTGATGGAATATATGAAGAATGGCACTTTGCGACAATTCGTGGATAGATATCAAGCCTCGCATACCGCGATGATTCCGAACCCTGTCCTGAGGGAGATATTCAAATGCTGTAAGTGATCTGCAACTGTTCACCCCCCTCCTGCCTTTCTACACCGAGCAAGTAGGACCCAATTATTGAGGCCATAGTCTTCGAAAAGTCATCAGAGCCGTGGTCGCCATGGCATACCCACCTCCGGAGCCCGAACAGCTGGAAGAACCGCCGACAGACCCTACGATACCCCCCTCGAACCTTGTTCATGGAGATATGCATTTCGGTAACTGTGAGTACTTCAAACTTACATTCACACGCTCTATGTGTGCTACCTCGAGACTGACAAAGCAAGTTATGTTCGGTGACCTCGTGAGCGGCTCCAGGTCGCCGGACGAAGAGCACCACTTGGTCCCAATACTGAAGCTGATAGATTTCGGGGAGGCGCAAGACTTGGTTCCGCCAACAGTGCGCGATCCGCCAACAGTGCCATTGGATCCGCCAACAGTGCCAGGCGGAGAGCCGAAAACTAGCGGAGGCTCGAAAGCCAGTGGTGGTTCGAAGAACAGCGGAAGCTCGGCTTCTAGCACTGCTGGGTACATAGCTGCAATGGAGGAACGGCAGGAGAGGCTGCGGCAAGAGCAGATAGAGAAATTCGATAAAGCATTCAAACTCCCGGAGTGGATAGCCGGTGACATAGAATACGCAGAAGCGGGCCGGATAGCCCAAGCCGGCCCGGAAGTATATATAGAACCATTGTATGTTTTTCAAAACCTCCACGTTGTTCATCAACACGTCCACTAACCGAACATACTCAGACACTTAGATATGCGACGAAATAGCGCCACGGAACAGAATATCCACGACGTTGCACTGGTAAGTACCGCGCCCTCACCGTCGCGCCTCGGGATGGAGATCGGTGTTGGAACTAACAGGCGCCTGGCTATCACAGCTGATGACCAAACTGATTTCCCGCGATGACTCTTTGAGCCCCGGAGCCGCCCGTGACTTCATGCGGGACGAATCGAAGACGACATACCCCGACCTTGCACACAGAACTTATTGGTCCATCATAAGGGCTCTGGCCGCGGATCCCGCGAACCGGCAGACCATCGCCGATTTAGTTCTCATATCGAAAGTCCCACATAGCATCTTCGCGACGAATGCGGCCACGGAAAGGGACGAGTATATCCAAGCACTCGTTCAAGAGTTGATATTAAACGCTCCTACACCTCCGGACGACCCGATGGTCCTAGATTGAGGGGGTTCGAACTTGTATATATATATCGGTGGTATAAATTTCTTTGAGTGGTCGGATTTGATGGATACAGAAAAGGGCTCCGTATTACGTGAGTCTCCCTGTCATTAACATCGCGAAAGACCTATAGCACTATGTATTTCCCTCATCATACCAATCTAGCTGTAGTGCTATGAGTTAGCAGTTCCCTATACTGAAAATAGCTACCTATAATCAAAACATCGCGAATTTGAACCCCCCTCCCCCCCCCACTATTCTACTGGGAGATGGACTTCTTCCGCTTCATCTTGGTTTTAGTGGTTGCACCCCTATTCCTATCGGAAAGAGAGACCCTGATGGCTAGTCAACTGCCTTGTGTACTGAAAGGAAATGTGATTGTACGTTATTCCGTCCGCAAGTTTGACGTCTAGTATAACGTCTAGCTTATTGCAACACCCCAAAAAACCAAGGGATACGATCATCCAATAAACGATGTCATGCAAATTTATTGAAGTAGAGACGACTGTAGCTCATCTTTTCAGCCTTTTCATTTTCTTTCGTTTTTCTTTCCTTACTATTTCTTGATTTCTTTCGTTTTTCTTTCCGAAATGAAAAGTACCTGAGTAGCACGTCAAACGTGTGGAGGCACATCCAAATTATCATCAACGAAACTGACGTCGATGCTGGCGGCGCCGACGCTCAACGCTCGTCTCTGCAGCCGGGGACACCGTCACGACCCTAGTGACCGTGACGACCGGGCCCCCCTCCTCCTCGGGAGCGGGAGTCGGCGACGGACTAGGAGAAGGAGTCACAGTCTTCACGCTAACAACGTCGCCATCGCTACCCCCTTGATCTTCCGCCTGATCCTGACCCAGGCCCTCGTTCACCGCCTCCGGGATCTCCGCAGCGGGCGCGGGCGCGGGCTCGGCACTGGCCAGCTTCTCGCCGGCGTTGGGCGGGCCCTCGTAGTCGCCGGCCCCGCAGGCGTCGTTGAGCTCGTCGCAGCGGCGCTCCCAGACGCGGCAGTTGGCGTTGCCCGTCGGCGGCGCGGCGTCGTAGCAGGCGGCGGCCTGGTCCCAGCACTGGTCGGCCGAGGCCCAGCAGCCGTCCTGCGTCGTGTACGCGTCCACCTCGAACCCGGCCCAGTTGGCGTTCTTGATGAGCGCGTCGGCCGGCACCTTGCCTTGGGTCTGCTTGATGGCGGCGGTGGCACTCTTTTGATCGGAAGAGGAGGAGGAGGGGGACGAAGACGGCGGGACGAAGACAGCAGGCCCCGGCATCGGGTAGGGAAATGCCGGCTGGCGGCTGTAGATGTCGAAGGTCAGGCCCGGGTCGTCGGCGGCGACGTGGCCGGGGATGCTGACGCTCTTGTCGGACGGCATCGCCGCCGCAGCAGAAGCAGACCCCTCGACGAAGACCTGGGCGCACCCGACGTAGAACTGGGGGTCACCCGCATTGGCGTTGTGGAGGGCGAGCAGCTCGGGCCGGAACAGCCAACTGCCGGCGGGCAGGGCGGCCGGGATCCGGAACGACAGCAGGCCGCCGGCCGCGATCAGCTTCTCCGTGCACCAGAGGCCCGCCGCCTCGTCGTACCCCTCGTCCCAGAGCTTGAACCACCCCGGGCCCGCGGCCGAATCCGAGTCCGAGGAGCCGGAGTCGAGCTGCTTGGCGTAGACGGCGCAGGGACCTTTGTGCGACTAGCAAAGTAGCAGTAAGGTTAGGGCAATGTTTTGTTTCAAAAGTGATCACCCATCCTCAGTGTTTGGTTTAGTCAACTTGAGGGAATGGAAGGATTGGAGACTGTGAGTGAGTGGCTAAAGAGCTAACTAAGATATGCAGTGGTCGCAATTCGGACGTACCTTGTCCAGGACGCCCGGCTTCTCCGCGTCGGCCCACATCCGGTACTGGAACGTCAGCTTCCCGCCAGCCGGGGCGGGACAAGTGAAGGCTACGGCATCCTGGCCGTTTGCACCTGAAAGAGGGACAATGTTAGCCAAGTCGAAACGTGCAGTTGGCGTCTCCGATATCACCACGACGGGACTTACCACAGGCCATGTCATCACTGGTGATGCTGGAGACCGGGCTGGTGCAGCTATCTGGCGTCTTGCTCATGCGGACGCAGGTGCCGTCGCCCTGCGACACGTCGTCCACATACAGAGTCGTGAAGATGGTGTGGGCTTGGGCGACCGCGGCCAGCCTCGCCAGGGCACCGAGGAGGAAAGGGAGTGTGGACTTCATGGCGATAGAGCGAGTAACAGTCTAAGCTGTATCGAAAAGGAATGGCAAATGCTGGTGTGTTTTTGGAACGTGGAATCTGCAGATGGCAGGTTTTGGTCTGCAAACGAACGTATGCAATACGTGGTGTGATGGTAGAAGTGAACGACTGGGCTCTTGGCCTGGATTGGGTATTGAAGTTTGAATGAACGGATGCCTGATGATAGTCACGTACCGTAGGCGCAAAAGGTAGACGACTTCATGCAGAGTATTGAAATACAAGAAGAAGACCAGAATGATTGACTGTCCTCGGAAAGGAGAGAAGAAGGACAAGAATAGAAATGAGAGAGAGATGAGAGAAGAGGTCACCTGTGCCACGAGCCTGAGTGACTCGTATCGAGGGTAATGAATAAGCTGTCTAAACGGGAAACCTACCTGTTTTATAAGAAAACAAAGAAAGGAGACAACGCCTGCAGTGTCATGCAAGAGAGCGAGACAACCCGATGAACAGGAACCAACAGATTAAAATTGTCGGCTCACATGCGGATGTGCTCCTTTGCCTGCAGGCTTGTGTTACCCCAAGTTTCGATGCTCGTTCGCGAAGACTTCGACCTGTCACTGTTACCCCAACATAATCGAATTGATGTAGATATTTACTTTCTAGGAAAGGGGCCCGAAAGGCCTTAGTTCCTACTTAGCTCCAATGTAACACGGCATACGGAGTATAAACATGTATGTGTGCGCATACAGCTATATATACGTCAATTCGTAAGGAGGCAGCAAGCAAATCAACCACCACAGACAACGCCGCATCGGGTTCCTCCCCCCTGACATAATCTACATGGAAGGGCAGCCTGCGAATCAGCAGCGGACCAGGCTTGGCTGAGTATCTACGGAGTTGATTGATTGGTGTGTGCCTGGGACCTGCGTACCCGAGAGCTCAAGTATCAACAACCAATTGGCCATGATCATATCAAGTACGTAAGTGGAAGGATGGACGAGAGAGAAGAAAAGAAAAACGCCGCCTAGGAGGCGTGTTTCGAAACGCCCAAGGGGGGGGGGGGGGGGCAAGGGGGGGCTCTTGCATACATGCTGTAGTGCTAGGATAGCTACTTAGCTATGTAAGCCCTGCATGTGTCCCAAATCTTCTTGGCTCATCGATCGATGCCCGTTCGTTGATCTTGATCCGCATGCAACCCTCATTGGCTCATATTTCAGCCGCATTTTCTGTTACTAGACGCCGTGCTAGGGGGCTGAATGGTCCGATGTTTGGTTGCAACGAAGCTGCGATTGACTGATTGGACGCGCGGATGGCGCTTATGGAAAAGAAGAATTGGCATGCGCCTCTCCGCTCGGTATGTGGCCCCTTTTGCCCCTGACGACTTCGTTTGAGGGGAGCCAGGTGCCCAGCTAGAAGCGAATGAATCGAGCAGAAAAAAGCTTTGAAAGCCTTCAGGCACCCCGCCAGACAAGATGCACATTCATGTTGGCATCGCTGTCCTGTCTTGCAGGTGTCACATGACCTGCAGCTAGAAAATCTGCGATGTACGCCTCAAGTTCAATGATATATATTCGAAACACACCTGCGAATGAGTACAAGAAGAAAAAGGGGGATGGGGAACTAAGGGCCGTGGCCAATGGGCAGACAATACGACTGCAACTCGTTGTGGCAGGCATCGTACCTAGGTATTGAGTTCCATGGCGAAAATAAGGCCGAGGAGTAGACGATCTATCCATGGGATTGAAGGTAAACAGAGCGAGTTGGTCAAGCCTTTTTTTCTTCCTGTGGTTTGCTTTTAGAAGAGAAGAGATTCATTAATCATCACCATCCAGACCACGGTATATGGACTATGGACTAAATCCTATAGACAGAAAGGCCAGAGATGTCTCGTCTCCCCTCCTCCATTCCGTTTCTTTTCCCTCTCCGTTCGTTCGTTGTCAACATTACACGCTCATATGCAAGAAGGGCTCTTCGGCCCATGCGCTCTTCCCGTGCCTCGTTCGTTGCCTCTTTTTTTCGTTGCGCCATTGTAATTGTTGTACAAGGTATAGTACAGTGTCTTTTTAGTTTTTCTCTTCCTCTTTCATCTCCTCGGGATATCATCGTGGAAGAATCGTGGGTATCTTATTCGTTGATCTTGGCCAGGATTCTGCGAGAGGGGGCCATCAGTTACATTTCCCCTAGCTTAAACAATGGCGCGGACCGCCAAAGAGGAGAGAGAACTTACTCGCTGTCGCGGAAGAGCTGGTATTCCTCGTCGCCGACCTTTACCGGGGAGCCGCCGTACTGGGGGATCAGGACGCGGTCGCCGGCGTTGACGCCCATGGGGACGCGCTGGCCGTCCTTGTTGAGGGAGCCTGGGCCGACGGCCAGGACCTTGGCCTCGTTGAGCTCCTTGACGCTCGACTCGGGCAGGAAGATGCCGCTGGCGGTCTTGGCCTCGGCCTTGACGCGCTGCACCAGCACCCGGTCCAGCAGGGGGACGAGGGACTTGATCGATCGGAAGGAGGTGGCCTTTTGGAAGAGAAGAGAAAGAGCAATGTTAGTCGAAAATTGATCGGTCCAGCTATGCTACGCTAGGTATGCTATGCTATGCACGATGAGGGGTAGGCGGGATAGACAGGAGTGAGGGGCATGTAAAAGCCAAGGGACTCACCATTGTGTATAGGGTGTTAGTGGTATCGGGGTTTAAGGGGAGGAGAAGGGTGGTTGTAGTTGTAGTAGTAGCAGTAGAAGAGGAAATATTCGGAAGGGCGGGCAGGAAGTTGTAGCGTTGTGGAAATTGAAGCTATCGCCGGATTTTAACGATTATATATTTCTGGATGGAGCACTAGAAAGCTCTGGAAGGCAGATCGACCCGGGCCCAGAAAAAAATTGGGATTTGGAGGGGTTTTTCCGTCGCCGCTCACCCAGCGGGGAGCCGATTGGCCCGGCCACCCCCCCAAGACCGGTGGCAGGCCTGGACCTCGGGATGCTGCTGGGCAAGTGGGTGGAAGCTTACATACAAGTACTGTAGATTTCACCTTATCTCCGAAGTCTAGACCAGCTGGGCCTGGAAGTCTTGAAGTCCTATTTTATGTAATTTACATAGTAAATGCAGGTGATTGATTGATTACCTAATAACTATAGCTACCTAGGTATCGTCTTTGAAGTTGAATAGGTATATCGTAGGTATGCTGTAGACTAATACCTGTGATATTCTCGATTGGAAAGTACATAAGAGCAGGCTGTCGGCCTTGACAAGACTCCTGTGAGAAGTAAATATCAGCACCAAAGTGGTGCATCCGCTGAAGACAACCCAAAATTGATGAAATCACTAATCTAATGGGGCGGCGCTACTCGATTATAAGATCTATCCCATTACTACTCTATGTACAGTGTTAATATTATCGCCCCAGATCTAGTTAAGCCACCGTTACCTCTAATGTGTATGACCTGTAATACCCGCTCGATACGCCCCATGTCCAACATGATCCCCCCCAAGTACAACATGAGCAAGCGGCCTCATACACAACCCGGCGAGGAAAGAAAAGCCAGTTTTTCCACCCACTACACATCGAAGTAGTCACAGACTGGGCCGCTGTAGGGAGCACTGGGCATTGGTTGAGCCCTTCCTTGTGTCAATATGCATGGAAGTCTTATTTTGCTGCGGCTGATGCGGGTGGTTCGAGGATATGCGTGTGATCCTCCGCTTTGATAACTTGGCCCGGGCCAACCTGCCTACAGATGACGGTATCCGAAACCCAAGGATCGTCGAGGATCTCCGGCATCTTAGCCCGCTTTTTCGGGTCAATCGTCAACATCCTTCCGATGATATGTCGACTTTCCCTCGGAAGCAGCCTCAGTAGGCGCCACGGCCCTCGGATGACTTCCCTTCGCTGCTCCCCGTTCTGGCCATCGGCATTCGCGGCGGACTCGGGCCCGGAAGCATTCGTCTTCAGGGACTTGGAAGACCTCTTCTCCTCTTCTTGGAAGATATCCCGCGGTGGAGTATTCGAGAGGTCGTTGGTGGATCGGGATGGGAGAATCAACTTCTGGGGATCATGTCCGGGGGTTGGCTCCGACGCAAATAACTTATACGAATTATCTGTCATACGAGGCACTTTCCAAGGAAATCTGCGCAGAGCCATGCAGCAGAATATTATCGCTAGTGACCATATGTCGACTGCTTGGGGATCGTATTTGCGCTCGTCGTACACCTCCGGGGCGAGGTATGGATCGGAGCCCACAACGCCTGTACACCATTAGAATCTTGGCCTTTCTCATTATTTGGTTTGTTCGCTTACCGCTGGCGAGGACGATTTCGGTCTCAAATGGATATTTGAAGACATGAGCGCTTCCAAAGTCAATGATCTTCATAATCCCGTGCTCGCTAACAACCACGTTGTCCAATTTCAGATCACGATGCGTCAATCCCGAACTATGGAGATATGTCACACCGCTCAAGATCTGGAGGAAACAACACGAAACTTCGGCCTTGGACATCTTTCCTGTCATGACAATGGCAAAGAGATCAAATGGAGCATATTCCATCACCTCATACCACTTGCCCTTCTCTTGCACGATGTCTAACGTTTCGATGATGTTGCCATGGTGGAGAGCAGAACCAATACAGAACTCGGCCGTCAACTTCTTGACATATTCCTTTTCAGTTTCATACGAATGGCGAGGCCGAAATTCCTTGACGGCAAAGACAGTGTTGTCTTCGGTTCTTCTCATAAGCTTTACCGAACCTCCAGCACCAGATCCAAGCACACGACCGAGCTTGCCATACTTGGATGAAAGACCGTGGTCATCTGCAAAAGGGACCTGGTATGTGGACTTCGATTTTGAAGTTGCAAGGGAACTTGTCTTGCTGGATGCCGATTTACCGCCACCGACTTTGAAGAATCTCTTCAAGTCGGACATAGAGCCTTGTTGGCTCTGCATAGTAGTTTGTGATCCAGTCCGACTAAGGTCCCCGGACTTGTTACGGACTCCCAAAAGCCCAGAGAGCCTCTTTTCCTGTCTCTCGGGTTTGACCAAGCTGATGGAAGAACTGGATGGTGAAGAGTGCTTCTTTTTCCTCGTGAAGACGAATCTGGAGTCGATAGCGTTCTTACTTTGCGCGGGCCGCTTATGAGCGGCATATGGATCATTGACGTCCCCTTCGGGGGTGAATGGCCGTGAATAAAATTGTGATGCAGCGTTTCTCGAAGGGCTCGATTCCCGGGAAGCCGGAAGAGACTGGCCTCCAGGACCGAGGGAAAACATGCCCTTGCGGTGCGAACGCCCATCTCGTTCATCGACGGCAGTCGTTCGCTGCGATATGTTGTCGGTCGAAACCGGTCGGTGTGGTAAACTGATCCGGAACTCCGGTCTCGATTCTTGACCTGAGGCCTGCGGGGTTATAGCTTGCGAATCGAAGCCTCCATCAGATCCAGAGCCCGCCCCTGACTTGGTGCTTTTTGAATACTCGGTTGCGGAAGTCCCGGCGGGAGTTAATGGGGGTGAAGCTAATTCCGGTCCCCGGGAACTCAACCGTGGGGATTGAAGATTCATCGGATTCTGGACGTGGGTGATTTGCGGAGTGGTCGCAGGGGAGGTCTCATTGGAAGGGATCTAATGCGGTATCATTAGTAGTGATCAACAGGGCCTATCATGTCGATAGGATGCCGAGCTTATGTGAGAAAGAGAACAAGCTCCCGTTGTTAGGTTGACCCCAACATCAGGGACGACAGGCAGACAAACAAATAGGGATCGCCAGCCAATCGAGGGACGTGATGGCGGGTCTTTCGAAGGTGGCTGTTGCGCACATTTACAGAATTCGAGAACAAAGGGCCGACCATAAGGAGCTACTAGAACTTACCCTAGAAGCTGGAAGCGAGACGGGATGAAAGGAAAAGCTCTTCAGGCGCTGCTCCTGCAGATTTGCTCCCCTGAGGGAGTTTGCTAGAGCCTGTATCTGCTCCGGCGTGACATCCGAAGCTTCCATTGAGGCATCTCGTCTCATATTCTCGATGGCCATTTGTTGCGGCGATGCTGCCGAGACGCCGATCTCCTCGACATTGGGTGCGAAGCGCACAGCTTGTGCGCGATCGGAATGCTTGTGCGCGGAGGACGGAGCATCGGAATGATCCAAGGTTTGTTGGCTATGGCTGGAACCGCCTAACATGGTTGGAAGGAAAGTGGTTAGCGATCGGGCGGCGGACGAGACAAAGGGGAAAGACACTATGTACGGGTAGTTGTATGGGTAGTTGTATGGGTAGATAAATGTCCGAATATACTTAACGGACGTGGTGAGGAGTAATGGTGGGGTTATTCAGTGAGAGAACTTCAATTATACCTTGTTGATGGCGGGGAGCTTCTGGAGTTGGCATCGTCGGGGGTCGAGTGATGATGCAGTCATGTACTACTAGTTATATCCGGTACTGTGCTATATTCGCACTATATTCGTGGGAGCGAGTGGATAGAATCCGGTCGAAAATATAAAATGCGATGGATCATGAAGACCAAGCGGCGCCGTGGAAACAGCACCTACGGAGTAATGGGAAACAAGATGGAAAAGGAAAAAAACGAATGCTGCTGCTGGTAGGTATGATGATGGCTATGCGCCAGACGTCAAGAGTCAAGACTCGCACTGCTGCTTGCTTGCTTGCCCAGGTCGACTGCACTAAAAGCCGCCCCAGGCTTTTTTCTTCGCTTCCGGTTAGCAACATACATGTATTACATGTTGCTACTACATGCTGCCTGGCGCTGACCTCCTGTACCCCTATGGTTCTTTATCGAGCTCAGCATAGCGCATTGTACATGTCCATACCCAATGTCCGCATGTCCCAGTGCCCGTCTACCTGTATACACCCACCTGTACTATGTATACATAGTATATTGTACATACTATCCACCCACTAACGGTGGGGCACCTGGGCAGTTTTTAGCCTCTCCAGAACCTGCAGTGCTTCGTAACAGAAGAGGAGCAGTCCGAGCAGAGGCAAGCGGAGGCATCGAGCAGTAGCAGTAGCAGTAGCAGTAGCAGTAGCAGTAGCAGTGAAAAAGGCCGAGAAGACAGACTGGGTTTTAGGCATGTGTCAAGAGTCAGGACTAATAGTACGGTAGTCCAGGACTCAGAGAGCGGCTTTCAATTGGTTGCGACTACCGTGCCACTCGTGCTTATTGATAAGTACATCATGCGTCTCCCGTCTTCGGCCCTCGTTTCGTCGCTCCCCTTTCGTCGCGCTCGTCGCTTCTCAAGTTGACCGGCCGACTGCTCTACCCGCATGCCCGAACCTCTCGAAGCCGAGCGAGCTTTTTGATTTCCTTCTTGATTTCCTTCCCAGGTTCCCCAGAATGCTTTGTCTGATAACACAAGACTCTACCCTCGACAAAACAGACCCTTCACTGACTGATTGATTCTTGACTACCACCGGGTCTTCCAAAGGCAATCGATCTTCTAGAAAAACCGCCATCCCTGCTCGCCTGGTTCGCATTTGATATATTGATTATATCGGTTAGGTTCTTTCTCTTAATACCAGGGGGGGCACAAAAATTTAATCGTCGGCGACGCCAGTAGGTACCTACTTAGGAGCCGGGAGTTTCCTTCGGTTGTCTCTGCCGGCAGCCCGGCCAAACTTAACGGAAACCAAGGAACTTGGCTAATAAGAAGAAGACACCCGGCTCCAAGGGCGCCCAGCTTCCAACGCACTCAACCCGCTCTCAGAGCATCCACATGCGTCGATGCTCGCCCTCCTAACCACCGAGCTAGACTGCTAGATGTAGGCATGTATGTGCTCCATTGGAGCTCACAGCGGACCCCGGTCGGTTCTGTAGATAGGCTTGGTACGGTAGATAGGTACCCAGATGGCTGCATACTCTACAGTCCCGGCCTGCATGAGGTGGGGTCCATCTTGGCAGCAGCAAGATTCCCGCATCGGGTGTCGATATGCTATAACAGCGGACCAGAGCATCTCGTCTCTTGTGGCATGTGGTTGAGTGGAAAGCTGTGTGGGACAGAGGAAAAGCTTAAATAAGGGATACGCGCATGCGTGCCTAAGGGGTCTGCTGCATGTGTATGTGAACGCATGTGGTTGGCCACATTATACAAGTACGCAATGTGTGACATCTGTGACACCTACCCTCACTGGCCAATTGCGACTAAAGACATGCGCCCTCGACTTTGGCCACAGGCAGTCACTGGCAGTACGACCACAAGGTCACATCAGGCAAGCCGTCGAGAGAGGCGGGGGGTCGTATGGGTAGAGGGTGTCTGGAGAAGCTTCCTTCTACCTACGTATAGCTATAACCACCTAGGTAGTTGTGTACGAATAGGAGTAATCTGATATAGCTATCTGATAAGCCAGCAGACACTCGACTGTGTATATTACCCAGGGTAGCTATCAAACCCCGGTAGACGTAACCCAGCTTCTTATAAAACGGGCATGGCTGCTCACTTGGCACGCAACAACGAGACACAGTCTTATCGTCGTTGCAAGGAAACATGCAACCAATAGACAACTTGAAACCTCTCGATCTTGGTGAGTCAAGTGCCCAGAACCAACGAGTCATCATTACCCCTCCTCAACTTACCTGCTTACATACCTCTCGAGCAACCGGGTTCGAGACCTGCATGTGTATACCGACCTACTCACTGCCCGCAGTGCTCGGGGGTATTATGGCGAATACTACAAATAGATGTCCCGGCTTTATGGGTGGTGGCGGTGACTCATTACACAGAACCAACTTGTAGGGTAGGTGTGTCGAGAGCCACGAATCTTAGTGGTCACTTGAATGCTAAACCTATGTAATTGGATATGTGCTAAAACCAGAAAGTTCGGCCAATGCAATGTTACACATACGCAGCTAGCTATTGGGTGATTTGATATGGTGGTTTTATAGTGATGAGAATCAATCACCTACCTATGCTGCTACGTAGGTAAATGATGAGCCATAAAGTCAACCCTACATCAGTCGTGTAAGGGCAGAAAGACAGGGCTTCTCTGCTATATAGCAATTGGTACTCCTAGAACTCAGAAACAAGAGCCCTTTTATATGAGGCATAATACATGGTTCAGAGTAGAAGTGTTATGTATTTGTTTTCTTTTTACTTCGGGTGGTAGAATCGGGTGGTAAAACCAGTTCTCATAGCAAGGTTCAATAGCTATGCTACCTAGCCTGTCGACCCCAGAACGAAGAAGATTTGATCGCATCATAGGCCCATAGTGTTCCGTACGTGCTCGTATGGTCATAGTCATACGGAAAGCCTTTACGGCCGGCCTCTTCTTCTTTCCTCCCTCGGGTATCGCAAGTTCTGAAACGATATGTCTCAGTGTTTATGGGCGTTTGCTCGTCCCCCCCTTTCATACAGGATATCATCAGAGTACATGTCGTATACAACGTCGACGTCCGATAGCCCAAAATCCAGTGCCCATAGACCGCGATGGTTCTGATCTGGAAACTCGGGGTCTTTTTCGAGGTCGCTCGTTTTCTTTTCCCTTTTATATATAAAACCGCGTGATCATGCAACCACGTCGATGCCCATAGATCTGCATTGGTAGATAACGGCCTTGCATAGTCCTTCTAGGGCCAGACCTGACAGGCGCAGCTCGGACTGCTTGATCTTGGCGATCTCGTAGACGTGCTTCAGGCTGATGGTACCGACTACCTCGTGGCCGGGTTGGGAAGCCGCTTTCTTCCTCCCCTTCTTGTTAACTGGTAATTCTGCCGCGTTCCGCAGTAGCCACGACGTTTGCGGGGTGCGGATGTCGAAGTGGAATGACCGATCTGCTCGTACAGTAACCCGCACAGGCATGGGCGTCCCCGGGTTGATGTGTGCTGTCCGCGCATTGAACTCCTATACACATCCATTGTCAGTCTTTGCTGCGGGGTGAATCGAAGCTGCGCAAAATCGAGTAAGGCAAGGTCGGGCTTGAAATTTACCTTGCAAAAGTCCATCGACTTAATACCTCTACTTCCCAGCGCAGGACCCACGGGCGGACTGGGACTGGCCTTTCCAGCTCCTACGATGAGCTTGACGATCTGGTCTTTGCCTGATGCGGCCCCGCGCGCTTTCGACATCTCGGCACACACACACAGACACACGCGGTCAGAGGTTTAAAGGGGTTGGCGGGGGTTAGGTCGAGGTTGAGTCTTAAGATCGGTAGCTTAAGTAGGTACCTGTCGCTCTTTCCAGATTGTCGTATCAAAATTCTGAGGAACCAAAACGCCCATACCTAATCGATTGAGCATTAGCCACACTTTCGAGCTTTTAAGCATAGATGCGCCACATGCTCCGCGTTTCCACAATTCCCGTCCACAATTCCATGCTTTTAGGTAGGCAGTTAGGTAATCCACGAATCCACTGGAGCTGCCCGAATCCCCGAGCTTCCAGAGCTGCCAGACAGCCAGACCGCCCACTAGCCCCACCACTATACCTGACACGCCTGAATTAAACCGCCCTGGGTACTTATCGATAAGCCGATAAACCTCAAACCCCCACCAACTAAGTTTAGCCTCTCTGATGATGGTCACTAGCGACAACTTACGACCGAATGACTGGAAGAGGTTGCAGCAAATAAACAGACCGATAACTACCTACGAGCTCCATCCCTTTCCTTCTTCTCTCTCACAAGCTCTTATTTAGGTTTTGAATCGTTAGAGTTTCTTCCCCTCGAACCTCCCTTGCTTTGCTATACTAGAATTACCCATCCCGAGATCCGTAGACTGCGTTACCGAACCACCTAATCCCAGATCATCATGTTCAACTGGGCGAAGCAGACGTGAGACAGACAAACCATTACATCATACTTCCAACGCCCAATTCCCCTTTCCCTTCCTCCATTGCACGGGTTTTCTCTCAACCCCCAGTCCCTTCATGCATGTGTACTATGCAGCTAACAGCTATGTTTGTACCACTCCAGTCTGGCCAACGTGGTTGGCACGGAGGAGCCCATCTACGGCCCTTCGGCCATAAAGTCCGTGGCCGAGGATGCCAAGCAGACTCCCTACACGGAGCTGACCCGAGATGATATGAAGTGGGCCACGGTAGATGGAACCTCGGTTGAGACCCAGACCTTCTACCTGATGGCCGATAGCGGCCACCTCACTTTCATCCAGGTCATCTACAGCAACGTTGTGTGAGGAACTCTCGGCCGTGTGTCTCTCTCCCATCTTAGCTGACAGCCTCTGTGTGTGAAGTGGCATCAGGACGACCTGCCAGTTCAACACCAAGATCTTCTACCCCGACCCCTCCAAGCCTAACCTGTGGAGCTCCACGCCCCTTAGCGATGCCGACTTCAGCGACGACAAGACCAGCTTCTACGCCCAGGACTGCGCGGTCGAGCTGTCAGAGGACGGAAAGAGCTATACGATCAAGTCGATGAACGATAAGAAGTCCCTTGTGAACGTGAAAGTAACACAGACAGCCCCCGGCTTCGTAGCGGGCAAGAATGGCAAGACGTTATATGGCACGGACCTGTCGCATCCCTGGGGCGAGATGCGACATGCGTTCTGGCCGAGGTGTGTGGCCGAAGGTTCCATCATAACCGAAGAAGGCACCATCGACTTCAAGGGGAAGGCCTTTTTCAGCCACGCCCTGCAGGGCATGAAGCCCCACCACGCAGCCGCCCGGTGGAACTTCGCCAATTTTCAGGGCCCGACCTACTCCGCGTTCATCATGGAGTTTACCACGCCGCCGTCTTACGGCTCAACTATTGTCAGTGTTGGTGGGGTTGTTAAAGATGGCGAGGTCGTCACCGCTGGCAGCCAGCCCGTTGTCAAGCATCTGAAGACGAAGCAGGACTCAGAAAATGACTGGCCTGAGCCGACCGAGGCCAAGTATACCTGGACGGGCGCTACCAAAGATGGCAAGCCCGCCGAGGCCTTCATCGAAGGACCCCTGGAGGACAAGCTGGATCGCATCGACGTGATGGCAGAGGTTCCCGGATTCGTGAAGACGATTGTTGCGAGCGCGGTGGGAACCAAGCCCTATATCTACCAGGTAAGCCAGGTGTCGGAATAATTTGGTTCGGACATGGGTCTAACAGCATGTGTAGTACTCTCCTCGAAAGACCCCCGTCACCCTGAAGCTGAAGATCGGCGACGAGGAAATCTCGGAAGAAGGCCGCCTGTTCTGCGAGGCTACCTTCATATCAGGCGAATAGTGCCCGCGGGGATCGGAGAGGCACGGCGGGAAACAACAGAAGAAGACGGCCGGGTCCAAGCAGCGACACGGCCTTTTCAAGAGAGGGTCACCATTGAAAGCACTGACTTGAGAGATTTGAATTATTAATATGTCTGGATACGCAATTTTGGCGCATACGGAAGTGGCGTTGAAGGTCACTCGTCAACAACGGCCAACTGTGGGCCTAGTTAGTAGAAGAAACAGGGGATATCAGTGTTACCGTCTATTGTCAGAGCCCCCAACCCCTATAAACATTAATGTGAGAGAGCGTCAACAAGCGGAATCTTGATTGCGTGCTAGGTATGTAAGCCATCCGGGTATCATCTTTCATCACAGACGTTAGAGAGTCGGTAGCTTTCCGGTTTATACCCGGGCCAACACTATACCACACTTGCTTGTCTACCTTGAATAGGGTGGAGCGTAAACATCATGATTTGCTCGGCCGCTTTATAGTTGCACCACTGCAACACTGCAACACGCAAACGGGCCAGTAATTGCTGCGTCGCCGTAAGCACACAACCGTCTGAATGAGCTGACTGCCCATGCGCTCGACAGCATCATCAGTCGACTGCGAAAAGTTTGCAGGTCGAGTCATCCCTGCCGTTTGCAAGTCGATACTTTTCGACCTCTCGTTGTTCCGCATGTTTGCTTTAGGGTTCGGAGAGCCGCGCTCGGATTGGGAGAGACCGAGGGAGACAGTATGTGGTTACTGGCCCGGACGACGTCCGTCAAGAGATACGTCAGACCCACGAAGGCCTCCTGCCTCAGCCGCCACGGGATGCTGCAGGTGGTGATGGCCTTTCCTAGCGCCCGGGGTCCTGAGGAAGCGTGAAGATTCGTGTCATCCTCAGTTTTAATGACACCAGCCAGCCATGATAGCCCAAGGGGGCTTTTGGAGGCTGATACAAGAAGGCGTCCAGCGTCCAGAAGCACCCTTTCTCGAGATTATCACTGGGCAAGGGAGCCAGATATATCGACCATATTACCTATTTTGTGATAAGTTCACCTCTCATCATGAGCTTTCGAGTCCTCCTAGCTCTAGGCGTGGTCGCCGTCCTCTGGGTGCTTGAACGGGTCAATGAGAGGAGGCGTCAATATGCGAAGACACTGATCCTGGACACCAGGGCCATAGCATCTTTCAGTTACCTGCGCGAAGACCTCGACTGTGCTCAGAGGCTGGAGCTCCGAGCTATCCCCAACCAGAGGCTCGCGTCGGTCTTCACGATAGATAACTCATTCACCACCATCGATGTCGGACATCATAAAGAGTTCTTGACTCGAGCTACTCAAGTCATCCAAAGGGTAGACGATGCCGCAGGGTGGAAACGCACGTTCGACGCCGGCGTCAAAGCTATGCAACGCGCCGACGCCCATGTCAGACTGAAGAAAACCCAGGGCCAATCCTGCATCCCTCTAGCACGCATAGTCCGCATCGTGACCTGGATGACGATCCTCCACGTCCTGTTCGACGTGGACCCGGCAGACCTGGCGATGGAGGATGTCGTGACAGCGACGGAGACGATCAATGAGCTGTGGATGCAATCCAAATATTGCTCTTACGTGTTACCGGTCCACCAGGAGCGCCTGCAAAGCGCCTTGCATCGTATGGTCCCAGAACATGTGGGGGCAAGAGAGCCAGGCGAAAACCCTCTCAATCTCATAATGCCTGCCTATGAGACAATGTGGCGGGTGGTGCTCCTAACCTTCGTTTCGGCAGCATTCAGGGTTTCTGATAAAGCAACCATGCGTCTTTTCCGCCACGTGGTTCAGCATGTCCCTGAGTGCTTCGGGGATAGCAATGAGGAAAATAAGGCACGAGCCTTCGCAAAGGTAAGCCCCCCTTTACCCTCGAAATAAGAACATGTCTGTCTCGCTATGTCATATCAGCATCCTGCTCACTACCTAGTTTTCCCAAATCCCTATCCTGGTCTTCTTTACTTTACACTTCGGTCGAAATACACGTGCAATTACTAATGAAACACAGGAAGGCCTACGTCTGTATCCTCCAACAAAGAGGATATATCGCGGGCCGCCAGAAAATGCCATGCGCGCTGATATTGAGGGGTGTCACCGCGACCCAATCACTTGGGGAGCCGATGCACTCAAGTTCAGACCATTCCGATTCTTGTCTAAGCTCACCGAAGCCCAGAAGAACGCATATATCCCTTTCAGCACCAAGCCGCATATATGTCCAGCGGCCCACGGATTTGGGGAACGGGCCATCATATTGCTGGTCGCGATTCTGGCCCGACACCTGGGAACTCGTGAGAGCGGAGCCCGAGTGAGGTTCGGGGTTCAAGAGCTGAACCAAAATATGGACTCCGTGTTGCCGAATAGTCGGGATGCCGCTGAAGGTTGGGTTCTCATCGGCCGTTGAGACCCCATGTGTATTCATAGAAATCTGGGCACGGGTTAGATCTCAGAGGATGCTATTCGTCCCGAGAGAAGTTGCTAGACGATGTTCTCTGGTCATGGGTGGGAGACAACTATGTGTTACTCACATAGGAGGCGAGTTTCAGGTGATTTCATAGAGTACCTACATACCTAATGGAAATACATAGTGAGTTCAGATCAATATCACATGGATTCATTGCAATCTTTGCACCTCGAATTTGTTACCTACGTACGATTTATGCAATGGTATCGCTTCGTGAGACTTTATTTATAGTGTTTTGCAAACGTAGAGGTCGGGACCTTGGGAGGGATAAGACTCGGTAGCTAATTAGTTCCGTCTCGCTTTATACCTACCCTGAGATTTGGATCTCGGCTGTTTAAGGTTCCTTCGATGTCTTACTTCCACGAGGATAACATTCTCCTAGTCCGCACTAACCACCAAAGGCATCTCACACCTTCCCGCTCAATGCAGTCTGAATCATTTTTTGCGTAAGCATTAAGTATCATCAAGGCAACCACATACACACTACCGTACATAAGACCTAGGGTAGGCATAACCCGCTAATCCGGTAGTTGCTTCCCTCCAGCACCCAACTGGCAGGGATTCAGGATGCCATCGAAGGTGAGGAAAGTGCCCGGGAAGGGAGGTCACGTGCACTAGCGCCTATCGCCTATCGCCACATGGGTCGATAACTACTACATACTAGTACTGAGCTTGCGGGTGTCCCAAATATATTTCACATACAATCACATTCCGTCTCATATAACAGTATGTGGCAAGCTATACATGCTGTTCCGTGTACGTGAAATCTGCTTTGGACACTTGAACTTCACCCAAGCCCCCCAAATCCACCCAGGCATCGTCTTAGTCTGACCGTTCCCATCAAGACCCAAGCGTCCGTCCTCCCCCACTTTCTAATGTTCCTCCGGGGATTTTGAGGCAGAAGATAGCAGCTCCGCATCCCTCTCAATTGTTCCCGCCGTCAACCCGGCCCCTCTAGTAGTACAAAAGTATTGTAATCAATCGAATTATCGGCGTTCCAAACCCTCTGCGTTGCTTCGCGTGCAACCACAAACCCTATCGTCGACTGTCCTGGTTCCAACTACCCCCCGACGCGCTACCACAAGCAAGGTCTGCGCGCACAATGCCGTCCGGCAAGTCGATCGGGAGAGCCCCGGCTGGAAAAGGCCTGGGGGGAAAGCAGGTGAGTCAAGCCCGTCTTTGATCGATGAGGTTTAGCCTGTCAAACCTCGCGAGGCACCTACGCCTAGTTCGATGCATGGCTTGCTGACTTTCTTACCTACTTGATGCAGGGCGCCAAGCGACACCGGTAAGCAATATAAATCTGGACGCACGCCGCCTGGCGCGATGTGCTGACTGACTATCTGCCTAGGAAAATCTTAAGAGATAACATCAACGGCATCAGTATGTATTCTGCGACATTCCTCACATTAGTAGTTCGAGTCTGCTGCTTGAGGTGCGATCAATACGATCAATACTAACAATGAACGTACTATGCAGCCAAGCCAGCGATCAGGTATGCCTCACAATATTCTCACTTCTTACCCATGACATCTGATTTCACCCCAATCCCAATTAGCCTCTTCGCATGCATGCATACATACACGGCTGAATGAGAAACTAATATAGGCTATAGACGCCTTGCCAGACGAGGAGGTGTAAAGCGTATCTCGGGCAATATTTATGAAGAGATTCGCGCCGTCCTGAAGGCTCGCCTTGAGCTGGTATGGTTGCCCAGTTCGAATTGGCCGCTTCAGTGGTTATATACTCACCACTTACTTCACAGATCCTGCGAGACTGCGTGCTCTACACCGAGTACCGTAAGGCGAAGACGGTAACAATCAATGATGTAAGTTTGCGCATTTCGGTCTTCATTGTACAGCTTAGGTTTTAACCTGGGATAGGTCTTGTTCTCGTTGAGAAGACTGGGCAGACCAATCTACGGCTTTGATGATATCAACGGTGCGGCGAAAAGCACTCACAAGAAGCCGGCGGTATCTACTACGTACTAGATGAGACTCGCGAGTACAGAGGCACCAGCATTGCAGATGATACAGGCATTGCGTTATGCTATATGTGCAAGGTTTAATGCCAACTCCTGTGGATGCCCACGCTGTGCAGAAGGGAGGTCATGAGTTTACGACACTGATTTGATATTGATATCGGGCTGTACTCTACTGGACTGCTTTTTAGTGTGTTTATATGCCAGAAACCATAATGATTTATATTGCTCGTCGCTAGGATAGTTATCCAGAAAAGATTGTATTATTGATATTGAGCCTCTATCCCTAGTCTTAAGTGTCAACAGATAACGACCGACATCTAGTTAACGATAGGTTGATTCTTTGTTTTATTTTTTTTCCCCTTCAAAATTTCCGCCTCTTTCGCTTCGCACCTTCCCACTCGCTCACCACGTTCTCCATGGCCTTGGCCGCCCTCTGCTCGTTCTTCCTGAACTGGCCGTTGAACACCTCGGGCAGCACCATGGTGCTGTTCGCGTGCTCCTTGGCGAACCCGACCTCGGCGTCGCGCCCGCACCTCTCCCTCGTCACCCTGACGGCCTCGTGCAGCAGGTCGGTCCCGACGCCCCTGCGGCGGTACTTGAGCTTCACGGTCCACGCGCGGATGACGCCGTGCCCGCCCTTCAGCACGTGCCGCGTCCGCTTCTTCCCCACGTGGCTCTGGCTCTGGCCCGGGCTGGGCTCGAGCCGGAGCACCAGCGCCCCGATGAGCTCGGAGCCGAACCGCACCCCGATCACCGTGTCCTCCTCTCCTGCCCCCGCTCCTGCCCCTGCTCCGTCGCCCTTGTTTCCCGACGACGGCACCAGCCAGGCCCACCGCAGGCCCTCGGCCACCTGGATGTACCGGCCCGTGGCGTAGCGGATGGCGAGCAGGTACGTCATGACCACGCCCGAGTGCAGCATGAGCGCCATGCCCAGGTCGCGCCGGGCGCGCCACGACACCTGGTACGAGAGGGCCAGCGCCGCCGCCAGCCCCGCCAGCAGGTACGGGTGGAACACCAGGTGCCGCGAGGCCGACTGCCGCTGCTGCGCGATCGAGTCGGCCACCAGCCGCAGCGCCGCCACCTTGTCCGCCTCGCCGTCGAGCGCGCGGACCGTCAGCGGCGGCAGGTCGTCCGGCACCGATCCCGGTCCCGGCCTGGGGGATTTCTCGGTGCCCGCCCCCGCGGCCGGAGGGTCGCCGTCATCGTCGTTGTCGATCGTCACCAGCGGCGACGGCGACGGCGACAGCGGCGGTAGCGCTCGCGACGACGCCGGCTCTAGGTACGGCGTCGACATGGGCGAGGGACTGACGACTAGGTTTGCTCTTAGGAAGGTGAAGAACACTGTTGTTGATGTCAGAGGTTGGATTTTTGGAGATCAGCCAAGCTACCCCTGATGACGTTCCGAGTTGGGATGCAATGCAATGCAATGCAGTGTTGTATAATACTAGGTAGGTACCTAGTATAAGGTGGTGTAGATAGGCGGGCAAGTTGAGATTCACAACCAACTTTTGAGTTTTGGCTTGCTCGCGCGCTTACGCGAGGTCTTGAGATGGGAGGAAAAGGTTGAATGAATGAAAGCTTGATGTTGCTGCGACCCCACGTTTCTCACCCCCCAGCTACTAATCAACTAGATTGCAACCCTAATGTTGAGAATGACGTGCAACAATATCAGATGAGGGTGCAGTCGTATAAACAAACGAATGCAATGCAAGACAGAAACATCTTAACAGAAACAGAAACAATATATTGGAGGGTAAAATTCAAAGGAAAAGGAAGGGGAAATGAATTGATGGAACTTACCGGTGCTGGTTTTCAGACCAGGCACTACGTTGAATTTGTCGACCATGGTCGTATTGTGAAGTTGTCGCGGCATGAAGTCCACGTGGGCCATCTTTCCATTTCGTATGGCCACAGCCAGCTGAGCCTAATAGTAGGTAGACTTGAGCGCTGTAGTAGTTGGTCCTTTCGGGTCTTTCTTTCTTTCTCTTCCTCCTTGAATTTTGCCGGTGCGGATATATTTTTATTTTATTAATAGACCGGCAGGTCAGGTCAGGTAGTAGGTAGCACAGCACTATGTATAGGGCCTGGGGGGTGTTAACCGGTTGTCGTAATTGCTACCGACCTAATGGATCTGTCGTCTCCTTAACGTGTTTTAAGTGCAATCTGAGCGATCCAATTGACGAGGGGCCGCATCTAGACCCTGAAAATTTGCCGGGGAATGGAGCAGCTTTAAAGACGAGGGGGAGGCAGATCAAACAGGTAAAGACAAGATGAAGAAAGAAAAAAGCAAGCGCTACCTCGACAGATCAGATCCGACGACTGGAATTGAGCGGTCGCACTCTGCTATAATATCGTCGGAAACCGTAATGGAGGGGTAGAAACGCGAATAATGACGACAGAGCGTTGATAAGAGAAGAGGGAGAAGAAGATATGCCAATGTCGACCGAGACGATCGGCAAGGACGAGCCCTTTTGTGTGCTTATAAAGAGAGGTGTGCGACGGTTCTACTTGAGATGGTGGGATTGTGACAAATGGGCTGCACTGCACTGCACTTGCTTGCTTGCGTGCAGACACACGCACGCATACACATGCACACACACACACACACACACGCACACGCACACACACCAACCCGGCCCCAGACTGGTCGATCCCACGATATCGCCAGGCGATATGGCGATATGGCGATATGGGGGTGGTGTTCCAGTCAATAGCCTCCGGGTTATCTGATAAGGGGAGAACCAGGGGATCACAAGCGAATAGGATTCCCGGGACCGGCGTTCGTTCGCGCTGCAGCCACGACGAACCAGGTGCAGTCTAGAGTCCCGGCAGCCCGGCGCTGTTGTTCTATTCTACCCTAGGTTGTGCTACCGGGTGGGAGGAGCGGTTGATTATTTTCTGCTCTGCGTCGTCAACCTAGTCAGTCAGTCGGTCGTTATCCCAATGAGGATGGCTTGGTTGGCGGTTGGCTGTTCGTTGCGTGACTGACTGACTGTGCGGGCGTGGATCGAGTGGCCTCCGACCATATGAACAACGGAATCAGCGAAGATTCGGTCTAGATGTTGCTCTAGAACGACGGGCTTAAATAGACTAGCGAGCTGACTTGCTTCTGTTGCGACTGGCTGATATGATATGCGGCAAATGGATTCATAGATTAGGAAACTAGGTAGTTAGGACGACAATTTCATGAATAGCTTCGTTCTTCTTACCGCTTGGGACTGGGATATATAGGTATCGTGATGCCGGCAATGGACCCCGGGATGGTGATATCGCAATCGCCGTCTTGTCCTCTTACAGGATCATCTTGTCGATCCCGTCCGACCCCAAAATATACGCTTGCATACAGTAACATACAGAACTTACAAGCCTACGAGCAAGCCTACAACGTACTTGGAAGCTCCTCCAAAGAAACAACCGAACCCCCCCTCCCCCATCGCTCATTACTGGGTAGGTAGGAGCCGTAGCGGGTTGCGGAAGCAGATCCTATGCCCACTTCCCTTCAACTCCAATGGGCGAACCGAGATGGTGCAATCCACCATGCATCCATGATGGCTGGCATGCATTCGCGGTGCAGTAGTCGAAGCCAATCGAGTCGCGACTCTGACTTACTTGAAACGGTCCACCCAAACCACCACCCCAAACCGCCCTGTCAGAGCTCTGTGAGCTCACCATGCGTTCCATGAAACACTGTCGACGTAAGAACTGACTCGGGCTGATCGACCTCCCGAAGCGGGAAAATCCAGGAAGGAAACGCACCACGTTGTCGGCATTTCCCTTCTATATTACTATCTAGATACCTACGTTAACTACCTCATACTGCCGACTTCTATATCATCATTACTATCACTATAGGTATATGTGCATGCGTCTGTACATAGCAGTAGCTGCTTGCCATCACGTCATGAGGCTATCATTAGCCGAACCAGCCAACGGAAGGCCCGCCGTGATATTTCGGATGTTCAAGTTCAACATCTGAAACATACCCAGAGAAGAGCCCCAAACCCCGCAACGACCACGCTCAATGAGGCAAGCCACGACAGAGGTTCGCGGCATTTCCAATGTCACCCTAGCAGCCTGGCAGCCTGGCAACCTAGGCATCTTATCGCGTAGTAATATAAGTGAGATGCAGAACCCGGCCAGTGCTACGTACGTAGTAGTAGTAGGCAGCTAGGTAAGTAAGCATTGCGAATGTCGACCAGTCTACGTAATGAGCTATTGGTCCATTTCATCCAATTGATATTCTTGGGCACGCTGCTCATGGGATTGTTTCAGCCATGCTGTCTGAATTGACTGACACAAGAACGAGTATGTTCCACAGTGACAGTGTTAAAGAGGAGAGGAGGGGAATCCCCTCACATCGAATTTGACTGCAACAGCTGTCTTCGAAAAGGCCGCAAAATGTCTCTTCGATAAGAAACCGACGTATCAAGCATTGCTGATTCGACGCTACGAATGTCACCTGGGGTTGGACGGGCTTGGCGGACTGGCTGTCTGGGTAGCAGGATCTACACTATGTGCCTACTCAAGACGTAAGCATCCTGGCTGTGCCTGTGTAAGTAAGTACTCATACGACGTACATAGTGCGTATGCATTATATAGTACGTGCATATTTGCGCCGTTTTGTCCTAGCTAGGGCGTCCAATATTAGGCATGCTTGATCTGTTCTGGCAAAGCCGAAGGATTCCATCAAGTATGATGAAGTGAAGGCCGATACACCACCTCAACAAAAGAACGATCCAGCTTAGAAAAGTCGAGATATATCGAGATAAGCAATCCCAGTACTATATAGTAGATGGTGTGTACGATTTGAATCTAGTACAGATATACCACGCAGTCAGGGACGTTGTGGATGGATGTTGGATAACTAAAGCTTGGTCCTAGCAGGCTGGCAGGGCTGAATACTTAGGCAATCGTCCAAGATCAGGCCCCCCTGTCGCCGTCGCCGTGGCATACATAGTAGGAAGCGGGCCGTTGTGTCGACTTCCCCTCCAAAGTCCTACGGTTACACAGGCTGACAAGCTTACAAGAGGGTGGTCTGCCTGGTGCTTTAGCCTTATAGGCTCATAGCTCTTCTCTTCTCGTACATAGTAATACCATGAGCCAGGAGCGTGCATAGGGAGGCTCGGATAGCTTACTCGGTGCCTCCCTATTAGCCGCCCTTAAACCCCCACCATGCGTGCCCTCATTCCTATCCCACTCCGCTGCCGATCCCCAGCCACGAGATTCCCGAAATTGCAACACGCCGCCTCCAAATGGTCCAACCCCAAGCAGTTGGGTCCGGTTGCAGCTTAAGCTTTCGATAATCCATCGTAGTTCTCCTACACTTTTGGTGAAGCCTCGAAAAGAGATTGGGTGCTATTTTTATACCGGTTTTCTTCAGGGTCTCCTTAAACTAGCAACTGTTCGACCGCGTCTTGTCGGGCTGAGTGATGATCTGTGTCTTCGCTCTAGTTACTTAAAAGCTGGCTTCCTCGCCCTCCGTGTCGCTAGATAGCTTTCCAGGGGGGCTTCACAATTGTGCCTACCAAGAACATGCTTCCTCCCTATCATGCAAGTCGTAGGCTGGCTGCCAGGAGGCCTTTGGCAAGTGCTACACTGCGGGCCTGTCTTCGACATGATAGCTGCAACTTCAGACTTGCTTGCTTAGTCGCCCGGGCTGGCTTTCCTCCCAAGTCCTGCGCACCTACAATACGTCCAGGACCGAGAGAAAGTCGGCACCGCGAGACTGTGCAAGTTGTGTCGAAGAGCTTCGAACCAGCGTCACTCGCGGTTCCTATGACTGGTGTCACTTCCTGGCGTTGCCGGGCCTTTCTGATTGGACTGGGCCCGAGTCCTGCAGTCAGCAAGCTGCTCTACTATTCAGCTAAGTAGGTAGACAAGGCATTATTTTTTGGCTAGCCGGCCTGGAGTCTGCCTTGTTGCCTGTCGGTCCTCACCGAGTCGGCTTTTTGGCCCCCAACTCCACCAGTCTCCCTCTTACCATGCACCTGCTCTATGTGTGCCATGTATGGTCAGTTAAACGCACTGCCGACATTTGGCAGGGCCTTATTATGGAGGGCTCCTATGTCCTACTGGCTGAAATTCGCCTGGTCCGCCTGGTTCGCGGTCGCAAGCCGCTGGTCCTAGGGTAACGAATGCCGTATCCCTGTCGAGTTCCCCAAAGTCCTACATCGTCACTTCACGGTTGGCAGGCACCTTTTCATGACTCTCAAAATAAAGATATTGGCCGGTGGCGACCTGAGCCCGTCCCGCAAACCATATCTCTGTTCAAACTTCAGTCTACCGTTCCGGTGTCTACTCTAGTTAGAAATGGAACAGAAGAAAGATCTTGCCACTTCGGAGCCGGCCTCGGTTGAGGCTGACCTGCTTGACTATGAGTTTATCCTCAACGCCGGCCGGCGTGAGCGAGGCCCGGCCGGGTCACAACCTCTACTCTCACCACGGCAGTCACAGACCTCTAGTCAATCCGAATCAACATCGCGGGCGTCTATATCTTGCGCGTAAGCTGTTGTAAAGAAAGCCAGGTTGTATCATATGTGCTGACTAGCTTAGGGTTCGGGATACGTCTACACTGGACTGCAGCCGGCAAGGGTTTATAGTATGGGCTGCTGTGAAGAGAAACAGGTCTGTTCACATGGCTCCGAATGACCGGCTTTGCTGTCCTCTTGTGCGATGCCGCGAACGGTTTGAGGACCACGAGTCGATGCTACAGCATTTGGAGACATGCCGGCACCTAATCACAGGTGAATATATCTGCTACGAGTGCATGAAGGTCGAGAAGTTCAACGACAGGAAATGTTGCTGCTCAGGCCACCCTACTAAGAAAAGACGGATCGTCAATATGGCGAAGAACTTCTTTTCCAACATCGGTCACAGGTCCCGCAGAAACGACGCTCGCCACGCAGAGCAACAGGACGACTTCGCAATGCCGCCGCCGCCGCCTTACGAGCCGCCACAGGTTCCCTCTCAGCCGCAGCCCGACCAGCCAGAGCAGACGCCAATGATAGAGCTTAATGGTAGAGAGATTCTCGAACTTGACTCCCGGCCCGTAGCGCAACTTGATTCGATCAACTACGAACCGCAGACCACCCCTAATCTTGGGCCTCTGAATGGGTACTACCCTACGCTAAACCAGACTTTAGCTTCGGTCACAAGTCCGCTCGCCCCGAATGAGGGAATCGCAGGTAAACAGAGGGACTTCACTGCGCAGCCTCTCTCCAGCCAAACACGCACAAGCACAGAAAGCCGTCGGCCTTCGTTGGCTCTTGACACCCACATAGATCGCTATAGGAACGTACCTCGGCCTACTCCCAAGTACTTGTCGCCGAGTTCATCACTTCGATCGACGGGGAGTGCTCAAGGCATCTCCCCTATGACTCCATGGAGCACAAGCTCCGGCGGCACCACAGGGAATTGGACGACAGCTTCGAGCATCGAGACTGCACTGACGTCGCCTACGAGCCCCTCTAGTCCCCTCGCTTACCTATCGGCGCCCCAACTGGAACATGGGTTCGTCAACCCAAAGGATACAGAGAACTGCCTTGGCTCTTCAGACCTCTGTATGCTTGACTTACCACCCGAGCTGCCTGGAGATGATCCATGCATGGCTCAGGCCATCCCTCGTGGGTTGTCCGACCCCCTCTTGTTCTCCATCGCACCGAAGGATGATTTTTCTTGGGCGCCATCCGCAGACACAACCCTGTCCCTTAGCACGTCTGTCAATATGGTCTTCACCGACACCAACCACAGCCTCGAGGCAGCTCTCCCGAATGTACCCGCTTCCAGTTCATCAACTAGGACCCTCATCGAGTCGGCTTGGGATGCCCTCCAGCAGCATGTGTCTTCCTCCCTGATGAAAGTGGTCCTGATCCCAGGAAACCCCCTGGCCAGGCGGCTTCAAGGCGAAACTGCGGCCTCCGTGTTCCGCAAAGGTCTATCTAGTTTGAGGCTCATGTTCGAGGGGCAGGATCCTCGTGACCCGCTGGACTACCTTTGCTTCGTTCATACCATATACGCCTTCTCTCTCGTAATCCACGAAGATGACCTGATGACTCGGTGCAACAGGCTGTTCAAGCAAGCGCTAGCCTATCACGGGTTTCTGGATCCAGCCTACGGGGCGATGTATTCGGAGGTTGTCAGTACAATCTGGCAGTCAACAACGGTGGGCCCGTCCCAGGAAGAAAGCATCATGTCTCTCAGTCGGTCTTCGAGCCTGAAAGGCAAGGAACCCGAGTACCGCATGAGTAGCATGCATGCTATGGGAGCCGACCCGCTCATCATTGTGGGACAGAATTTCTTAGATGGTGAGCCTCCATTGTCCCCTCGATCCAGTTCGTATCATAGATGTCTATACTAAGGGGCACAGATGTCGAGAACGCGGTCATCAGCGGCAGCGGACACGACTCAGCAGGAACTATCCCGTCGGTGCTCTGGTCTACGCACGTATCTGAGTTGCATCATGATCCATCGCAGACGGAAGCGTTCGCCATTACGGCCCATTGCATCCTCCAGGTCCTCAGCCAGAACTTTCACGACTCGGAAAGGCTGCTGTCCGATCTTGAGATGGTTGATCGGAGAGTGAAGAACAATTCCATATCAACGATCCGTCGACTGGAGCTCGAAGTGCTGCAAGCAGGCAAGGTAAGCAAGCAAGCGAGCAAATCAATGTTACCCTCCCCGTGTTCTACTCCTCGAGCTCCCTACGTTGAGTGATGAGGAAGTTGAATGTTTTCGGGAAGCCCTCGAGACAAAGAATCAATCCTCATCTATCAAAAACATATTCTCCCCCCGCCCCTTTCGCTGTTTCACCTTGCATCGAAGTCGACGAGCTGGCTAACCACTTGCGCTACCTAAAACAGAATTCCATGAGTTCAACCGACCTATTCGACGACTTCATACCGCAGGTCCGCGGCCTCTGCGACGCAGTCTATTCCCAGACTGGCTTCAGCCCTAGGATACGCTATCACATGCTAGGGTTGTCTCTCATTGAATCGATGGTCCCAAGCCTCGCCGGTAGTGAGCCGCAAGAGCCACCGCAACAGCAACAGCAACAGCAACAGCAACAGGGCGGCCAGGGAGGGTCGGGAGCCCCGGGAATGCTACCGTCCGCAAATGTAAACGTGCCAGACCCGCTCGACGAGTTCCTCGAATCGCTCTCCCAGACCTTCGACGACACGGACGGCATGGACCAGGACTTCCTCAAGGACATCGACGACCATCCGCAGCATCGGAACATCGCCTCCAGCAACGCCGCTATCACCAACACCGACCCTACTACTGCTACTGCTACTACCACCACCACTATGGATGACATATTCGGGCCCCAACATCACCGTGACCCATCATCCACCCCGACCTACCAGTCGCGCTCCGTACCACCGAACGCCTCTTACCGTACCAGCCACATGCCGATGTCTTCCTCCCCCGAACCACCGCTCCACACCAACATCCCAGGAACGGCACTGCCACGCCAAGTGACAGGGACAATACCAGCAGCAGCAGCAGCAGCAGCAGCAGCGACGACAGGGCCCTCATCCTCACCGTCAGCGAGCGGAACTCCCGCATCCGCATCCGCGCCCGCACCCACGCGCAAGCCGCTATTCCCCCCACCCCCGCCCCCTCCGGCGTCGGTATCGGCGTCGGTATCCGCCTCGATCACCTCGCCCTCGAACTCAGCGAGCGGCGGTACCTCCACACCCACCTCCTCCTCCCACAACAACAACAGTACCAAAATCGAAGCCAACGACTGCTGCGAGGTGTGCGGGTACCGGCCGAAGGGGGACCCGCAGTGGTTCAAGGGGTCGATGGCGAAGCACAAGAAGCTGCAGCACTCGGCGGCGCCGCCGACCATGTACCGGTGCCCGTGGCCCGGGTGTCCGAGCGCGTACAAGAACCGGCCCGACAACCTGCGGCAGCACCAGATCGAGAAGGGGCATTTTGTTGTTGGTGGTAGTACTGCGGATGGAAGCGGGGATGGGGGCAAGGGCAAGGGCAAGGGCAAGGGGAAGGGTAAGGGGAAAGGAGATAGCAGTGGTAAAGGCGTGGTGGGTACGGGTGCGGATGCGGACGCGGATGCGGATGCGGATGCGGATGTGGATGTGGATGTGGATGCGGATACCGCGATGGTGATGTCGAATCCGGAGTATACGATCCACACGGCGCCGGCGGCAGCAGAAACGGCACCGGTGAAGAGGCCGAGCAAGAAGCGGAAGAAAGGGGTTTATTCTTGATGCACCGACTCACAAGGAGACTGACACCCCTCTATCTATCTATTTACCCATATCCATCCATTCATGTATTTCCAAATGCCTTTCTTTCTTCTTTCAAGCTGCGCGGCGCTTTTCGGTGGCGGGCTGGGCGTGCGGTCGGTTGGGTTATAGGTCTCATTTACCACGTTAATGATGGGCTTCTGGTACGTTTCAGCGGCAGGATGGTGGCTTCAGCGTTTGTTTTATATACTTGCTACGCCGACTGCTCGGGAGGAGGACTACTTAGTCTTCCTATGATACCATTGCATTTACGTTCCTACACATTATACACTAATAGACCTCTTTTATAGGTGGCGCGAGCCCGACCTGTTATCAAATCATGTTTTGTCTGTTCACTTGTTGAAAGTCATTTTGGGGTAGTATTGGCGGCAGTGGATCTCAGATCGAAGTTGCGTTCATATTCGCGTGAAGCTCATTAAGTATCATCGATTTCTTTCGTTTTGGTAGACCACCCTTCAACTCCTCCGCTGGTTTTCCTGTGTATATCCCACTCAACTTCTTTCTTGCATGCGAGTGATCTTGTAGAAAACATCACCTGCCATTCCTCATCCAGGCGTCCCTTGAGCCTCGTCGAACGAATGTGGTCGCCAGCTGCATACCTACCTGCATAGAGTAGCTGACCATACTTGACGTCTGCACATGTCCGTTGACTGATCTTGGTCGATTAAACGTATTCCATCACACTCCCCTGCCATATGTCTTGATCCGGATGTATGCGAATCAAAGGGTCTATAGCTTCTTAGAAAGTCTGCATCGTTCCCGCTTGGAGGGGCTTAAGACTTACTCCTGAAACCGGTTCTATACGCATAGAAACAGTCCATGATCCAGTGCTCATATTGTACCGTGCCAGGCTTAGCCGCACATCTGAACTCGAACTCGTTGATCTAAAAATCTCGTTAGCCTCTGCGTATTCCACCTAGAGTTGACAAACTCAGAGCAAGCTGAGGGCGTCCTGACATTATCTACAAGCTTCTCGTAGTCCTTGAGTTCCCAATACCACATGGGCTCCACGTCAATGTTTGCGAGCTTGAACATGACCCGGAGGCGAGTGACTGAGTTCCTCTGGGACCAAGCATCGAGCACGGGTTTGAGGATATAGCGCCAGATATAGCCACTGCCACCTGAGCCCTCGCCAAACGTCACCTTGAACTCGAAGGACCCGATATTCTGGAGTGTCTGGGGAGTGATGAAATCGGTGATCGGTAGGGGTAGACGATGACCGGGAATCCAGGGCGGAATCTTGTCTATGACGAAAGGCTGCGTGCGCAATACGGTCAGGGCCTCTCGTGTAACCTGTTTGTTAAGGAGGAGAACCGTAGGGGTGTGGAGCTTAACCCTGGCACCATGAAAAATGCGTCTCACCCCTCTGTCCTTCTGTTTATAATACGAATCGAAGAGTGCCCGACACGTAGGATATTCGACGGCGTACTGATATATTGCGTTGCGGACCTCAGGGGGGAAATCAAGGAACGAATAGCTATGCTCACTGGCGGCTTCCTGCCCGCCAGAGGTCGGACTTCCGGAAAGAAACGATGGTATTGGAATAGGGGCGTCTTCACGGCTCGTGATTGCGTTCGTGCCGGATAGGCTTAGAGAAGGTGCCCCCAACGCAGACAAAGGCAGGAGCGCCTCGTGCCAGAGTACCGAGCGGGCAGCGGAGTCCCTGGCCGCTTTGGCAATTCTCCTACGACCAAGACGCTGGATGCGCTTCCATTCCAGCATTTTCGTCTTGCTCTCGAATCTAGGCATTTGCAATGCATACCGCCTAGGTCCGAGGCGGAGAGGCTTGCTGTAGACGGTGTGTAGAGACGCTGATGTAACGTGTGTGCAGCTCAACCTCCAAGTCGACGACCGGTCTGGTTGGTGATCCCATCACCGAGGTGGTCATGAAGGTGCTATATTGGAAGAATGGGGTTGAGGTGTTGGTAAAGACTGTTGCAGGTGTTGAGATTTCAAGTACCTGGCAGCTGCCTGGGTGGATTGCCTGGCCACCTGCAGATACAAGGACACGAATGTAGGTACGATATACACAACCCTAGGGAATGGTAAATACTGATGTTGTTATGATTCCGGCAATACATGCGATCTGTTAACCTTACCTGTGAAGCAAGTATGCCCTCGATATAGGCAGACTCGAAACTCCTTGTGTAGAACCCCAAGGTCCGATGATATGTTGCACAATCAATCCTCTAAATATTTCCTCTGGGAAGGTGCTGAAGATTCCAACCTGAAGTTAACGCGGTTTCGTGGTATCACATATCAACCGCTTGACGGGCATTGATACTTGACACTGGGCTCTGTAGAGTTGAGGGCATGAAGATGCGTTTCTTCCGGGGCGCCTGGGAAACTGCATGTGTTTGCTTGTATAAGTGCTGACCTAGGTAGTAGGCATGGAAGCAGCAACTTGGTTTATGGTTTCATTTGTATGTGTGCACCTAAGAAGCCATATAACGAGTGAGCCTTCTTCATCTGGACCGAGAACGGTGTAAGATACCTCCTATCAAACAATTACCAACAGGATTTACCAAACGGCATAGACTAGCATTTGATAAGAACCTTGGAAGAAAAGAAAAGAAAAAGCTGCAGACCTGACATGACAGATTATATGAACATGCCTGGAAGCAAGTAGGGAGGGCATATGGGCATTTGGACGTATGTAGCTACCCTAATCGTCCTACACTGCAGCTGCCTACATGGTCTACATGCCCCTATATCCCTACCTATCCCTACCTGCCCAGGTCCTATCTACAATCCTTAGGCAGGTCCTGCCTACACGTAGACAGGTATGTAGCTACATGCACGCAGGCTGTCCAAGTGGCATCTCGCAATATCGGCCGGTGCGCCATGCATCAGCCTCCCCTTCATTCCGGTAAAACCTTACCTGGGTAGGCGACCTCTCTCGAATAGGATCTGGCCCCCGACGTAGTAGCGCTGCACGAAATCAAGACATACACCCTGGTACTACAACAGCCTGAGCGATACAACACGCAAGGCCAAGCGTATGCTGTACATCCGATAACGTTGATGGGGTGGCTTATTTTGTGCGGTCATTCCCAAGAGAGAGCTCTGAGGAGGTGCAAATGTTCGCTAAGTTCGCGAAGTTCATGCGTCGTTCAACCTGTCGATGTATATAAGCAAGCATATACCTGCGTATAAGCGTATATGGTATCCGAGTAGGCATGTAGGGGCGGGGTGTTGGTGTTCCTGTGGCGTTGAATTGTTGTCTGGTGTGGTCTTTGGCTACGTCGTCTACATGGCAACGTTTTTTGACGTTGATTCATATTATATCCCTTATATTATATCCCTTGTGCGAAGTATGCCTTGAGATATGGCTTACATAGGTACGAACGACATCCATCATGCAGATAGGCAAGGGATTCGAACACCCAACTACACAATAGTTGCATTCCTGCAATTGTAGGTACTATAATGATATGATATAGCACTTGTCGTTGCATGTTCTTTCAACGGGAGCTTCGCAGCCTAGGCACGTAGGTATTGCTGGTGTATAAACTCGCAATATCGTTGGTTCGCTTTGCAGTGTCTGGTAGCTAGTAAAAATAGGGTCAAGGGTTTATCTCTTAAGGTCGATCACCGTTGCATTCCTAACCCCCCCATGCTAATACTAATACTAATAATATCTACACGCCATAGGTATGGTGTGGTGTGTAGTGGCCTACGATCCACATTTGTTTCTCTTGTAGTTTTGCTCTGACCTTGCATCACCTCATGTCTTATGAAGTTGTTATATGATGTTGATGCCTTCTACCATCTGATCTGGTGCGAAGCATGTATTTATCCACTGCGCGGTTGAATATGAAAAACGAACTCCGCGCCTCAGAGCGACTATGGACCTCAAGAGTTTCTTCCGACTACTGGGTTGCAACGGAACCATCGACCTCAGAGTGACATAATTGACCTAACCTAAGATACCTATTATTAGACGAGTGCTGAACTTCCAACTTACTAAACCAAATACCTAGTGTGCCGTGTTTTGCCCTTTTCGGGAAGTAGAACACACCAAGCATGAGCACTCCCAAGCATTGGGTTACAGTAAAAGCACGGCGCCAACGCGGATTTGAAGATCTGAACGTCCGGTTAAAGATTGAACATGGAACCGGAGTCAAGGCATGTTGTGTAAGTAGGTATGTATGTATGTAACTAATGACAACTGCAACAACCAACATAAACCTAATACTCTTGTGTATGGCTAGCTATCTGTGCAAAGAACAAAGCAGAGCAGCCTCGCACGTCTTGCAATGCCAGCGACTACCTACTGACTACTGCTTTAGTATTCTGCTTTAGTATTTAGATGTAAACCTGAAGAGCACCTGAAGTGTCTGGTGTGTAAAGTGCAAAGTGGTGGGTGTTACTTCGTCGGTGTTGTACAACACCACCCCACCTAGACCCGTTTTTGGTTAGGTATATCTCACCCCTGGATGGATGGAAGTTGGACCCGGGCTCCGGCTAAGAGTCAGATCACAGGGTCATCAGGGTCATAGGCATCACAACCCCTGTAAATATGCTTTTTTTGGACGCTATTCTGCCGTAAAACCAACCAACTGTCCAGTAACTACGTCGTAGGGATTTCCTGTAATCCCGCAACGCCCGATTAATGGTAGCCCTGTGGCCCTGCAGTGTGCCAGTGTGCCAGTGTGCCAGTCCTGCCAGTGTCTACTACCTGTCAACTAGCCAAACCTTAGGTAGCAAGGGTACCTGTAGGTAGGTCAGTAGGAGCTGAGGTACCTACAGGCTACAGGTGTTAGCTTTGAGCTTTGGGTGTGGTGTCCCGTCAGCCAGTGTCAGGCAGTCCCCAGCAGCCCCAGTTTCCCAGTCCCCAGTCCCGCCGCCCTCTCTCGCTCGGTTTTCGAGAGCTCCCAAGGCTCCCACTTTTTTCTTCTCTCAGTCCCATTGCCCGCTCTCTTCAACCCACGCCCCGTGTGTCCCGCCTTGATTGCCAGACTGCCACCCCAAAACCGCCTGGATGAATGGCATGGCATGATATTTCCACACCCGCCAGCCCACCATATCCACGTACCTACCTGCCTAGACCTAGCAGTACCGTATACTAAACATCCACATCCACGTCCACCACATCATCTCTCATTCGCATCAACAAAAACCATCTACCCAAACGTCCAGGGTCGTCGTGGTTGACATCACACCTTGTCAACTCTGGACTTATTCCCTATTCTCACAACTTACCGTTCTTTCCCTTCGTTGACATCCGTTTGTTCGCCTCGGAACTTTGTGTTACCTTGTAATCTTTTTTTCGTCTTGTTTTTCTTTCTCTTTCTTGACCATGTCGACCCTGGGTCAGACGGGGTCGAATTCCCATACACACCCGGGCCTGACCTTCCCGCAAGTCAATAGTCAAGTCAATCCTCTTCGACGGACATTTCCTCCCTCGCATACCTCGACGCCTCCTAAACCTTCGTCGACACCGCAACAGCATCAGTCTCCATACCAGTCTCAGTATACTCCACAGCAGCCTCCTCAGGCCCCGTATCCTCACCACCTATTCTCGAGCACAACCCCTTCGCCTGTTCCGAACGTCGCCAGCATTCCGAATATACCGGGTAGCACATCGAGACACACTCCAGCACAGACTGCCCAGCATGCACAGCACGCACCACATGCTCAGCACGCTCAACATCCACAGCATTCACAGCACCCACAACATCCACAGCACACACAACATGCCCACGCCCATGCCGCGGTCCAGGCAGCGCGACACCAGCAACAACAACAACAGCAGCAGCAGCAACAGCAGCAACAACAACAACAGCAAGCCCAATCACACCACCACCAGCGTGGTAGTCAGCAACGTCAAATGCAGCAGCAGGCGGTCCCCTCTGTGGCGTATCTGCAGCAGGCCATGAACCAGCCCGTTGCTCAACCCGTTGCGCAAGCTGTGCCGCAACAGGTACCGCAACAAATAAGTCAACCCGTGCAGCAGGTCCAGCAATTGCCGCAAGGGCAGTCGATGTCACAGCAAGTCCAGCCAGGTTCTACCATTCAACCACAGCCTGTGCAGCCGGTTCAGCAGCAGCAGCAGCAAGTTCGACCAAACGACAGTAATCTACTGACGCATACTCCGCCATTGCGCCCGCAAGCTCGGCCGCAAGCACATCCCCAGGCACACCAGCAGGTGCATTCACAAGCTCATTCGCAGCCCTCGGCCCAAGTCCACCAGCAGCCCCCACAATTGCAACCTCAGTCGACCCCTCAGCCTCAACACCAACCTCCTGCTGCTCAGCATGAATCCCCGGCCAAGCAGCAAGAAAGTCATCATGAGGATGATATGGACGTTGATAGCCAGACGGATCCAGCAGAGGGTGATCGTTTAACCCCGAAGGTCATTGACGGTACGCCCTATGTACCCCGGACGCCGATGGGAGGTATGATGTCGGCCCCCCCAGAAGGGGGCAGCTTCCCTAGCCTTGATGCCGTCCACAAACACGTGATCGAGTACTGCACTTCAGTCGGTTATGCCGTAGTGATTGGACGGTCGAAGAAAACGGTCCCTGGCTTGAAAAAGGTCTTGTTCGTCTGTGATCGTGCTGGAAAACCACCGAGTCGAGTGAGCCCTGAGCAGAGGAAACGGAAGACCTCGTCACGCAAATGCAATTGCCAGTTCGGGTTTTTCGCTATTGAACAGAGAACGCAGTGGACGATACGTTATCGCCCTGACCAGGTTCACCTTCAACATAACCATGGTCCCAGTGAAAGTCCACTTCTCCATCCGGCAGCGAGGAAACTGGACAGCAAGATGGTGGCTGCGGTCAAGCATCTGAAGGAGTCCGGTAAATCTACTCATATCAAGACCCTTTGCAGCCTTGTTGGAACTGACGGTGATAGGTATCGGTGTTACTCAAACCTTAGAGATTCTGCAGTCACAGAATCCACATGTGCCCTTGCTACCCCGTGATATTTACAATGCACGTGCAGCGATTACCCGGAACCCGAACAAGGTCGAGGAAGGGATTGCTGAGCAAAGGCCGGCAATCTATAGCAAGCCGGCACCTACGGCGGAAGAACGTATTCGATCAGATCTGCGGCGGGAATTGGCCCGAACCAAGGAGGAGTTGGACAAGGTCAAAGAAGACAGCAAGAAAGAGATTGATGATCTGAAAGCAAAGCTTCGCGAGAAGGAACGGATGATCAAGAAGTTCGAGATGTTCATCGACATCTGTAATGAGCGCGTAATGGTGCAGCGAGAGCGGCTCAACGACGTGGATGATGTGAATAGTGGCGAGGCTGGCAGCGCAGGCCACTGACAGGATACACGATACTTGCATTTACGGGTCCAAAAATGAATCATGCAGCGTTTGGGTTTCGGTTTATCGAGGAATAGCATCAGGCGTCCAGGGGTCAACATATGGATCGGAATGGCGATGGCATGTGGCAGGCTTTGGGTGTTCTGGGATCTATGATAAAGGTGGAAAGGGAGTCAGGCGTTGGTATACATTGCATTGCATAGCTGGAAGATTTCGAGATATTTTTTCAATCATGACCAGATGATTAACCTTTGTCTTTTACAACACTCATTACTTCTCCTTTCTTCATCTTCTGTCCGTGTTTTTACGTTGTATTAGCTAGCTACCTTAGTATCTGCTTGAAGGTGAAGTTCTACGGGCTTTTGCGATGGTCAAATCTATAAACTGACTGGGCTTTTCCCCGAGTGATTATGTTACTATGTGGTAATACAGCCTGTGATGCCGTTTAGCTGTTCTATGGTTTCCTTTCCACGAAACGATCCAACGCTACGGAATATATGGCTGCAGGTCGAACTTATAGGCACTATGTAGGTAGAGTTTATCGCGTTATCGACCACTCGCTGCGAACTATATAGACAGGGGGCATATACGGAGATTATCCATGAAACATGTGGCATATGCAACCATGAATACTTAAGTATGCGGGCAGGTGTACAACAACCCGCCTGCTTAGCTTGGCCAAGTACCTATATATCTATATACGTATCTCTGCTCAGTCTCTAGTACTCCTGATAGCTCATTCTTCCCTCAAATTAGCGAAGCTTCCTTCGTCCCTCGTTGCCCGCTAAATTTGTTTAATGGATACGGTGAAAATCACTTACGTGATTTATATTTAGGGATACGTACGGAAGTAAATATAAGGGCACGTCGAAAGCAGGTATAGGGGCAGGCAAGTATAGGGGCAGGCAAGTATAGGGGTACGTACGGAAGCAGGTATGGACAACGTCGAGCACCTATAGGACAGTTAGTAAGCAGCTGTTAAGCAGATATAGGAGCATATAGGTATAGGAGTACGTACGGAAGCAAGTATGGGTAGCGCCGTCGAATAGGTATAGGGGGGGGGGGGGGGGGGGGTGTTGCGGAGGAAAAGAAGAAAAGAAGTAGGAAAAGCGTGACGCGTAAGGAAAAGAAAGAAAAATAACTGCAGCACTGGCCAGTTTCATATATACGTCGCATCCGAATAGTAGCGCCAGATTGCAACTACCTAAAAGCATCAATTCTGGACGGTTTGAGATGCTGCAAAATGGATGCATTAATTTTTAGATACGTTAAATTATATGGAACGCAAAGATCGGGCAAATTTCTGTCATTCTTATGGTTTTATTCGAATGTAAAGCTATTGGGAATCGTTAAAATGCTATTTCGGAGCCACTTTTTTATGATTCTAACCAATGTGATTTTTTGCCAGATTTAGCGCGTTGCTAGCGTCGATTTTAAGTCCGTATTGTTGATTTTAATAAGCTTATTTTATTTTTTTATCTCTTAGAAATATATATATTTTACGAAATAAAAAAATAAAGCTTCGCTTTACTAATTGCTCTCTTTTCTTGAACAACCAAAATTGCCCCTGGCTATAGCTATCTAAAGGACAGAAATATCAATACTATGCTGGCACTGGTATACTTCCCCTGAGATATCCCCTGAGATATCCCCTGATATACTACCTACCGTATACCTACCGACAGGTACTTAATACTACGCAGTTTCAGGACGAGATGGCTTACCTAACAGTTTCTCCAGCAGCACCCAGCCAATGGCCAGCCTGCAACCCACTGAACCCCCACACTTGAATGCCCCTGTCAAGCCTGTCTGTCTTGACACTTGAGTCAAATGTAATAAGAATGAGTGGGGCAGTCGCGACCGTTTCGGCACCCTTCCAGCCTTCGCGTCCCTAAAGGCCAATAAAGTATGGGCGAACATGGTGATTATTGACTTACCGATTTCTGATTGACCGATGAGCTGTCGTCGGTACATACACAGTTAGGTACCGACCATACATACATATGTAGTTACTGCCAGGATAATATCTCCCTCGCCCTATCCAGCCCGCCAGCCAGCCAGCCAGCCTATCAAATCTCCAACGCAACGCCCGAACGCCAGAACCCATAGTCTACTTAGTTTACTGCGCGTACAAACGAAGCTCCTAGGTGAGAGACACGCAACACAACGTGACCGAACACCTGTTTTCTCGTTTTGTCTATTTACTTGCGAGTTGCGACACTATAGACCGCCGAACCTATCGACGACCACGATACAGTGAAACCACATTTCGAGACAACTAGAACAAAGCAGAAACGACACGCCACGACACGACACGACACGTTCGTTACCGATACTGCCATAAACCCCTTTAATTTTTCGACCGCCCGTCGGCTTTTCCGTTGTACTGTACATTCGCCAGGACCTCCGTTTCCTGATTTTGGATGTGCCCCCCTATCTGATCTGACATCTTGACAACCCGAGAAATGCGAGATACCCTTTGATATTCAACCTAGCTTTTGACCTAGATAGCCACGATGGAGGCCGTGGCATCTGCTCCTCCTTTGGCCTCCCAGAGCCCCGGCGCAAATGGTGATGGACCACCCGCCTTCATCGCCATTGACCCAACTTTGGTGGTGGACTACCTGGTTTCTATCATCACCATCACGCTCGGCGCAACCCGTGCCGACCTCGAGAGCCCCGGTAGTCTGCTTTCTAAGGCAAACTATACTGATACTCTACAACGATGCACTCGGTTCGCTTCCGATGTTCAGGTGGCCTTGTACATCCAGAAGGAGACTGTGCCGACATCGCCCGAGCTACCGGATGGTCCTGTAGACAATGGTGAGTTGCTTACCTCCCGTCTATCGTCAGCTTCTGCTAGCCGGAAAGTCGTCGAGCTATCCAACGCTGACTAGTCGCTTCAAGTACCGGTAGCCTACACGTATAACATCACGCCCGAGATCACCTCTTCGCCCACCATAATAGCGTACCTCGCTCTCCTCAAACGCCCGCAGGCGATCGACCCTTCGCTTCCCTTGTCTTCGCAGATACAAATCCAAACGCTACCCGGTGCCGGATCCCTGAGTAGCCTCGTTGCCGAACAGGGCCCTTCTGCTTCTCCCTTCGAAATTCTTCACTCTATCGTTCATAATGCGCTGGCGCCCTACTTCGATGCCAACACCAAGACTTCGCAGACGGTTAATGGTGCTAGGAGTCGAGCCGATGTAGATGCGAAGACCGGAATACCCATCACCAAAAAGCGGATGACAGAGCTTGAGTTGAGCTTGCTTCATCTTCAACAGAATGTCGAGATACCGGAGCTGTCCCTCTCCTTCCACCCTGTCGTCCAGGCAGCGTTGGAAGAGGCACAAGCTCAGAACGCTAGGCCATCGACCGATTTGATCGCCGCAAGTCTCCTTTCAGACAGCACCTTCATGAATAACCTACAGTCGACAGTGAATAGCTGGATCAAGTCGATCCAAGCTATTACGAAACTAACGCGAGATCCCGTAACAAGGACGGCAACCCAAGAGATTAACTTCTGGCTATCCATGGAGTCTGCCTTGGAGAGCATCGAAGCTCAGCTGAGAAGCGAGGGCGTGATGTTGACCTTGGAGATTCTGAAGCATGCAAAGCGGTTCCAAGCTACCGTCAGTTTTACTGCCGATACTGGTCTGAAAGAAGCAATGGAGATGGTACAGAAGTACAACCAGCTCATGCGCGATTTTCCGCTGGATGAACTCCTCTCAGCAACCTCGCTTCTGAAGGTGCAGGATGCCATTGCGCAAATCTTCAACCACATGAACAAGAAGATGCGGTTCAGCAACTACCCCATAGCCCGCACCTTGCATCTTGTCGAAGCTGTTTCAGCCGACCTCGAGGAAGTTGTCCATCGTCTCCTTCCAGGCTCCGAACTGGTGGATCTCGATTATCGGGAATTCAAAACTATTATGGCTACCGCCGATGATATTTTCAGGTCCTGGGACGATCACGTGAAAGAGTTCATCAAGATTGCTAGGGATACTACCCGGAGAAGAAATGAGAAGTTCATCCTCATCAGAGTCAACCCGAAGCACAACGAGCTGCAGGCGCGCCTCAAATACATTGATACATTCCGGGACAATCATGAGCAGTTGCAGAGAACTATCGTCAACGTGCTTGGTCCCAAGTCGACTGTCAATGGCTTAACTGATGAGTCGACTACCAACAGTGTCGCTTTTGTCGAAGAGATGGGCGATGTAGATGCTGTGGAGGAAGTTAAACAGGCCTGGGAGGCGCTCAAGAATGTCGACCTGCTTGACGTCACCCAAGAAGGGACACAGAGATGGGTCAAGGCAGAGAATACTTACAACGAACGTACTTCGAGAGTAGAAAACTCCATTATCGCTAGGCTGCGAGACCGTCTGGCGACTGCGAAGAACGCAAACGAGATGTTCCGTGTATTTTCGCAGTTCAATGCACTTTTCGTTCGTCCGAAGATCAGAGGTGCGATCGCCGAGTATCAGAACCAGTTGATTGAGAACGTGAAGCAAGCTATCTCAGCATTGCATGAACGTTTCAAGCAACAATACGGCCATTCTGAGGCTCATGCCATGGCTCAGCTCCACGATCTTCCCCCAGTGTCGGGCGCCATTATCTGGGCGCGCCAGATCGAGCGCCAGCTTGATGGGTACATGAAGAAGGTTGAGGATATTCTAGGCTCGGACTGGTCGCTTCATACCGAGGGTCAGAAGTTGCAGACCGAGAGTGAACTGTTCAGGAAGAAGCTCAATACCCAAGCGATTTACAAGGCCTGGATTGAGGATGTGCAGCGGAAACACATAACGATTTCCGGTCGTCTCTTCAATATCAACAGGGTCAGGGCTGCCAACAATGCACTGGATCTTGCAGTCAACTTCGATGCCCAGATCATCACACTGTTCAAGGAGACCCGCAACCTTGGTTGGCAGAACTTCAACGTGCCCAATTCGGTGAACAATGTCGCAAAGGAGGCGAAGAGAGTTTATCCGTATGCTGTTAGTCTAATGGAGAGTGTGCGGACTTTCACTCAGACGACCCGTCAGATCTCAGAGATGTCGGAGGTGTCCATTTTACTGAGTGGCTACCAGAACGACGCTCATGTGCTTATCGCAAAGGGCATCCCTCTGAAGTGGGAAACGTTTGTGAACACGTGGGAGGCGTACCAAAAGCCATTCCTCGCTAATGGCGGCCTTGATCACCCCATCGGCCGAGGATCTGAGAGCAAGCATGTTATGTTCGTCCGAGAGTTTGCTGCTGCTGCCTCCCTCCTCCAATCCAAGACCGTTGCCCTCGCAGCTATTAATATTACTGTTCAGAAAGCCTTAGCAGAACTTGCTACATGTCCTTATGAAGCCGCTGAGTTCCAGTCACGTTTGCAAACTATTCAGGCCGCTGTGGATCAGTTGAACTTAGAACAATATGTCAACCTTGGCTTCTGGGTTGAGAGGATGAATGAGCGCATCAAGATGACTTTCCTCACTCGTCTTCACCGTGCAGTGTCGACTTGGATTGGGGTATTCGAAGATGATACTCCCGTCGAACAGCTTGAATCCTACCGGAGAAAACAGCTGGCTCTGGCTAGCGAACCTCTAAAATTCGATGCCCCAACCATGAGAAACCTCACACATGAGATCACTATGCGTAACCAAGTTATTTACCTGGACCCCCCCCTGGAATTCGCCAGGGCGAGCTGGTATCTCCAGTTGCATAACTGGATCGGCATCGTCTGTAACCTCCCGAAGATCAAGGCATCTAGGTACCAAATGAGCTTAACCCTAAGCACGGCTGTCAAAGAGGAGGCTCGTTTCAACGAACTCCCCGCAGATTGCACTGACGTCCTGAGCCGAGTCTATACCACGATAGAAAAGAAGTTGACCACTATCAGCGAGTACGTAGATAAGTGGCTACAGTTTCAGTCGTTATGGGATTTGCAGTCTGAGCAGGTCTACGAACTCCTAGGAGATGAACTTCCCAGGTGGCTGCAGCTCCTACAGGAAATCCGAAAATCACGAGCAACCTTTGATACTAGCGAAGTGAGCCGCTCGTTTGGCCACATTACTATCGATTATGATCAAGTGCAGTCGAAGGTCAACGCCAAATATGACCAGTGGCAGCATGAGATCTTGATGAAGTTTGCTGGGCGCTTAGGTAATCGGATGAGGGAAGTCCATGCTGAGATCGAGAAGGCACGGAGGGATCTAGAGCAACAGAACCTTGAGGCTAGCTCGACTGCGCATGCCGTTCAGTTTATCACCATCGTTCAAAGCTGTAAGCGAAGAGTCAAGGCCTGGGCTCCCGAAGTTGAGACTTTCCGCCAAGGCCAATCGACACTTGTTCGAAACCGATATACCCTGCCAAACGACTGGATCGATGTGCAGCAAGTTGATTCTCAATGGGAAGCCCTCAACGAAATCCTGACTAGAAAAGCCAAGATCGTGCAAGACCAGACAGATGCTCTCAAAGCGAAGATCATCGCAGAAGATAAGGTCGTCGTAGACAAGATTGCCGAGGTTGCTATTCAATGGAACGAAGAAAAACCTGTCTCAGGAACCATCGCACCAGAGGTCGCTTCCACCACGCTCAGTAGTTTTGAAACTCGCATTACGAAGTTACAGGACGAACTTGATATGGTTTCTAAGGCTAAGGAAGCTCTTGATCTTCCTGCAAGCCCCGAATCTTCCCTCCCGATTATCTTGGAAGAAGTCCAGGACTTCAAGTCTGTGTGGTCTGGTCTTTCGACAATATGGAAGAGCTTAAATGAGCTTCGCGAGACACTCTGGGGAAGCGTGCAACCTAGGAAAATCCGGTCGTCGATCGACGGCCTCATCAAGATGACTAAGGAGATGCCAAGCAGAATGCGTCAATATGCTGCTTTCGAGCACATACAGAACGTCCTTCGCCAGTACCTCAGGGTGAACACCATTCTAAGCGACCTGAAATCCGAGGCTATCAGGGATCGACATTGGACGAAGATATGGAAGGACATCAAGCCTGGACGACGATACTCACCAGTGTCCATGACCCTTGGTGATGTTTGGGACCTGAACTTGGTTGCCACTGAGGTCATCGTTAGGGACATTATTACCCAAGCACAGGGTGAGATGGCCTTAGAGGAGTTCTTGAAGCAAGTAAAGGAGACCTGGAACAGTTACCAGCTTGAGCTTGTCGCGTATCAAAACAAATGCCGTCTGATTCGTGGTTGGGATGACCTTTTTGCCAAGTGCAGCGAAAACCTGAACTCCCTCCAGGCGATGAAACACTCGCCCTATTATAAGGAGTTCGAAGAGGAAGCCTCGTCCTGGGAAGATAAGCTGAACCGAGTGCATGTTCTCTTCGACGTCTGGATCGATGTTCAGCGTCAATGGGTTTACCTGGAAGGTGTCTTTACTGGCAATGCTGACATCAAGCACCTCCTACCTATCGAGTCGTCTCGATTCCAGAACATCAACAGCGAGTTTATGGCTGTGATGAAGAAGGTCTATAAGCAGCCGATGGTGATCGATGTCCTCAGTATTCCTGGCGTTCAGAAGTCTCTGGAGCGTCTCGCTGAATTGCTCAACAAGATCCAGAAAGCACTAGGCGAATATCTTGAAAAGGAGCGCGTCTCATTCCCACGTTTCTATTTCGTTGGAGATGAGGATCTCTTAGAAATGATTGGGAACAGCAACGATACCCTACGCATTGCGAAGCACTTCAAGAAAATGTTTGCTGGGCTAAACGGCTTAATCATGGAGGATGAGGCCGTCATCTCGGGTTTCACTTCCAAGGAGGGCGAGGAAGTTCGTCTCAAGAAAGAAATCTCTCTTGCCAAGGTTCCTAAGATCAACGACTGGTTGGCCCTGCTCGAGCAAGGAATGAAGGCTACTCTCGCTGAACTCTTGGCTGAAGCCGTTGAGGCGTACACCCCTATTTTCGAGTCGAGCCCTATCGACCAGGCAGCGATGAACTCATTCATGGCTACCTACCCGAGTCAAATAGTCGTCCTTGCTACCCAGGTCGTATGGACGACGGTGGTTGAGAAGTCCTTGGTCGAAGGTGGAAAGTCGCTCCAGTCCCTTTTCGATCGTGAAGTTGACGTGCTACGCCTTCTAGCGGAGACTGTCCTTGGCGATCTTGACGTAATTCTCAGGAAAAAATGTGAAGCTCTCATTACGCAGTGTGTCCATCAGCGAGATACCATTGAGAAGCTCATCAAGCTCAATGCCAGTACCCCAACGCACTATCTGTGGCTGCTCCAAATGCGATACGTGTATTCTCCTGAAGGGGACTTTCTGCAGCGCCTGCACATCAAGATGGCAAATGCAAAGCTGAACTACGGTTTCGAGTATCTCGGCGTTCCTGATAGACTTGTCCGAACCCCCCTGACAGACCGCTGTTTCCTCACGCTCACCCAGGCTCTCTGCCAGAGACTCGGTGGGTCGCCTTATGGCCCTGCTGGTACGGGAAAGACCGAGTCAGTCAAGGCTCTTGGTGTCGAGCTGGGCCGTTTCACTCTCGTGTTCTGCTGTGATGACACGTTCGACTTCCAGGCAATGGGCCGTATCTTCCTAGGTATCTGCCAGGTCGGTGCATGGGGTTGCTTCGACGAGTTCAATCGTCTTGAGGAGAGAATCTTGTCTGCTGTATCGCAACAGATCCAGAACATCCAACTTGGGCTCAAGCAAGGCGTTGAAGATGACAAGGCTCAAATTGAACTAGTTGGTCGGCAGCTCCACGTCAACGCCAACACGGGCATTTTCATCACAATGAACCCTGGATACGCTGGCCGTTCTAACCTTCCCGACAACTTGAAGAAGCTGTTCCGCAGCGTCGCAATGTCCAAGCCCGACAAAGAGCTCATTGCCGAAGTCATGCTTTACTCTCAGGGTTTCAACCAAGCAAAACAACTGTCAAAACATACTGTGCCATTCTTCGATCAGTGCTCCAGGAAACTGTCCAAGCAGGCACACTACGACTTTGGGCTTCGAGCTCTCAAGAGTGTCCTTGTCAGCTCAGGTGGCCTGAAGCGCGCTCGATTTGCGAATAGCGGTGGTGACATTGGTGCAGAGGAAGTTGTTGAGCCCGAAATCATCGTCCAGAGTGTCAGGGAGACCATTGCCCCGAAGCTTATTAGGAGTGATGTAGAGATCATGATGAATATCGAGGAGGAATGCTTCCCCGGTGTCAAATATGTGCCCGCCAACTTAGAGAAGCTAGAGGATGCTATTCGCCGGATAGCGGGAGAGAGGCATCTGGTTGTCAACGATATCTGGATGACCAAGATTCTTCAGCTGTACCAGATTCAAAAGATCCACCATGGTGTTATGATGGTTGGCAATTCAGGTTCTGGAAAGTCAGCTGCCTGGAGGCTACTTCTCGATGCTCTGCAGCAAGTCGAGGGTGTCGAGGGTGTGTCCCACGTTATCGATTCAAAAGTCATGTCGAAGGAGGCCCTATACGGAAACTTGGATTCGACCACCAGAGAGTGGACCGACGGTCTGTTCACTAGCATTCTGAGAAAGATTGTCGACAACCTCCGTGGAGAAGATTCCAAGCGTCACTGGATCGTTTTCGATGGTGATGTCGATCCCGAATGGGTTGAGAACTTGAACAGTGTACTCGACGACAACAAGCTCCTCACGCTTCCCAACGGTGAACGTCTTAACCTACCGTCTAATGTTCGCATCATGTTCGAAGTCGAGACCTTGAAGTACGCCACTCTCGCCACTGTCAGTCGCTGCGGTATGGTCTGGTTTAGCGAGGATACCGTCACGCCAAGCATGATGGTCACCAACTACCTCGACACTTTGAAGACAGTAGCTTTCGAGGATTTAGATGAAGATGCCGCTGCGGCAAACCAGAGCCCAGCTAAGGCTCTCCAAATACAAAGCCAAGTCGCTGACTTGCTGAATGCTTACTTGAATACCGACAACTTTATTCACGAGGCGCTCAAGGAGGCGGAGGGCTTCAATCACATCATGGAGTTTACTATTTCTCGCGTTCTAACCACCCTGTTCTCTCTGCTCAACAAAGCAGTTCGGGACATGATTGAGTACAACGCACAGCATGTTGACTTTCCATTAGATCCCGAGCAGATCGAGTCTTTTGTCTCAAAGAAGCTTCTGCTTGCCCTGGTCTGGGCGTTGACTGGTGACTGCCCATTGACCGATCGCAAGGTATTTGGCGATAATGTTGCAGGCCTTGCAAGCTTCGGCTCCCCGCCGCTCGACGGTAGTAGCTCGTTGATCGACTTTGATGTTACGCTGCCCAGGGCTGAATGGACGCCGTGGCAGAACCAGGTGCCTACCATCGAGGTCAACACACACTCAATCATTCAGACAGACGTTGTCATCCCCACCCTTGATACTGTGCGCCATGAAGACGTCCTTTATTCGTGGCTCGCTGAGCACAAGCCCCTGCTGCTCTGTGGTCCTCCTGGTTCCGGTAAAACGATGACGCTATTCAGTGCCCTTCGTAAATTACCAAACATGGAGGTTGTTGGTCTGAACTTTTCCAGTGCCACCACGCCTGATCTCCTCATCAAGACCTTTGAGCAGTACTGTGAGTACAAGAAGACATTGAACGGCGTCATGCTATCTCCAACCCAGATTGGTCGTTGGCTCGTGATATTCTGCGATGAAATCAACTTGCCTGCTCCGGACAAATATGGCACTCAACGAGCCATCTCCTTCCTTCGTCAGCTGGTCGAACACAATGGTTTCTGGCGGACATCGGACAAGTCTTGGGTTACTCTGGATCGTATCCAATTCGTCGGCGCTTGCAACCCCCCAACCGATGCAGGCCGTACTCCTATGGGCGCTAGATTCCTTCGACATGCTCCACTCATCATGGTCGACTATCCTGGCGAGCTGTCGTTGCAACAGATCTACGGCACTTTCAACTCTGCAGTGCTGAAGATTGTCCCAACCCTACGCGGATACTCGGAAGCCCTTACCCAGGCTATGGTGCGACTCTACCTGGAATCCCAACAACGTTTCACGCCGAAGATTCAGCCTCACTATGTCTACAGTCCTCGTGAGTTGACACGCTGGGTGCGTGGTATCTATGAAGCCATACGGCCTTTGGAAACCCTGTCAGTCGAAGGTCTCATCCGCATCTGGGCACACGAGGCATTGCGGCTCTTCCAGGATCGATTGGTTGCCGAGGATGAAAGGCAGTGGACGGAAGAAGCAGTGCGGAAGATTGCTCTAGAATTCTTCCCAACTATTGACGAGCAAAAGGCGCTCGGGGGGCCAATCCTATTTTCCAACTGGCTTTCCAAGAACTATGTGCCAGTCGACCGAGAGCAACTGCGGGACTTCGTTAAGGCTCGCCTTAAGACTTTCTGCGAAGAAGAAGTTGATGTCCCTCTCATCTTGTTCAACGATGTGCTTGAGCACGTTCTGCGTATTGATCGTGTGTTCAGGCAGCCGCAAGGTCATTTGATCTTGATTGGTGTCAGCGGCAGTGGTAAAACGACGCTGTCGAGATTCGTTGCCTGGATGAACGGTCTCAGGGTCTTCCAGATCAAGGTTCATGGTAACTACTCGGCCGAAGATTTTGATGATGACTTGCGAGACGTTCTACGCCGCTGCGGTTGCAAGGGTGAGAAGATGTGCTTCATCATGGACGAGTCTAATGTCCTAGACTCCGGTTTCCTTGAGAGAATGAACACTTTGCTAGCCAATGCGGAGGTCCCTGGTCTGTTTGAGGGTGACGACCTTGCCGCCCTTATGACGGCTTGTAAGGAAGGAGCTCAGAAGCAAGGCCTGCTGCTGGATTCACAGGAAGAACTCTACAAGTGGTTCACCCAGCAGATTGTCAAGAACTTGCATGTTGTCTTCACTATGAACCCTCCTGAAGATGGCCTCTCGTCCAAGGCTGCCACAAGTCCGGCCTTGTTCAACCGTTGCGTGCTGAACTGGTTCGGTGACTGGTCTGACCAAGCACTGTTCCAGGTCGCTGATGAGTTGACTCGTTCCGTCGATCTGGACAAGCCAAACTTCACGGCCCCGGATACTATCCCTGTTGCGTACCGTGGCCTTCAACTACCACCTGCCCACAGAGAAACCGTCGTCAATTCTATGGTGTACATCCACTACTCCTTGCAGCGCTTCAATGCCAAGCTTCAGAAGCAACAGAACAAGATCACTTTCCTCACACCGCGGCACTTCCTCGACTTTGTGGCACAGTACGTTAAACTGTACAACGAAAAGCGCGAAGACCTTGAAGAACAACAACGCCATCTCAATGTCGGTCTTGACAAGCTCCGTGATACCGTCGAGAAAGTCCGGGATCTCCGAGTCAGCCTGGCCGAGAAGAAAGCCCAGCTCGAAACGAAAGATGCAGAAGCCAATGAGAAGCTACAACGCATGGTTGCCGACCAACGAGAAGCCGAGCAGCGCAAGAACACCTCCCTAGAAATCCAAGCGGCCCTAGAGAAGCAAGAAGCAGAAGTCGCATCGCGAAGGGAGGTTGTCCTGAACGATCTCGCGAGAGCGGAACCAGCTGTCGAGGAAGCGAAGGCAAGCGTCAGCAACATCAAACGACAACACCTGACGGAAGTCCGTTCCATGGGTTCTCCACCCGGTGGTGTGAAACTTGCGTTGGATGCTGTCTGCTCTTTGCTCGGCCATAAGACAGAAGGTGTCTGGAAATCCATGCAGGCAGTGGTCCGCCGCGATGACTTCATTGCCAGTATTGTCAACTTCGACAACGAGAAGCAAATGACCAAAGCCCTGAGAACCAAGATGCGGAATTCTTTCCTCAACAACGGCGACTTCACGTTCGACAAGGTCAACCGAGCCAGTAAAGCTTGTGGCCCCTTGGTCCAGTGGGTGGAAGCCCAGGTCAACTATTCCGAGATCTTGGATCGTGTTGGACCCCTAAGAGAGGAAGTCGATCAGCTCGAAGAGCAAGCACTCCAGACAAAGGCCGAGGCAAAGGCGGTCGAGAACACCATCACTACTTTAGAGGACAGTATTGCACTGTACAAGACTGAATATGCAGCCCTCATCAGCGAGACTCAGGCCATCAAGGCGGAAATGTCCCGCGTTCAGTTCAAGGTCGATCGAAGTGTCAGACTGCTTGATAGTCTCGCTTCCGAACGAACCCGATGGGAGGATGGAAGCAAGTCATTCGAGACCCAGATTAGCACTCTTGTCGGCGATGTTCTTGTGGCTGCGGCTTTCTTGGCATACAGCGGACTATACGACCAAACATTCCGAAAATCCATGATGGACGACTGGTTGCACCAGCTGGAGCTCTCAGGCATCCAATTTAAGCCTCACAACCCTATCACGGAATACTTGTCCACCGCCGACGAGCGACTAACCTGGCAAGAGAACACATTGCCGGTTGATGACCTCTGTACCGAGAATGCCATCGTTTTGAAACGTTTCAACCGCTACCCACTCATCATCGACCCGTCTGGCAGAGTTACCGAGTTCCTCCAGCGCGAGTGTCAAGACCGTCGCCTCACTGTCACGAGTTTCCTTGATGACTCCTTCACTAAACAACTGGAAAGCTCGCTTCGATTTGGTAACCCAATTCTCATCCAGGATGCGGAGCATTTGGACCCTATCCTCAATCACGTCCTCAACAAGGAGTACCAAAAGACCGGTGGTCGTGTCCTCATTCAACTGGGCAAGCAACAGATCGACTTTTCACCCTCTTTCAGAATCTACCTATCCACTCGCGATCCCTCCGCGACTTTCGCGCCCGATATCTGCAGTCGAACCACCTTCGTCAACTTCACTGTCACCCAGAGCAGTCTTCAGACTCAGTCCCTTAACGATGTGCTGAAGTCCGAAAGACCGGATGTCGACGAGCGGAGATCTAATCTCATCAAGCTGCAAGGCGAGTTCAAGGTTCACCTTCGACAGCTCGAGAAGCGCCTCCTGCAGGCACTCAACGAGTCTCGTGGCAACATCCTTGACGATGATAATGTCATTGAGACGCTGGAGACTCTTAAGACCGAAGCCGCTGAGATCTCGGCTAAGATGAGCAACACTGAGGGTGTTATGGCCGAGGTCGAGGAGATTACTCTCCAATACAATGTCATCGCTCGGTCTTGCAGTGCAGTCTTTGCTGTTCTTGAGCAGTTGCACTATCTCAACCACTTCTATCAATTCTCGTTGCAATACTTCCTTGACATCTTCCATTCCGTCCTTCACGGCAACAAGAACCTAGCCAACGAGTCGAACTTCAACAACCGAAAAGATATCATAATCAGAGATCTGTTCGTGGCGACCTTCAAGAGAACCGCCTTGGCTCTGTTGCAAAAGGACCGCATCACGCTCGCCATGTTGCTGGTCCAGGCGTCTCCCTACAAGATGGACAAGGGTCTCATTGACATCATCCTGGATGATCGCATCGAGGGCAAGGACCTCTCTACCGAGACTGATGCCAAGGATGAAGCGTTTGTCAGGGCCAAGAGGCTTGCAGTCTTGAAAGACCAGCTAGATCAGGTCCCCGCCGATGCCTGGGACAAGTTCTTAAGTGAGGAATTCGCCGAAAACTTTGTGCCTCAGGTCTGGTCATCAGAGACTGAGCCTTTCGACCAGTCACTCTTGTCGCTGCTTTTGGTCAAATTGTTCCGCCTGGACCGCTTCGTACCGACAGCTGAACGCTTTGTCGCCTCGGTCTTTGGGGCTGGCCTGCTCGATGTTGTCGACGACCTCAAGGAGACCGTTAGCCAAGTGCCCCCGACTCGCCCGATCTCCCTTGTATCGAGCCCTGGTTTCGATGCTAGTTACAAGGTTGACAGCTTGGTGGAAAGATCGCACGTCAGATGTACCAACATTGCCATGGGATCCAACGAGAGTGTGGCCAGTGCCGACAAAGCTATTAGCAACGCCGCACAAGTTGGAAACTGGGTGCTAGTCAAGAACGTCCATCTCGCGCCCACTTGGCTCCAGTCTCTTGAGAAACGCATGGAGTCTCTGAACCCTCATTCTGACTTCCGATTGTTCTTGTCCATGGAGTCGAGCCCGAAGATACCTGTCAACCTGCTCCGTGCGTCTCGCGTCCTTATGTACGAGCAGCCCGCTGGTGTGCGAGCCAACATGAAAGACTCCTTGACTTCGCTTTCGACCCGGTCGACCAAGCCCCCAGTGGAGCGTACCAGGCTGTACTTACTCCTTTCCTTCCTGCATGCCGTTGTGCAAGAGCGTCTTCGCTACACGCCCAACCTGGGATGGAAGGGCTTCTGGGAGTTCAATGATAGCGATGTAAGTTTTGCCTACCAACTCTCTAATCTCTAAAGTTTGTTATTATATCAAGTCACTAACATCGAACTTAGTACGAATGTTCGGCCTTCATCATCGACGTCTGGGTGGAATCCGTGGCGCAGAACCGCACCAACATCGCGCCGCAGAACATCCCCTGGGACATGATCCGGTACCTGGTGCGCGAGATGTACGGCGGCAAGATCGACGACGAGGGCGACTTCACGCGCCTGACGCAGCTGGTGGACCAATTCCTGACGCCGGCCGCCTTCGAGATCGGCCACAAGCTGGTGGACGGCTCCAACACGGGCACCGGCAACGACGACGATGGGAACGGCGGCGAGGGCGACGACGACACGGCCACGAAGGGCGACCTCGTCGTGCCGAGCGGCACCTCGCTGCAGGAGTTCACGGCATGGATCCACAAGCTGCCCGAGCGCGAGCCCCCCACCTACCTCGGCCTGCCGGCCAACGCCGAGAAGCTGCTCCTCGTCGGCCTCGGCCGCAGCCTCATCCAGAACCTGCGCAAGGTCACGGAGCTGCTGGACGAGGGCGAGCAGCTCGTTACGGACGTTTGAGTGATGAAAGATGGGATTATGAGGATGAGGATGAGACGAGGAAATGAATAGGGTGGATGGATGATGGGAGGGAGAGAGAGGGGGGAGTAGAGGAATCAACTAGAATCGGGATTGCTACCTATGCATGCGTGCCATTTCATTTTTGATCAAGTGCTTGGAGCGAGAGCTTGCATTCATCATCGTTGCCGTCGCTATTATCGTCATAAATATCATCATGGGCGTTTGGTTGTCATCTCATGGTTGATATCAGTTTTGGGGTTCGAATGCATCGCGACAAGAATACCCTGATACCCCTATTTTCTTCCCATACATACCCCTGCTGTTTTGTTGTCGTCTTAGCTGATTAGAGTACGTTGTTGGTACATGTACTTGTTTTTGTTTCTCACATTGTAGTGTATTAATTCGAGCTTGTCCATATATCTCGATGAACCGTTCTGTCTTTGGTGTATTTCTCCCTGCCCAATAATTAGAGGTTGGTGTCCTTCCAGGTTGTGTGTATAACGCAATAATGTGCGTGAAGCTATTCTTAGGATATATCCAGGGTTAAAAGAAGTCGCAATCCAATTTAAGTGGGCACATGATACAAGGAAGTCACCCAGGTACATCCTAAGTATCCAAGTACTTCGTACATCTGCTTATCGGCCAGCAACATGACCGGGCTACCTCTGTATGGTTAGGCAACCTTGAAACTGCCCCTCCATAGAAATTTGCCCCTCCAAACCGTTCAACCTTCCACGACTGCACCAAACCATAGGAAGTTCGATTCAATGTGTGATGAAAGATGTCGAACACATCTTGGGAGTCGAACTCTAGCAACGATGCAGAGTTAAGAAGTAAGTCGTCCCTGGATACAGATTCTGTCCTTGATACTAATTCTTTTCATTAGATTTTCTAGCGTTGTGGCACAATTATCGACCCTCGATTCTTGGCGCGGCAACCTGTCTTCTCTTAGCCATATGGCTCTACCTGCAGCTGGGTCAGAGAAAGGGGGACAGGCCCAGCTCGCCAAAATTAGAGCTGGGCAAAACCCCTTTGCCTGAATTTAGCTCAGAGAAGAAGAAGGTCGATATCCTCCCGAAAGCAAAGGAGGCGTCAAATGGCCCGAGGCGCATCAAGGGTGAACTGCGAAAGCCAGACAGCGCTAAGTTGAGTACCCAGCACGACCACGGGCGTCAGACACGGGTTCTAGTCTTCTTTTCCTCTCTTACGGGGACTACGGAGAAGATTGTAAAGGAATTTGCGCAGACTCTAGAGTCCTCCCTGTTAGAGCAGATCCCAGAGAACGGCCAGATCTTCCTAAAACCCCAGGTCTTGGACTTGACTGAGATAGATTATGACGAGTACTTCATAAATTCGCCTAAGCCAGAGGACCCGAACGCACAGGTCGATTACTTCTACCTATTGTTGCTCCCGAGTTACAATATCGACACCATAAACGACACCTTCTTGGAGCATCTGAAGGAGACGCACAATGACTTCCGGATCGACAAGGCTTCCTTGTCCGGGCTGCTAGGGTATTCGGTCTTCGGTCTGGGAGATCGGGAAGGATGGCCCTCCGAAGAGGAAGGGTTTTGCTTCCAGGCTAAGGAGGTCGACAAGTGGATGGCTAAGCTTACTGGACGGAAAAGAGCCTTCCCGCTGGGTATGGGCGATCCGAAGAACGACCTGAAAGAACGGTTGAACGAGTGGACAGAAGGCGTGAGAGACGTGGTGAAGCTGATCGCTACAACGGGGAGTCTTGGAGAAGGGGTACGGGGGAGCGGCGATGCGGTCGAGAGTGATGATGAATATATCTCTGAGGGTGAAGACGACGACGGGGAGGTTATCATGGAGGACGCGCCGGCAGTGCCTCTTCCCAAGAAGACCAAGAAAAAGGCCACGAGGGACCTCGAAGACGTGGAAGACTTGGGGAAAATCATGAAAACATCTCGAGACGACGCGGCCGGCTCGAAAGATCCCGCCCCCATCGCCGTCGACTTCACAACATACGGCAAGGCCTCCACCAAGAAAGCTGCTCCTCCCCCGACAGTCAAGGAGATGGTTCCGAAGAGCTCCCCGACCTACGCCGCCCTCACTAAGCAGGGCTACACGATCGTGGGGTCGCACTCGGGCGTCAAGATCTGCCGGTGGACCAAGTCGGCGCTGCGGGGGCGCGGCAGCTGCTACAAGTACTCGTTCTACGGGATCCACTCGCACCAGTGCATGGAGTCGACGCCGTCGCTGTCGTGCTCCAACAAGTGCGTGTTCTGCTGGCGGCACGGCACGAACCCGGTCGGCACGACGTGGCGGTGGGTGGTCGACCCGCCGGACCTGATCTTCGCGGGCGTCAAGGCCGGCCACTACCAGAAGATCAAGATGCTGCGGGGCGTGCCGGGCGTCCGGGCCGAGCGCTTCGCCGAGGCGATGCGCATCCGCCACTGCGCGCTCAGCCTCGTGGGCGAGCCCATCTTCTACCCGCACATCAACGCGCTCCTGGCCCTGCTGCACGGCGAGCGCATCTCCTCCTTCCTCGTCTGCAACGCCCAGCACCCGGACCAGCTCGAGACCCTCGGCCCCGTCACCCAGCTCTACGTCTCCATCGACGCCAGCAACCGCGAGTCCCTGCGCCGCATCGACCGCCCCTTGCACCGCGACTTCTGGGAGCGCTTCCTCCGCTGCCTCGACATCCTGCGCGCGCGCCGCCACCGCACCCGCACCGTCTTCCGCCTCACCCTCGTCAAGGGCTTCAACGTCGACGACGAGGTCGACGGCTACGCCGCCCTCGTCGAGCGCGGCCTGCCGTGCTTCGTCGAGATCAAGGGCGTCACCTACTGCGGCACCTCTTCTTCCGGAAAAGACGGCCTGAGCATGTCCAACGTGCCCTTCTACGCCGAGGTGGTGGCCTTCGTCGAGGCGCTGGACCGCAAGCTGCGCGCGCGCGGGCTCGCCTACGGCATCGCCGCCGAGCACGCCCACAGCTGCTGCGTGCTGCTGGCCAGCGACCGCTTCCGCAGCCCCGACACCGGCCGCTGGCACACCCGCATCGACTACGACCGCTTCTTCGACCTGCTCGAGGAGCGCGGCCCCGACGGCGGCTGGGGCCCCGAGGACTACGTCGGCGAGGCCACCCCCGAGTGGGCTACCTGGGGCCAGGGCGGGTTCGACCCCCGCGATGATCGGGTCGATCGGAAGGGGCGGAAGAAGGTGGTGGAGATTTGAATTTGAAAAAAACGAGCTGGGTTTTGGGATTATCTTTTCTGGAATTGGGAGGTCTTCATGTTTTAGCTCATGAATAAGTGCCTAGATGGGGGGAGGGGACGTGTTAGGGGATGAACCTAGACAGTTGCTCGAAGGGAATTCGGTGGTTTTCTCTTGATCATCAATACAGGCATCGACCTACTAAGATAGTACGATATCCTAGCAGGGTTGTTCCAATCCAGAGAGATTTTTCAAGACAATAGACATGTTTTGTGGAAAGAAAATCGTGGTTCATCATTTGTCTCTATACCGCCGCCGCCGCCTTCGCCTTCCTGCCTGTATCTTTCAAGTAAAGGGGCCCGCATCCTCATGGTGAAAAAATCAATGTACAAAAGTATTGCCAGCCAGACCTTTCCTTCCCTCGCCTCGCCCCTAACCGCGGTCCCCCCCCTTTCTATCGGTACAGCCGCCGGCGCCACCTCCCCTCTTGAATTACATATCATACACCGTTTTTGATTTTCGTTTCATTGATTGTTCGTTCCCGTTTGCTGATTGATGATGCCCGTCCGTGTCATTCCTGAAAGCTGGGGGGAGAAGAAACAACTGTCCACCCGGAAGAATTTACCCTGGAAGCTATTCGTGCGTGCGTGCCAGCCAAGCCAACCAGCCCATTCGATTCCTACCACATGTATAAGATAGGGGCAAGTTCGGCTGATATGTCAAGTTCCTGGACGAAGTTGTCGTCGCGGGGACATATGTATATACCATGTATATATACATATCCTCTATTAGATTGAGAGAGTGAGAGGAGGGATGTGGGTTTCTATTTCTTTTCGGTTCGCTACGACGTCGAGGTAGGTTCGGGTCGGTTGTTGTCACCGTTCCATCCTCTCCCCTATTTTTTGTCTTCTTCGTTCGCTCGCTCGCTCGCTCGCTCGTCTTGTCTAGCTGTGGGAGTCGACACCCGCCTAATCGAGGCCGGGGAGGGGCATGTCGGAGAGGTTAATTCCCTTAGGCATAAGCTCGTCCGTTCGGAGGTCCTTGTCGTATGCGATCATTTCGGCCAGGACGTCGAGCACGCGCTGGGTGGGAGATGAGATGTTAGCGGGTGAATGGGCAAGTAGGGTAGGATTCTGAGCCACTGCTAGCTAGCCGTGGGTCGTCTGTCTGGCTGTCTCACCTTGTCCACGGTCTTGTCGTAGATGTTGACCAAATCGCCAGGGGTCGGATAAACCTTCAGCGCTCTGTAGAATGCGACGGCGGCCTCCATAGTTTTCGAAGCTGTTTTGTGTGACGGCCATGGGTTAGCTTTCTGCCTATCCCTATTTCTTCTTTTTCTTGTCCCCCGTATATTTTTGGTCGCACTATCCCCCCATTTTATGTGGAGGATTGGTTAATAGAGTGGACTCACGATCAGATGCTAGGACCTCGCCCTGCTGAACGTGGTCCATGAAGTACTGCTCCTTCTCGTTGATACCAGCGGGGAAGCCCTCGTCGAGCGTGGCGTCGACGGCAGCGTGGATCGCCTTCCGCCTCTCCTTGACGCCGGCAACCGCCTCCTCCTTCTCGACGCGCGCTTGCCGCCGCTCCTCCCGCCGCAGCGATCGCCGGAAGTCGGCGTTCTTGCGCCGGTTCTGGTCGAAGTAGACCATGTAGGCTGCGATTACATTAGTAGTGTTAGTGGTAGAGTACCCGCGAGTGATCATTAGGCATGTATGTCATGGGATATGGGAGATTCATCATGGTGCATGCTGCGTCGACTGCAAAGCTACCTAGGTATGCAGTGCGAGCGCAATATGTGTGTGTGCATGTGTGTGGTTTTTTATGTTCCTGATCCCCCTCTCCTCTACCCCTCTTCCCCCCAGGTTGGAATTGGGGGTTTGTAGGCCAGGGGTACGATGCGATGTAATAGAGTTTGGAGTTGTTGGCAAATGTAAGTAGTGGTGGGTGCTGGTGCTGGTGCCGGTGCTGGTGAGGCTGGTGGTGGTGGTGGTGGTGGTGGTGGTGGTGGTGACGTACCGAAGAGGCCAGTGGCTATGGTAGCCGCAGATATCGTGGCTACCGTACTTGTCTGAACCATTGTGAAAGCTCTTGATCTCGTGCGGTGCTGTGGTAGCAGGTTGCAAATTGCAGTTCGCGTGGGAAACAGGAAGAGTTACCGATCGGCTTGGCTGGAAATGGGGGAAGCCGGATAGGAGGGGGTTAAGGTAATTGTGAGGTCGGTTTCAAAGGTCCAGCTCGTGAAGAAGCCGCAAGTGGTGGTGCACCATCTTCTTCCAATCGAGGTTGTCGTAATTTTTTTTATCGAGGCCTACCTAACTTACCACTAGTCGATAATAATAGGTACTAGGTACATACCTACGTAGCCACTCAGCCCACCGTAGGCTGTACATACCTCCCTGTAGCTGAGGGTCCCGGGTCCCCGGCCCCCTCGGCTGCCCCTGTAAGTAGTAACTTTAGCGGTACTTCAACGTGACGTGAGTGCCCGAGTGCCCGAGTGCCCCCGCCGCTCTCTCCGCTGCCCGCTGAGGTCTCCGCTGCCTGCCGCCGCCGAGAGATAAATCCCCCACTTTTAGCGTCCTTCAAGCTTAATGTGGTCAGTGCTCTTGTAGCATTGCCAGTGTGCCACATTGTTTGGGCGGCTGTCTCAGGGCGGCTGCCTCAGCTAGCGGGCAGCAAGCACTGAGTGAAGTTGTGAACTGAAGCGTTCAGGAGCATCTGTCCAAGCCGAATAATCGTTAGTTAGCCACTTACAAGTTACAGCATACTTCAACTTCATCCCAACGCTGCCACATGAAGTAAGCTTGCTTACCATACCTACTACGTACCATTCACCTGCCCTGTAAATCCCCCTAAACTCTTCTATGTACAACAAATAAAACAGTATCCTGGCCTGGTTCTTCTTTCAAGTTTTCGTCTTGATAGTAGGCTTGTCCTTAACCTCGACCTCACTTCAACGTATCATTTACGTCTACGTTGTATTATCGATTTATCATTACGTTACGTTCCGCGCGCAACCCCGAAACTAGGTACTTTCCAGAACACAACCCCGAGCCCGACCTGAACAATCGAAGATGTCTGAGGAGCGAAATAAGATATCACTCCGAAGCGGCAAGAGGAAGACTCGACCCGTCATAAGCGCTCCCAGGCAGATATCGGAGCCAATTCCCAACGATGGGGTTGCCGTGCCTAGGAGCGTTGGGGGCAAGATCGCGGCCGTGCCAGCTCCCGGTCCAGCAGCGCAACCTCAGTCACGCCCACGCCCACCGCCATCCACCGCGACAGGCGACCTTGTAAAGCGTCGCTATTCCACTCGCTTCAACAATCTTCCAGAGAACTTCGATGCCTCCGCACCCCCCATGCCCAGTTTCGACATCAGCAAATATGACCTCCCCAATCAACAGCGACCTCCCACGTCACGAGTTGGTCCGGTAGGTGGAGGAGCTGGCCCTGCCCCAACTGTCGATAAAGAAGCCCTCGGGAATCCAAGGCTTGTCGTTGACCAATATGTTGCGAACATCTTGAGTGAGGCCGACGAAGAAGGAATTCGGAATTATGAGAACGAACTCCAGAAAACCAAGGCCAAGGCTTCCGCCGATCTGCAACAGAGTGTCTACCAGAACCGAGCACAGTTCATCAAAATCAGCAAAGAGGCTGAGAAGCTCAAAGCCGAAATGCGGTCGCTCCGGAACGTCTTTGAAGAGTTGAAAGCGAACACTACTGCACTCAGGGGGTCGTCGAACAGCAGCGATGCGGCTATGGATGGAGAATTCTCGGCGAAGTTAAGCAAGAGGGATAAGCGAAGCTCTGTCGCCGACCGCACAGCTCTTTGGAACTCGCAGATGCAGGCTCTCTACAAGAACGTCGAAGGTTCACAGAAGTTCCTACCTAACTCTATGGGGCGTCACGTCGTCCAAAATGCTGGTGCCTGGATCGAGTTAGACAATGCCACCTACAAGCCACGACGGTCGATGCATGTGTTCCTCCTGAACGATCACCTGCTCATTGCATCGCGCAAGAAGCGCAAGGTTGATACACCCAGTGACGTACGAGGGCCCATGACTAAGCTCGTTGCTGATCGCTGCTGGCCTCTGTTGGAAATTGAAGTCATTGACATGGCCGGAACGAATGAATCCTCTAGCGGGAGGAACAAGCTTGCAGATGCCATCATGGTTCGAGGGGTTGGGCAGGAATCTTTCATCTATCGGACAGAGAAACCCGAAGACCCCATGAAGCCGAACTTGATGCTCAACCTCCGAAAGGCCGTTGAGGAGCTACGTAAAGGCCTACAGTCTGAAATGGAAGCCAACAATAAGGCCAAAGAGACTATCAACTACTTTGCTTCGCGCGACCCAGGCTTGTTGCAAAAAACCGAACTACTTGAGACACTATCTGACATAAAGGACATGTTGATCGAAGTCGACGGCAAGCAGCAGAACTTGCGCTGGGTTGAGGGTCAGATGGATGAGCTGGATATAGACATCGCTCTCCAGAAATTCGACTTGGCAGTTGATCGCGTCGAGACCCTGAAGAACCTTGCTCGCGGATTGAAAACGAATGTCATCGCCCAGGACTTCATCAACTTCAAAGTCGAGGAGAGAAGCGCCAGATTAGCCGGTCTGATCATCAGAGAACTCATTGATACCCATAGTGAGCAGTCCAAGACCAAGCGGAACGTCGGCTGGCTTAGTAGGCTGGGCTACGATGATCGCGCAAGAGAGGCATATCTAGAAGCCAGGGGCAACTTGATCCAGAAACGGTCCAGGTAAGTGTATGTTCATCTACGTAAATATGGTACAGAGGCTAATGACTTGGCGCAGGCAATGCATCTTCCACGGCGACCTGCACGCCTACATCTGGCAGCTTTCCTTCGTCTACTTCAGCATCATCCGGAACACAGTCAGCTGCTTCCAGAGCTGCTTCCCGCAGCCGATGATGAGCGCGTGCGTCAAGTGGGCCAAGGAAGAGGTGGACGCGTTCAATGTGATACTGGCCCGACAGCTGAGCAGCGTGGAGAGGGACGGGGAGGCCTGGCACATGTGCATAGAGAGAGCCAAGCTCCACGCGCAGATGCTGGAGGAGGTCCAGCTGGATTTCAAGGACTTCGTCGGCAAGAACGTCGCTCATCATCAAAAGCAGGCGGGTGCCGCTGATGGGCCCGTTGGACTGGGGCTGGGGCTCACGCCGCGCGCTGCATGAAGCGATGAAGCGAGGGCGGATGGTCTACTTTACTGTACACGTAATTACACCTTTGAATGATAATGATAGTTAATAAGCAGTCTTTCTAGTTCAAGACGGGCCGTTTTATCACGGCAAACATGTTGCAGACATGTTACTCTCGGGTGCATGGGGGAAGCTTTGCAGAAATAGGGAGACAGGAAATGGGGAAATGGGGAAATGGGGGAATAGGGGGCCAATCAAGAGCGTGATGCGTCACCTGTCAGCCAGTCCTGGAATCTACCTAACGGACCGAAGGCTCAAACTAGATGACTACATACATGTACTTGTACGTAGGTACCTCTCCTTGGGAAAAAACCTGATCCTGGTAGACAACCATCAGACTGCAGACTGCCTGAGGTCACTGCCTGAACTGCCTGGACTGCCTGAGCGATGCCATTAGGTATACATACCGCTTGGCAATATCCCCCCCATTCCTCCCGATTTGTACCTCCCAATTTGTCTCAATTTGTACGTACCTACCCACCTAATCTGCCTGGCTTTGCTACATACAACCTTGGAACTTCCCTAAGACGGAGACAGACAGCCAGACAGACGGCCTGATAGCCTGATACCTGACCTGCAACAATCGAGATTGTTTTTTTCTTCCTTCTCCCGACAACGGCCGCCACGAGATTCGATCTGCGATATCCCCTCCAGGTATTTTATTGAATACTAGCCTCATCGCTATTTAGTAAACAAAGGGGAGGGAACAGTGACTGCCCAGGCGAACACGCGACCAGCCACTTCCGAGGTGCTAGTCAAAGTACAGACGGACTTTCATCATTCATTCGCCCTTTTGCCTACTGCATCTTACTGTTCTTAGTAGATTGGCATCCCATCCCCCGCCCCTAAACTTGCACTTGATAACGACCCTCGCCCTACCTACATCCGTCTGCCCAACCAGCATAACATCATAGCCAGCCAACCCACTGCATCGCCCACTGCATCTGTCTACTTTTGCGTGGACGACGACCCCGACGACCTTGACGCCCACCACACCACCTACGATACATCCCTCTGTTGTTGTTGCAAGCAGGTGTATCATCTATCATTACCTTCCTTTCTTCTCATCATCTAGCTGCATCGCCGAAGTCCTTTTGGCACGTACGACGAACGAACTACCACACCACCCTTGACCCTTTGAGAAAACCCGCGATACCTCGTCAAGACTTGCATTGATATAGATACACACCACGCGTCCGCCGTTGACTTTCGAGCCCATAATCAATCATGGACACCAACATGGAAGATGTCGGGCGGGTTCCCACCGACTTGGCTCCCATGCCCACCTCAGAGCCCACGACCACCCCAACCCTCGATGGCTGGATTGAGAACTTGATGAACTGCAAGCAGTTGGCCGAGGCTGATGTCCAGAGATTGTGCGATAAGGTCCGTCCTCTTCTCCTGTCATCTATCAGGCACGGCGATGTATCGACCGCAGCCTTGTAGCCACATCCTTCACCGAGCGTGTTCTTTGTCTAGCAACAGCATAGCGAGATGCCAATACTCACACATCACTTTTACAGGCTCGAGAAGTTCTACAAGAGGAATCCAACGTCCAGCCGGTGGTATGTTACATCCCCGAGAACGATGCCCGCTGCAACATACATCTGACGTACCGTATCATTTAGAAATGTCCAGTGACAGTGTGTGGTGATATCCACGGTCAATTTCACGACTTGATGGAGCTATTCAAGATTGGCGGTCCTAACCCAGACACCAACTATCTTTTCATGGGTACGTCATCAGAATACATCGCCGTCGGGACCCGGGGCCCGGGGCTTTGAAGAGATAGTTTGGGACTTACTGTTGGTGTAGGCGATTACGTCGATCGAGGTTACTACTCCGTCGAAACGGTCACACTCCTCGTTGCTTTCAAGATCAGATACCCCCAGCGCATCACCATCCTAAGAGGCAACCACGAGTCGCGCCAAATCACACAAGTGTACGGCTTCTACGACGAGTGCCTGCGCAAATACGGCAACGCCAATGTCTGGAAGTTCTTCACAGATCTGTTCGATTACCTTCCTCTCACAGCTCTTATTGATAACCAGATCTTCTGTCTCCACGGAGGTCTGTCGCCCAGCATCGATACCCTCGACAACATCCGAGCGCTCGATCGGATTCAAGAAGTGCCCCACGAAGGGCCCATGTGCGACCTTCTGTGGTCCGACCCCGATGACCGCTGCGGCTGGGGTATCTCGCCTCGTGGTGCCGGATATACCTTTGGCCAGGACATCTCGGAAGCGTTCAACCATAACAACGGCTTGACGCTAATTGCTAGAGCACATCAATTGGTCATGGAGGGATATAACTGGTCCCAGGACAGGAACGTTGTCACAATATTCTCTGGTCAGTTGTCATGGTCCCTCAATACGAGTATGCCATGGGACACTTACTGATCCTTTCTTCAGCTCCAAACTACTGCTACAGATGTGGTAACCAGGCCGCTATCATGGAGATCGATGAGCATCTAAAATACACCTTGTGAGTAGCCCTAGGAAAATGACGCCCCGTCATACGAAGCTATCAAAACGGGGCAACTAACATCCAACTTCCAAAGCCTGCAATTCGATCCCTGTCCTCGGGCTGGTGAACCTATGGTATCCCGACGTAAGTTCTGTTCCATCGAATTCTTACTAGCTTGGTATAGGCTGATGCTAAGTATCTATCAGGCACGCCGGACTACTTCCTTTAAATCACACAAGGAAGTTCACACGCCCTTGCGGGCGTGCGGGTTCGAGGCCCGAACTGGGACCTTCTATGTCTTGAGAATTGTCAGAGCCTGCCTCTGCCGTCATGTCAGCTTGAGAGTGCTACGCCGCTCCGCCACAATGTACTATTATTACGCAGACAGCACTGAATGGCCGGATGCGAGGCATAGTCACGGGGAGGTATCCATCTAGAGGCACTGCACACGCTGCCAGTGTTTGACTTGGCTCGTTTGAGCCATGTCATGTCGGGAGAAGGAGGGGAAATACTGCTGATGTGAAGGACTAAAGGTTGCAAGCCATAGAATCCTCATTAATGAAATAGACCAAAAAAGTGTCGCGTCGAATATTACAATGGGGTCTAGGTAAAATATACTTGATTCGCCAGTGTAGTGTAAGCGTACTTCGACGGGAGGTCCCCATCTATGAATACAGACTGGTGAAAAAGAAGACGATATTGCAGGCTTCTCTCAAAGAAGCTGCGATGCCGGAGTCAAGTGTTACTAACATATGATTATGTCGTGATGCATCGGATTTTAATTCGAAGAGTGCTACGCACTTCCTATGGGATACATAACATAGGTAGGTACCGTGCACAGTGTTTGTATCACGCTTTCCGATTCATCCAGCCAGTCATCCCCGCCACTCCCTGCCTCCTTTTCAAGTTCTGGTACCCCCTGTTGAGCCCATTGCCGCTACTGCTACTACTGCTGCTTCGTTAGCTACTGACTGACTACGTAGACTAGTAAGTTGAGTAGATAGGCCAACGGCGATAAGCAAATGCTTGTTGGTGTGTGTGGTGGTGTAACTTACCATCATTACTGCTGGTGTCGTGCGACGGGTCTCTTTCTTCGTTGTCGTTGTGGCCGTCATCGTCATCGAAGACGACATGACGGCTGTTGTTGTTGTTGGCATTGTTAGCAGCACTCACAGCAGGGACGGCCAAACTGCCGCCAGTTTCGCCGCTGCTATGATGATGCTCCTGCTGGTGCTGGTGCTGATGCTGCTGTGGGTAATCGACCATGACAATATCGTCATCGTTGCTGCCACTACTGCTATGGAACGTGGGAAGAGCGTCACCGGGATGACCGGAACCGTTGCTGTTGCTGTTGCTGTTGCTGTTGTCGTTGGTTCCGCCCGACCCTGCCTCCGACTCCAACCCCAGCACGGAAACCGAGTCCGCCATCGGCATCATCGGCATCCCTGCTGAAGGATACCCCCGGTACGACGAGGGCGATGGTGAAAATGGGGGCGAGGGCGGCAGCGGCGACGGCGCGAACAGGAACGGAACGGCACTGCCGCTCCGCGACGTGTCGTCCGCGATGTCCTCTGAGCCCATCACCACCGTCGTCGGAGCAGCGCCGGTGGCAGCGGTAGCGGTGCTGGCGGCGTGTTTACGAGCGAGGCTGCGGCAACTGATGGTTTGGCCGGCACTTCCTTTCTTCTGGTGTTTGACCCTGCTTCTTCTAATAGTGCCTACACCACCACCGCCACCGCCACCACCAGAGTTGCTGCTGGTGCAGGCCTCGCACCCGTTCCCGCCGCCCTCACCGTTCCCATGCCGGTGGTCGGCCGGCCCCGGCGCCCACCCGTCCGGCACCACGAACCGCCGGTCGAAGCGCCAGTAGGCGTATGCAGCCGCCACGGCCAGGTCCGTGATGTAGTTGAAGAGGTAGTAGCACCAGCGGGCGGCGTACCATGGCTCTTGCTGTCGCGGCTGCTCGAGGTCGGCAGTGTCGGTTTGGGCGGCGATGGCGATGGCTATACCCGTTCCGACTCGGAACCAGGCCCCGAGGGCTGCGAGGGCCGAGCAGAAGAGCAGGAGTCGGACTTTTCCGGGCCTATTGGGGATACAATGGACGAATGGTTATTTAGGTAAGTGGTAAAGGGGGGAGGGGGGGGCTGTGTGTGAAGCGTGACAAGGTGATAATGGAATACTTACCAGCTTCCTGAACCGAATTGTTCGATAGCAGGGTAGTATTCTTGCGGCCGACAATGGCAACGGCGGCGGCATAGATTCTGTCGCCATCCTGGGTGTTTCTTCTCTTCCTCCTCCCCGTTCCTTCCACCCGCCGCTGCTGCCATCATGGTCATCGGCATCATCATACCCCCCCTCCCCCTCCCTGCTACCGCTTCGTTTATTATCTCCACATCCTCAGCGTCAGTCCCATTTCTGCTTCTGCTGCTGCTACTACTACCACGGCGCCACCGGAACCGAGCCGCGTGAAACCCGACCGCCGCCACGAGCACGACGAAAATAGGGGCAGACGCCAGGACCGCCAGGCACGCGGCGCCGAAGAGCTGCGTGGCCCGGGCGGCCGTGTATGGCGGGGGTGGAGACGAAGACGAAGACGAAGACGAAGACGAATAGCAGCCCAGCGCCACGCCGGCGCCGACCATGACGACGAGGGCGGCCACCACGGCGGCGAGCAGGCCGCGGAAGAGGCTGTTCGTGGCCCGACGCCACCCCAGGCGCGGCCGGTAGCCCCGCAGGACGCGCTGGGCCAGGACCAGGTTCGTGAGGAAGATCAGCACGGTGCCGAGCTGGGCGACGGCCGTGGCGGCGGTGGCGAGGCCGCTCGTGCTCGCCGCCTCTTCTGCTGCTGCTGCTTTTTCGGCATCCAGCTCAGGGGATGATGATGATGAGGAGTAGGGCGGCGAGGCGGACGAGGCCCAGGCTATGCGGACGGCGAGGGCGGCGCACCGGAGCGCGCACATGACGCACATCATGCCGGAGAAGGCGAACTTGGGGACGCCGGGCGCCGCTGCCCGGTTGTCCAGCAGCGCGGAGAGGTGGGCCAGCGCGCAGATGCCGAAGAGCGCCAGCAGTACCACGCAGATGGTGTCGTCGGTGGAGGCGATGGGCGTCCCTCCGACCACTATGGGGGGTCCTGTTGCGGCCATGGTGTGTTGAGAGTGCCTGCGTAGGGTACTCCCAAGAAAAAGAAATATTATGGGAGATCTGTTCTTGCTAGGTAGGGGGTGTTGATGACTTGAGATGGTCTCGCTCGTTATGATGCCCTTCTAGAGGGTGTTGGTGAAGGCCAACGGAATGTGATGCCGTCCGAGTTATACGCATGCCCTGTCTTTACCAACTACCTAGTCTATCAGCTCCTCCTGCAAGAATACTGGATAGGTGGTAACGATATATACTTTCGGAGCTCCCCAAATAGTCCGCGCCAGCTTCGGGGTTAACAAATACCACACGGCGAGAGAGGCAGTAAGTAGTAAAGGATGGAGTCTTGAGCGACAGTTGAGGAATCCGATGATAGAGTACCTAGCTATACTGCTTGGAACTAGTCAGAGGTCGAGGTTATAGGAATTTCAGAAGGCACACACACACACACACACACACATATATATATATATATTTGGAAAGAGGGAAATCTGGGACGGGCAGCGTTCTCAAGAGCATCTTCCTCGTCTCGACAGAGCACCTCATCTCTGTTAGTTAGAGTTCGGTCGTTGCCGCGTCTTTGTTTGAGGTGATGACGGAGCATGGTACCCTACCTACTCTAAGTAACACATTCTGCTTCTAACACTCAAGCTACAACTGGTGCTGGAGCATCTGCCACCGTCTTGTCAATCTACCTCCCAGGCAGGAATGAAGAGGTCGAGTTTGCGGTGACCAATGGGTACCTGTGACGGGTCATATGTCGTAAAACTCTCGACGGCCGCTACGAAAGTATATGCACCTGAACACCTTTTATGCTTCACAGTTCATGAGGAGGTATAGGTTAGTACCTAGTCTAGCCGATGCATGTGCCTGGGGAGCAGTAGAAAATTCTCTAAGTAGAGTTCTGCATAAGAAATATTTTACTCGTGAGCCTAATTCTATTGATGATTCCAGACTGCATGGCTATAAAGGCCAGTTTCCATGCAATTCCGGCAGCCTTCCGACCCTACCAACACCTAAGTAACCCCCGAGCCTCCAGTGATTTATTAATACTCTCGTAAACAACGAGGGAGGGATACAATACGGCTCAAACGGACGATATGATAAGAGTCTTATTGTCTCCGTTACTACGTCTGTAACTTACTTCCTATTCCCTTTACAACCCCTGGCCCATGACGTCCTACCTATGATTCAAGGTGCACCATACTACAGTGCCCAGCACGGAAGTAGGTGCAGCTTGCCACACAAGGTTGGAATGTGTATTCGGAGTTGATCTCACTGACCAACTCGTCACCAGCGTGCCTTAAGGACAACCCCTATAGTGAGCACGTCGATGGCCGTTACTAGCTATGGTAGGAAAGCGATACCGTATAGACCTAGAACCTCGATGAAACCCATATGCCAGTGCAGCATATCGAAGAAATAGGGGCCGTCCTGATACTACTTCGAAGATCAATTATACAGGTAGCCCTTAAGCCAGTGTCGTAATAGTCATATAGCCAGAGCTACCCTGAGATCTAAGGGTTTATATAACTTTTACCTATAGTTTCATTCAGTAGGGTGTGCTGTGCTTTTGGAAGCAACTCGGCAACTCGGCAACTCAGAGGGTGTGTTGCTCCGTCGTCTCTAGTCCCCGGGTTTGAGCTGTTAAGTATTGTTGCGCCCCGGCTCCCGGTGTCCTACATGTTTGTCCTGATCTAGTTAGGTTGAATAATAGTCGATAAAGCTATAGAAAAGGGGCAGTTATGTTTCAGATCACCTATAACCCGAATCCAGAATGTCCGAGCCCCTGATGTCACGGAGGCCACCTGCACCTCGGGCGGGCACCTGCTGCAGGTGCTGGGACGGCCCGACATCCGGCAGCAGATTTGTTCCGTCCCGATGCTAATCTGGCCTGCACCTGCACCTGGCACCTGCACAGCTGCAGTGGACGGGGAGGATCCATCAAGTCCAGTGCAACCTTGGAAATGACGACAGGAAATCTCGTTTCACCTTCGATTGGGGCTTGTCGGCGTGGATCCTAGTCTAACGCAGTCTAACTGGGCTGGATGGATACCTGACCCTCTTCGCTCCAATCACGTAGCAGGCGCAAGTCCTACATCCATCCTATCACAGAGCTCGACGACGACTCCAGGGAGCTAACCACCTGCAACGAAGCTACTAACCAAGTTTACACAGGCTTGCTACTACAACTAGTTAGTTTAGCTGTCTGCTACTACGTACATACATACATACAATACATACATAGGTAGCCTCTACCTTAGTTAGGTACCCGCCCCAAAGTACAGAGTCAGCCTCCGACCACCACAAACAAAAAACTGCCTACCCTATCTGCCTATCATCGGTCATCGTCGTCATCACCACACCTCTCTCGCTCTCCTCTCCCAATCCTCCCGTCCCGACCGTTGCGTGGCCGCTTTCTAAACGTCTGCCTAGCGTTGTACACTATCACTGCCTAACACCCCTTGGCCATCCCATCTTCGACGACTTCGGCGACGACGACGACGACGACGACGACGAGAAGTTCTTCTCCAACTTATAATTCAATAGCTTTATCTGTTCCAAAAACCCGATTGAAGAAACCCCTTTCTTCATTTTCAAAATGGATTTCTCTGATGCCTTGTACGTCTCTTCCGCATCTCGCACGCAGCCCCGCCTCTGTCGCACCGCTATAGTCAGTACGTAGCAGCGACGGCGACTATGACGATGCTGCCTACGCGCCCTTTTCCCCATTGAGGTCCTCTTCGCAGCATTATGGTAATTGCGCTAACATGTTTCTTCTGTCGTCTTACTGCAGCCGAATCGTCAACCTCGCCGTGGGCGTGATCATGGTCCTGGGCGGAATATCGCAATTCTTCCCCTTCGGATTGTACGTCTTCTCTCTTCCTCCAACCGCCCTCCCCTTCTCGTCGCGGTCCCGGAACAAACCCCCACTCCCCCGGCCGTCAGAACGAACAAATAAGTGGATGAAAAACGAGTTCTGCTAGACTAACCCAAACAACAGCCAGTCCCTGATCATCGGCATCTACGTGATCCTGTTCGGCGCGGCCGTGGCGCTGCTCGAGTTCCAGGTGCCGCCGCAGGTGTCGCGGTACGCGTCGTTCCTGTTCTCGTTCGCGGGCCGGGGCGCCTTCTACATCTTCGTCGGCTGCATCCTGCTCGACCACCACGTGCTGCGCATCATCGCCGGCAGCATCGTCGGCATCGTCGGCGTCGGCTACATCGCCCTCGAGTTCATCCCCTCGGTCGAGCCCCCCGCCAACATGCGCGAGGCCGACCAGGGCTGGGGCGCCGAGCAGGTCTAGAAAATAAATTATAAAAACTCTCTTATCGGAAAGACAGAGAAAGGTCTTGATCGAAGGACCCTTGAGGGGGGGCTGGGGGCATAAAAGGGGGCTGAAGGGTTGGGTTGAGAGGGTTGAGAGGGGTTATGGTCGGTTGGTGTACATGCACCGTACACTGGAAACCGACCCAACCCGACCTCGCTTTGGGTACCTGACCAACCTAACAATGGGATGAGTGTTGAGATGGGGGAAGGGGCGTGGGTGGTTTGGAGAGGGCAGTTTCAGGCCTCGCTTTATCTGGTTTCCTAGAAATACCTGTCCGGCTGCTGAGCAGCTGTGTGCAGTAGTAGATGAGGATCGGGAGGTCAGAGAGAGGGCCTATGGCGGAGTAGTGAATGCTGAAAGGGAAGAAAAGGAACCAAAAAAAGCAAGGGCCATCAGATGTTACGTTACGTTACGTATGCAAGTTATGGAAACGCAATCGGAATCACGAGGGCAAAGGAAGGAAAAGGGTTCTTAGAATAAAAAGTGTCCGGGGGAGGCAATGAATAACTGAAAGTCAAAGTTCGAAATTCCAGTGCACACACGTACGTATGTACGTAGTTATGAAAATGCCCCCCCCCCCCTTTTACCCCGGATACGGAGGCAGTATGAGGCCAGGTCTTGACGCGCTAATGTGTGCGTCGTATGGGTTTTCCGTATGTCATGCTCAACTAGGTATCAGATGGGTTCGATGACTTGACATTCGGAGTAGTTAAAGGGTAAAGAAAAGCAGGGAGACGAACAAACCGAATTGGAACTTAGACGACCCCCTATGATCCAAGATCTATTGAGGAGAGGTTTTTCCTTCATGGTCTCAAGCAGCTATTATTCCATCTGGACCTTGAGTCCAGTTATTTCTAACTAGCAACGACCAGCCAGATCTCTGTTACGCCCCAACCCCCTCTACCTCCGCAAGTATAGATTTATATCTTATTTACGGGTTACTAGCGAAGCGGTTTCGACCTGGGAACGTGAAGCCTGTCCTATCCCAAGAGATGCCAGAGAACCCGCTGGAAGACTGCAGGGCAACATCAGAGATGCCAAGTCATCATCCAATCAAGCGTCGTCGACTCCCTGCATATTAAGCACCACCACCACCGGCGTCGAAAGATTTGTCATGTTGCAAGGCACCACCAAGCAAAGCTCTACAGCCCTCGAGACAAACCAAGTATAAATTAATTCAAATCGATTTCTACGTGTGCCTGCCCGCCCTATAGGACTCGAGGCGTCACGCTATCTATGAGTTCGCTCAGTACTGCCAGGCTGGAAGATTTATACTAATACATAGATAGTACCAGTAACCTCCTTTTCCGGGATACCCCCTTGGGTCTGTGCTAGCTTGCGCCGTAAATGTCATGTGAACCGATAGGAGGCCGTTTCTTTCGTGTGTGATATCGTTATTTTTCCTCCTTGCCTTGGACGCCCATGAACCCTCAAGCCTGTATCTCTATAATCCATTGTACCTCATAACCTCGAAACACACCCCCATATTCCCGGCGACCCTGCTGTGTGAGGTCATTTCCAATATGACCCAGGTACAGCAAAGACCATTATCAATTAGAAATTTTCTTCCCCAAGAGCGGCCAACTCTCGCTCCTTGGCGGCAAGCATCTGCCGCATCCGAGCAGCCTCCTGTTGGAGCGCCAGGCGTTTTTCAGCTTTCGATTGTTCGCTCTCAGAGGGCGACTCCCGACCAAACATGCTAGGCAAGGTATTTGTGGCCCCTGGATAGCGACCCGGGCTGTTTGCCGAAGCCGTGGATGCCGGAGATCTTCTGTAGTGCGGCGCCTCTGACATGTGATCGATGGCACTGAAGTTGGAACTCGACTCCGCCGCTGGGTTAAGGATGGATTTTATCGAAGACATCCGTTTTGCACTGTCCTGACTAGACTCGTTTGATGGCATTTCTTGATCAGTCGTTGAAAACGATCTTTTTCTCGAACTTGTTGGGGATAGAAATGAGGCAGGCGATATGGATGATTGCCTATCACTCATTACAGAAATCGATGTCAGAGGGGCTAGCCGATTATCGTCAGTCAACGAATTTCGAAGATCCAGAGGTTGGTGGACATTAGAGGTATGGTAGGCCGTCAAGTCCGTCGGTTGTAATGGCGTTCCCCCCTGACTAGAGCGGATGGGCTCAGGAAGTAGGGTCGAGAGAGGTTCGGTACGCCGCCGATAGCCCAGATTAATAGAACCGTCATCGTTCATACTGCCTCGCTCCATCTCGGAATCGGTATATTGACTCTGTTGGTCTATTGAGTCGATCGTCATCGCGTCCTCTGTATCGAGCCCTGAATTTGCTGGAATTACCCTTTTCCTCCGCTTGATAACGGATTTTTTCATAGTAACAGGACGATGAACTCCGTGAAGCTTATAGTACAATCCTATGGCACTTGTTAGTGGAAGGCAAACAACGGAGGATTGAAATCTCCATACCACAGGCATTGCAAATTGTATGTCCAGCTTCATCTCGACGCCATAATGGGGTAATCGTAGTTCCACAATTTTGACAAGCTATTACCACCGTCGTGCTCTGCCCGTGACTCTCACCCCCCTCCTGGTGTTGTAACGCTCCAACATCAATGGGGGTTGGTCCATCTTCTGCAGCACCTTCGTTGTGCTTCTTAGACGGACCACCCTGGCCTTGGAGCTGAGCGCTCTTGGCCACACGATTGTTATACGCGGGGCAGCCACTGCATCCTTCAGCCCCTCCCGTTCCATTACATCGACCTCCGCCTGGACAAGACCCGGTGGGCATCTGGTCAGCAGCGACATAAGTGGCTCCTGGGACATTTGTTGAAACAGATTGAGAGCATGGCTTAGGGGATGTTGTTTCGGGCGTTTTCCTCGGGGTAGTTGACACCAGCGATGGTGGCCGTTTCAGATTAGTCGGGCGGGACGAATTGCGCGCTTTCAGATATAGCCCACAGGCATTACATATAGTAGAGCCTTGTGGTGACCGCCTCCAAAGCGGCGTTTGAGTGGTTTGGCAATTACTAGATATTGAATTAGTATATACGAATAAAGGGGGTAAGAAGACTGTTTACCTGCACACCTGGCCCGTCTGGGTAGCTTTGCCCGGTCCAGAAGACCCTCGTGACATTGCATCGAACGGAGACGGGCTATGAGATGCGACTCGATCAGATCCATGTATGGACGGACTAGGGACGTCTGATAATTCGCTAGGGCTCGGAGCCACGGGACTCCTCGATTCAATGGAGGAAGGGTAATGGACGGTCACGGGTGCCTGCGGCTCGCTAGTCTCCTTGGGTGCGATAGGACGCGATGGCAGTGCCGTCCGTCCCGACCCCGACTCTCCCTTGGGTGATGTCGCATGCGTATTATGACGGGGGGACTCCATCATTGCCATCATCTGCTACTAGGTAGCCTGTCCCCGGAGAAATTGGCTATAACGTTAGGTTGATGTGCCCGCGGTACGAGAAAGTTGGCCCCTGATGGTAACTTGAACAATGTCATATATCCAAGGTTGGCTTTGACAAGCGAGAGAAGGTGAACAGTGATGATCTTTGGGGCTGACAAATGTCGGAAGACCAAGACGGTCAAGGTTGAATTGATGCTCTCACACCCGAGCCAAATCACCTTCCGAACGGCCAGTCGCTCTTCAGTGAGGGACGATGGTGACTACGTAGTAGTTGTGTTATACAAGCAGGCAACTTGAAGATGCCACAAGTCTGAATGTAAGAACTTGCTACAACCCACTCATGGGAATGTTGAGTAAGTGTAAGTCATAGAGGGGAAGACTAGGGCGCCAGGCAAAGGGTAACATGGGCAAGGCCACAACCGGCTAGCAGTATGTCATGGGGATCCGGGATGGCGAACGTCTGGGGTCTTGCCTGGACGGTTCAGATCCGATTGATTAGTGGACGATCGTGGAGAAAACTAAAATCTGGTATTGTATATAGTACACAAACGTAAAATTCCGGATCCTATCGACCAACGGGGTAGGAGGGCGTGGATATGATCCGAAAAGATCTGGGTTGTGTCGAAGGTCTAGACAGAAAGAGAGCGCGAGACTGTGGCGTTTGGGGGTTTATTGCTTATGCTATTCCTGCCTCGTGATAGGGGATGTGAAATCTGCATGTATCACTGCCTATGCGGTGTGAACGGTCTATAGGAAAGGTCAGCTCCGCCACTTTGGGGTACCTCGTTCGATGTTGAGAGGTAATGGTGGGACGGGTCGCACAAGGCCAGCGTGCGTAGTGTGTGTAGTATGCGTATGTATGCGTATGTGTGCGTATGTGTGCGTATGTGTGCGTGTGTGTGCGTGTGTGTGCATGTGCGTGTGTATAATGTGTGCCTACCGACTGAGAAGACGAGATGGAGGGGATTATCAGATCCAAAGCCAGAGCCAAGCCGAGCCGAGCCAAGAATACTATGAAACGGAGATCGGAGAAGGCGATACACAAATCAAGCAGGCCCAAGACCTCAAGCAGGTACTACTATGTGGTCGGGAGGCTAGCACAGATAGATCCAGAAGAGAAAGGCCAGAAGGCAGTAGAACTCGAACTCGAACGGTTTATGGTGGCAGAGGAACACCGGAACATCGAGGCCCATGCCCGTACCCTTACCCAGACAGCTGGTCAGATACCTATGTACTGTAGGTAGCTACTGCTAGGGTGACTAGGATGACTAGGCAGAACGTCTGTCACGAGTTCACCAGGGAAGCCAGGCCTTGTAAAGTACCTAAAGCATGGCAAGCAAGCAGGTCGCCCTATGTGGGGAGACGTCTCCGTCTAGTGCAGCCTGGCGTCGGTCTGGGGCCAAGGGAACGGGGTCCCGGCGTCGGCGAATCGGCTGAGACGACTCTGATTATAATTCCACGGCAGGTGATTGGTCGCTAAGTCAACTGGAAGGACGGCGCTACCAGACCTTAACCTGCTAGCAGCATGGAATAAGACAGGGGGATGGGCACTGGGGATTGGGTATTGGAGGGGTTGCTCACAGTTACACTCCCAGTGCCTGGCAGTGGCATCCCTTGATTATCAACCATGTATGTATATACCTACATAGTAGCTACCTGTACAATACCTAGGTAGGCGTGTCCCTCAACCAGGACCCCCTAACCACGTAGCGATAGCGTATGGGAGCGCATCAATCTTCACCGTACCTTGCGGCACGACGACTGCTACCTCTGATTCCAGGGTTGGGGTGGGACAACATGAGATCTCAGACACCCGAGTGAGAGATGAGTGTACGATCTGACGATGTAGTAACAAGATTCACCAGATAACCCCTTCACGTGGCATCTCCTGCTTAGTCTTAGACGCTCGCAAGAGTCAACGGGGAACGGGTAGCCCAGCCCGGTCATATATATGAGGGTTGTCAGTGGCCCGCCCCTATCAGTTGTAGTAATTCTTTCTATATCATCTCGCAAGCCCCTGCCCACTTCTGCAAATTGCTACGATATACATCTCTATACAAGCAAGTATTCCGTTGATCTTATCAGGTTGTTGATCCCAGAGATAAGCTGCTCCGATTAATTATATGTAGGAGGTACTTCGTAGGGTTTCGGCTAACAAGAAGATCCCTCAGCGGAACACCACCTGCGTAGGTATGTCCGATACGATGTATACAGTATTTGTTACCTAACGTATTATTAAGTCCGAGCCCGGATAAGATGTCGGTGAACTATATATGTACCTGATTCATGCCAAAGCGATTGTTTGATGCGTTACGTAGACCTTCCAATTCCAATTAATACCCAAACCCCCCATCAGAGGAGGGAGGGTATACGATTTTAATTTATTTTGTAGAGGATGGGGTTTTGTGGTCATCCTGCAGAATCGACGAGCCCTGCTAATAAGATGGGTGAATCTATGGATGTCACTCGGTACATTAGGGTTTTCTGCGTAGTGCGGACACTCGATGGTACCTAGGGGGTAGGGCGGCCCTTTTCACGCCAAGCGATTTTATCTAACCATCATCTTGCATTTGCGTGCCTGGCAGCCTTAACCACATGTAGGCAAGAGTCCACCGCCCCTCCAAGATAAGATCATAGAAACCAATCATATCCGGGTAATTTGTCGGTGGCTATCCTGACTTGTACCTATGCAGTTACCTAGTCGCTTGGTCCTTCAGCCGTACTATGTAGTATAACGCCGTAAGGGGGGAATAGGAGTAAGCAAGCAGGACACGTAGACCCGTGGTCAGCAAGGATTGCAGCCAACAGCTGTCCTACTTGGTAGTATCCATGGATGTGTCTCACGATATGATATGATGTAGGCGATTCCCACCGAACTCGGAGATAGGGGGTGTTCCCAAGCCTTGCTAACGCATGTCGTTTTGCTTGGGTCGACCTGTCAATGAAATCATGGAAAACCGAATGACAATCACATCAGGAGTGATTGGCCGCTCGGAATATATTGACTAATATCTCCCAGTGCGGGCTTGCCGAGGTAGCATCTGGGCGGACGCTAGACGTCTTAGCCTAGGAACCGTGGTTCTTCTATGGAGCTATTATTAGCTAGGTAGGCTGGTAGGTCGCCAGAGAGTCAGCCATGACGCTGTATTGCATCGTCGATCACCAAACCCAGCGTCCATAACTGGAGCCTAGCTGTCGCTTGCAACTTCAACACGTCAGCGCACAATGCACGTATGATCTAGGAAAAATACTATATCTATTGTACGCCTCGTAGCCGCATAAAATGGTTTAACAATGACCTCTATAAGATATGTGACTGCTACTTCGTACACGAATTTTGTTCATAGAAGGAATAAGCAAGGGCACCGGACATTGGCAATCGACAACACTCCCATTTAGCACTCTGTAACTAGGATGTTCTAGTAGGTATGAACTTGGTATAATCATTGAAATTCCTGGGGTTTCTAGCTCTAGATAAATGCGAATTCGGCCATTATATGTACTGCGTATAGCTTGCCATGCTTCTACCCTGCATAGAAGCAAGAGAGGGAGCAAAAGAGTCGTCGTCCACGTCCACGTCCACGTCCACCAACTTCCCCTGTTTGCACCCACTCAAGCATCGGGATCGCTGGACGGAGCTTCCTCCTGAGGTACCAAGTTCATCTCCGCAATCATCTTCATTTGGATGTCTCGTGCCCAACAGATTGTCAGTATGATGGCTAATGCATTCCATTGATGCTGATTCTTCTCCTCCATATTCAACTGAATGGGGATGTGTACCACAGATTCTTGGTCTGCGCCATTCAGTGTGGCAATAAAGAGGATATGCTTGTAGATGACAAGCCCAAATACCACGGGTGGGTTGGGTTTGTTGCCATCGACGCCATCGACGGCAGGGAGGGCCTCTAAAGCTTCTTGCCAATCGTAGGCCAGATTATTCAACTCGATATCGATACATTCGTGCATATAGTCTGTATCCTGCTCCTCTGACAAGTCGATAATCGCGAGATTGGGTGGCAGTTGCTTGCCATATACGTCAATGGCTCCATCTTTGGCGGCCCAACGTATCGCCTCGCGTAAGGTCTTTTTGAGATGTCTCGCAATGTCGTTGATTGCAGCACTCTCATCATTTTGCCGCTGAGCAGCTGTCTTGAGATTGTTCTGAAGAGCCTCGACCTGCTTGACCCGTAGATCATTTATACGCCCATGGACGTCAATCAATTTGCGAAGAGCCTGCACACCTATACAACATCAGTAAGATTACACACACTGATGTGATAAAACCAACACACCTTGGAACTCGAGTTTCTCGTTGTGAGCGTAGATCCTTGGTCGCGTTGACGTGTTCTTTGTCTTGACATAAAACAGGCCTTCCGGTAGGGGAATCCCTTTAAGGCCGATCTGCCAAGTTGATGGCATCAGGCTATATTCGTTTCGCGCATTCAAAATAACATTCAGGGCGACCTGGTCCTCATGCCAGAATTCGGCTGGGTCGTACTCCTCGTCTGTCGATACGCTAGGAGTAGGGCTGGGACTGGGGTCATACTCCCGTGCCTTAACCATCCTCTCATTCTCGACTCTCCTCTGTTCCGCCGCATATTCGCGGGCGAGACTTTTTTGAATTAGATTGTTTGTGCGATTCAGTAGGTCCTGGTGAGCGTATGTTGCAGCTGGGCGCGGCTGATTAACTAAGGCCGGATCGGATTTTGGTGGCTCCTCCACAGGTCTATCGAACATACGGACAGAGCCATCACCAAATAGGTTCTTGGAGTCTTTCTCGTACGACACAGCCATATTAGTGTTGCGATATAGTAGATCGGGAGGAAGGGGCACAGGGTTTGGTGGGTTCCGCAGCTGGTGCAACGACGACAACAATATCAACGTACAACGCCGATGTGTTCAATGGTGATGAGAAATGGGAAAATCCAAGTAGTAGCTAGAGTAAATGCAAGTCTTTGAATGGTCACCGGTGTCTTTGGTGCACGGAAGCGGCTAGGAAGTTGATGGTTTGATGGTTGTATGATTGTTCTCCTGTTGTCCCGATCCTCGACTTGCAAGGGCAGGTACCCCCATTGTCTATTGGACGGGTATTTCGACAAGAAGGTCCAACCAGCCTTTGAAGCTGGAGGTGAAAGCTGCGTACATGCCCGGATGCGGTAGCTAGGTAGATGCATCGCTACCTACCTACTTCCGAATGTTCGGTCATGTGTTGCTTTGCTTAGGTACTTATTGACTTCCATCTATATGCAGATGCCGACTAGATGTCCGGCCTACCTGACTGTAACTCTTATAGCCTTCCATACTTACCTAGCCACCGCATGTTGCATTTGCTAGGTATTGCTTCATCCTTTGTCATGAAGTAGGAATGTAGGTACGAAGTGATAGAGAATGTAAGGACTGGAGTTAGGAGTCCATGTGGCCCCTCTTTTTAGAGCACTACAACTCCTTATCTGATTGGCCACCGAAGTAGGGCTACTACATACCAACATACGTAGGTACCTAGGTACCTAGTAGGTATCTACATACAGGTAGCAATAACCGTGGGACCTCCATAAAGTATTTCGTACTCATCTACTTCGTACCAGACGTCACTCGAGAAGAAAAGTGGCACCGCGATCTTAAGTTCAAGACCCTCTTTTCTTTTTTCTCCATGCGCAACCGCGTCGCGCCCAACTGGCAACGTCGCAGTCCAACCCACATCCACTACATCGCCATTGCACACACATACATACACTTGACACTTGACACTTGACACTTGAACTTGACATTTGACACACCACCAGGCTCAGAGTCTACATACTTCGTACACTACCTTCGTCCTACGCAATATCCTAACCTCAGTCCATCTTTGTGTTTCCCGTATACCTCACAACACACGATCCTGTGAGGACGCTTTTATCATCTACAAAATACAACATACAATCCTCTTGCACTCACAACCCCATATCAGTATCGCATCCATTTACAGTATCTACCTACGTCTACACCATCATTCTCCCTACGCGAAAGCCTCGCCTTCCTAGACATCCAGAGTAGAAGACCTTCGAGTATCGACTATTGAAGCCCATATCGCCATCAGTACCAAAACGACTACCGCCATCGTTGCAGCGTTGCTGTCCGAAGTTACCTTCCTTCTCGGTCTAGGCTATGCTACTCTAACCTTGAAGCAATCTTAGATATCTATTGTATTAGCATGGCCACCGACTATAACAAGCTGAAGGTCGTCGATCTTAAGGCTGAGCTGAAGACCCGCGGCTTGCCTCAGAATGGTCTCAAGGCCGAGTTGGTTGCCCGTCTAGAGGCTGCCGAAGCCGCACAAGCCACAGAGGCTGCAGAAGCCGCACAAGCCGCAGAGGCCGCAGAGGTCGCAGAGGCCGCAGAAGTTTCAGAAGCTGCGGAAGTTGCACAAGTTACAGAAGCCGCAGAAGCTGTAGAGTCTTCAGTGACCGAGAATGCTGAGTCCACATCACCAGAGGAGCCTGCAGAAGGAGCTGCTGAAGATCTAACAACCCAAGACGTAAGTGACGATGTGAAGCCATCAGAAGATACGCCTGGTGCTGTGGGACCAGCTACAAACGAGTCTGTCCAAGACCAACTTCCTGACCCTCCTACTACCCAAGACCCTCCTTCGACGACTGCCACCGATGTTCAAGAGCAATCCGCGCATCCACCTCAACCCTCTGATGTCACTCCTGCTCTCCCGGTAGAGGCTTCCCAGGATTCGCAGAAGCGGAAAAGAAGATCAGGAAGTCCACAGCCATCCGCCGAAGATGTCGCCCGAAAGCGAGCGAGACAAGATGACCATGAGGTTCCGGAGATGGAGCCCGAGGTACCATCCCATTCACTTCAAGATCCTGATATCGATATGGAGGGTGCGAGAGGTGAGCCTTCCACCGAGCAGGACGTTGGAGAAAACAGCAGGGAAAGCCATAATCAGGAAACTTCAGATGGAGATCATGTCATGGAAACTTCAGCAGATGTTCATGATGGAGACGCTTTGGAATCCTCAAAGACGGCTGCGCCTCGAAGTCCCGAAGATGCCCGCATCATTGCAGATGAGGCTTCCGCCGATCAACAACTCAACGTCGGCCTCTATACCGAAATGGATCGCGACGTTGAGCCTTCCATTCATCCGGCGACTTCTGCCTTGTATATCAAGAATTTTATGCGACCTCTTCGTCCACAAGCAGTTCAGGACCATTTACTAGATCTAGCCACGCCGTCAGGCGTCCCCGTCGATGAAAGCGCTGTCATCGACTTCTACCTCGATACCATTCGGACACATGCCTTCGTTGTCTTCAATTCGATCTCGGCAGCTTCTCGAGTCAGGACAGCTCTCCACGACCGTACCTGGCCCGATGAGACTAATCGAAAGCCCTTGTGGGTTGACTTCATGCCTCCGGAGCGCTTCGCAGAATGGGTTGATGTGGAACAGGGATCAAGCGGCGGTCGCAGCTCTGCCAATCGATACGAAGTCATGTACGAGAACGACGATGATGGCAACGTGATAGCAAGGCTTGAAGAAGCTGGCGCGGCCCCGCCTATCACGAAGCAGCCACCACCATCGCAGCCACCCCAGCTTGAGCGTAAAATGTCGATCCCCACTGGGCCCTCGCGGCAATTCGCTGGAGTAGAGGGCGCGCCTCTAGGCCCACGGGGCTTTCAGCAAGGAGGCCGCGGGAATCAGGTGCCTCCTAGCAGACTGAGCGAAAACTCACTAACAACACATGCCTATCCTGTTATTTCTTTCAATCCCGTCTCGGAGGAGCTGGCTGATAGACGCCTTTCTGCGCTTTCAGCAGCCAAGACCCGAGATCTTGATCGAGACTTTGGTAAAGACTACAAACGCTACTACTTCGAGAACGGTGACTACCTAGTCGACCGTGGCCCTGAAATATTCTTAGGTATCCGACCGCCTCACCGCGAGCGCGAGCGAAGAGAGGGGTTCACGGGCGAACGCCGAGGTGGCCGTGATCGCCGCGATAGAGGACCTCGGCGCCGTGGTGGCGGCGGTGGCGGCGGCGGCGGCGGTCCACGCATGTACCATGGTGTACCACGAGGCGGCGATCGATTCCGCCCTCAGGGGGGTCCTTCCGGTTCGAGGTATGGAGACGAACGCTATAGAGGTAACGGATACAACCGCTACTAGATGAGGGTGAAACGGGAGTGAGCTGGAAACACCAGGGCATTGGTATGCTTGTATGCAGGGTGCATCGACGTGAACATGTGCTCTCTCGCCATGCATTTATTCGAGGAAGGATAACTAGGTTAGCTAGAGGTAGCTATTCAGTGATGTCGGAAAAGTAGGTAGTGTGGGCAGTCCAAGGGAAACCATATAGGCCAGTAGAAAACCCAAATAATGTATATTATAGCTATGCGTATCGGTTCCTCATCGCGACGACGGTGCAGCTTCACGGTGATCTTTACCTGCTAGCATGCTGATATACAGAATAGGCATTGTACCTTATTTATGTCTCGGCCATTCGCAGAGTAAACGGCAACAGAACATATATGTTCAATTCCAAGCTGCCTACCTATGTGAACAGGCCGTGGCTACCAGCCCAACGTAACAAACCAACCCCATAGCAGAGACGACTTCGTTCATTTATCGACTCCCCCACTAAATAACCCTTCCGTTCCGCTTACTGCGTCCCAACCATGTTCTGCACGTCCGACCAGCCGTCGTCGCCCCAGACCTGGCCACCGGGGGCCGTATAGGGGTTTTCGGGCGAGATGTCGCGGTACTCGAGGAAGATCTGGATGTTTTAGCGGACAAGATCAGTATTAGTTTGAGTTTGAGGCCTGGAGTTGGTGTTGGCTTTCGTTACAGGATCGACATTGACATCGACATCGGTATCAACATCGACATCAACATCATCGTCGTCGTCGAATGAATTCTATCCAGGCTTGGAGAGGGAAAAGGAAGAAAAAATGAAAAGAAACTCACGCTCGTGGTGTCGTCCGGCTGGTATGCCCCGGGGATGGCGACGCCCGCGGGGAGCGCCGTGCTGCCGCTCCCCGTGACGGTGATCTGGTGGCAGCCCGGGTAGAACTGGGCGAGGTTGCCGTCGGTGTTGGTGCGCTGCAGGCCGAGGATCTCGTGTCTATATGTATGCATATGCACAAGTTAGTTGTTATACGCGCATGACATCACATCACGCCAGCGCAAAGCATGTATATGATACAATCAGGAAAGGGCAGGCAGGCAGGCAGCAACGTACCGCAGGATATACTCGCCGGGCTTGAGCGATGCGGGCAGCGTGACCGTCCACGTGGAGTTCTGCTCCGGCAGCCGCTTGGACGCCCACGGCGTGCCGTCCGCCTGGTCCGGGTCGTACCCGGCCTGGTGGATCTTGACCCAGACGTCGCCCGTCGCGCCCGAGAACGCCGAGCACGGGCCCTGGCAGTCGGCTAGGTAGGTCATGACTGTGTATAAGTTATGCGGTAAGTAAGTGGGTTGGACTTATGGGTGTTTTAGATAGATAGCATAACGCCCCTTGGAAAGGAAAGGAGGGCCCGGGGCTATTCTATCGATCCTGCTAAATATTCTTTTCTGCCTCTCCTTCTAATGCTCATGCGAAGAATAGATAGAGTCAGAGGGAGGGAAAAGGAGAGAGAAACGTACTAGGGCCCGGGTGGTCCGACTGCCAGTCCGTCCAGAAGAATGTCACCTTGCTGCCGGCGGGCACCTCGGCCGTCACGTCGACGGGAACGTTGTTAGACGCGTCGGCCTTGGCTCCGTAGTTGCACGTTATGGCGTCGGTCTGCAATATCATGATCAGCAGGTGTTCGAGCAACTATACCCAATTTCTCCACAGCTGAGTTTCTGTTTCCCCTTTTTCTTTTCTCTTCCCCCCTCCTTTCCTTCCTTTTCTTTCCATCTACCACACGACCGACAAGCCAAGCCGCCACTTCGGAGGCCAAAATATATATAGCATAGGCATTACGTAAACAGCAGCCAGCACAACGTACCGTGAACTCGCCGTCGGTGACAGGCCCATTGTCGAGGAAGTGCCGTGTGATCTTCTGCACGGCGGGGTCCTTCTGGGGGTCCTTGTAGGGGTTCCAGGCCTCGACGAGGTTGTCGCCCAGCAGGATCTGCTGGACGTAGCCGTGGGCCGCGACGTAGGCGTCGAGCATCAGCACTCCGGCCGTGGCGACGGCAGCGACGGTGGTCTTCATCTTCTTCGGAACCTGAGTAGTGGGGATGACTAGTCTAGGTTGGTTGAGAGCTGATGAATGGTATCACTACAGTAGGAAAAGAGAACCGGCGTTGCTCAAGGGGAATTCTGAACTAAACCTGGTCATGAATAACATATGCGCAAAGAACGATTTATTTATAGGCGTCCATGTCTCATACGATACCGCAGAGAGAAGGCCGGTATGCAAACCCCTGTCCTGTCCGTAAAGGGGAACCTACCGCCTCCTAATTGGCTGATTGGTGGGAAATCAAGACTATAGCCAGCCCCCCATGCACGGGAGCCGCACAATTGCCGTCAACCTGCAGAATATATCATGGTAGATGGCGTGTTACGTTCGTTTATGGCTTTCCGATGTAATATAGGTACATCCCTCCGGGCTCTGATGGGGAAATCGATCTCAAAACAAATCCACCGGATTCATTCGTCCACTGGAACGTCCACATGCAGCCAGCCAGTGTGGGGAATTGTTCAATGAACGGTAGACGACGCCGGGTCGTGTGTGTCTGACTCCGTTGGTTGGCATGAATCGATATTTGTCTCGGCAAGCCAGTGTATTGGTGGGATATATCGCAGGTGGCTTGGAAGTAAGAACCCAATTTTAGCTACAGCTCATCTACCACGACTATAAAGATCGTAGCATCTTCGAGGGTTTTCCCTTCAACATTAACATCGTCATTATGTGGTAAGGCTTCTGGTGTGGACAGCAATACATTCACTCACCATAAATCTTGACCATACTCGAACTCTGTAACTCTTTACCTCTACATAGGTAGTTATTGGGTTTGCCTGGTTGCGTGGCACAGTTGCTAACGAATGACTGTATACTTGTGCTATCTACATTATTCCAAGTACCATACCAGCATACCTACCAGGAATGGGGGTTGATGAGTCCTCGTCCCTAACGACTAGCAATATAGTTAACTACCCCTGAAACCCCCCCCCCCTCTGATATCGTTGAGTGAATGAAGCCATCAAGCTGAACTCGGTGGACAACCAGAACACACCACCCGGAGTAATGATGAATGTATCATCTTCTGATAACACTAGAAACCCTCCCCAAGTCCAGCGCTTGTGTGCGTGCGGTGGACGCAATAATCCCACATAGAACAAACAGGCCACACTGTGAGTGGGAGCACACACTCAGGCTTCATCCATCATGTCACCGTTATCACAACAAATTCCCCCCCTCCTTATTCACACCAGGCCATCGCCGGTTTTTGTGGGCTGGCAGATCGCACTCCCATTTGAGCAGCACTTCAGTGATCTCCTTCGCCAGGATCCCGAGAGCCCAGAACAGTGTGTCTTCGGTGCCCTCGACGCCAGGGGGACGGATATGGACGCCCGGACCTAGTTCGCCTTTGCTCCGGTCTTCGAGAGGGAAGATCTTCGGCTCGGCACCGACTTGTTCTAGGAAGTTCTGGGGCCTGTCCAACTGCGAATCCCGCTGGGCCTGCACCTCAAGAGGGGGCGCAACCCTGACTATCCGCGCTAACTCAACCTCTGCTATGATACCTCGATGGTAGTTGATATAATTCGCCCTGTTTTCCATGTTATCAGCATCACGCATCCTCTTGGCTTACACGACTCGAAGAGTAATACGGCTCTAAGTAACCCGCGGATGAATGCCGCCGGCAATGTATCATCAACAAGTGTTCGCTTACCAGACGACATCGAAGAAATACCCTGCCGTCCTCCACAACTTGTCTGGCGTGGGAGGTCCGATGTATGGCATCGGACGACTTCTCCGTCGCTGGGCCTCTTCTACGTCGTTGTACGGAAGCCATAGTGAGATATCGAAGTGTTTCCTGATTTCCTTCAATTGCCGCGGGAGCTCTTTTCCAGATTCGCGGTGAAGTCCAATTTTGTCTTCTGCGAATATACGATCGCCTACCAGTATCTTGACGTGACAATTCACAACAGGTATGCATTTGCCTTGTCTGGAAATGTCCCAGGATATAAACCTCCGGCGCTCTCCTGCTTCATCACGGCTCCTTTGCTCCTGGAGGCGGCATCCCTCGATGATTGCCATGAAGAACGCCTTCGCGAAGTAGTCTTTGGCCTTTTCGTTGAGACTCTTCTCACTGTCTGCGGGGTTATTAAAGATCTCCGATGGCGGTCTGTTCAGGAAAGTGTGTATCCGCTTGGCTTCTATCATACGCTCTTTAGCATCTTCTTTCCACTTTACGCCTCTGTACCATTGTGATTCTTCGTGCGTCATAGTCCAGTATAAAAAGGGGAGGTCGAGGCCTTCGAGACGATCCCGGTTGGGCGTCTCGACTGATTTCACGTCGGGTTCACGAAATACGAACTTGTCCATTGGGCGCGGCGCAAACGATGTCATAAGATTCTCATGGTAAGAGGGTGTCGCCGGGATCGCCATAAGCGCATCTTGAAAAAGGATTGTCCTATCGAAACGTGGCTTGGTCTTATCAAGGGCCCCACGTAGAATCTCAAGCACTGCAATGGCTAATGTCTTTTTACCAGAACATGGTGCGCCAGATATGGCAATGACGAGGATAGGTTCAGGCGGTGATTCGGGGGCATTCGCGAGAGGCGCATTACTGGACGAAGATTCGGCATCATCAGCAGTCTGAGAAGAGGGATTCGTGGAGGGATTCGCGGAGAAATCCGTGGAGGGATCCGTGGAGGGATCCGTGGAGGGATTCCTGAAGGGGTTCATGGTATATTCCTGTGATACTAAGCAACTGGTCTCTAATAGAGGTTCAAATAAGATAGAAGACGGCCTATTGTAAGGGGGTACTGTGGTGACTGATATTGTCCGTTTTCATGACATCTAACCAATTTCATCCAGACAGGTAGACATGTGTTGACGATGCTGCTGATGAGTTTTGGACATTATGACTTTAGGATGTTTTCCGTAGGATATGATCAGTTCGTCGTCGCTGCCGACGAACCTGGATCTCGCTACCCGGCGACTACCCTTATAGAAACGGGGCACTGGAAGGAACAGCCGCTTAAGCTCTCGAACTATGAAGGTCATAAGTAAATTACCACGGAGAACGGAGAAGTAGCCTTCAATGACTAGACAGTATGGAAGCCGTCTCCTTTGCTTGGGCAACACCTAATGACATCGATAAGGTAGGAGGCTAATAGGGGTGAAAGTCTAGAAAGTGAACGTCTGAGACCTCCCAAAGTTACTGAGAAACTCTAATAAGAGGCCCTAATATCGATGAGCTCTCCCCAATTTGTATTAACCTAGTTTGAAAGATTGTGAGTTCCATGGATATGGTTGGGAAATGTGTTTGATAAACAACTTTATTGTGCTATGTTCCTAATGTAAACCACACACGTGAGGATTCCCGCCATTCGCCGATTTTCACCCAAACACCAACAACCTGTACAAGAACAGCAGTGGGCTAAGCAGCAGTAGCTAATGATTCGGGCTGAACGCCGACCCGCTCTTTGCTAAGGATGTCCAGCATGAACTGCGAAGGACGGTTGTCCTTGTAGACGGGCTGGTAGGCCTTGAAAGCCTTCACATCTTCAATATACTTGTCAAAAAGATAACTGCTGTCCATCGGGCCACCCCTGGCCTCTGGATGGAACTGGGTTGAGAAGATCGGCCGAGAAGTGTGGCGCATGCCTTCGTTGCTCCCGTCATTGAGGTTGACAAAGTACTCCTTCCAGTCACTTGACAAAGTGCTGGGGTCAACGGCGTACCCATGGTTCTGGCTAGTGATATGGCACTGGCCTGTCGTCATATCAAGGGCCGGGATGTTGTGTGCTCTGTTGCCATACTTAAGCTTGATAGTACGAGCTCCTGCCGCGAGAGCTAGAAGCTGATGGCCTAGGCAGATACCCATAATGGGAACCTGAGAAGTCTCCATGAGCACCTGCAGATTGTGCACAGTGGACTGGCAGTGCGTTGGATCTCCGGGGCCGTTGGAGATGAAGACACCATCGTAGTTGTCGGCCACCTTTTGGATCTTGAAGTCGTAAGGGAAGACGGTCACACTAGCTCCTCGGCTGACCAAGCTTCGGAGGATATTCTCCTTGACACCACAATCAATCAAAGCGATGTGGTACTTGGGGTCGTGGGCCTCAACAACGAAGGGAGCCTTCGTGCTAACCCTCTTGACGAGGTTAATCTGGCTGGGGTCTACGAAACTCTCGTCCTCGTCGGCATCGTACTCGTCGCCTATCGAGATTCGAGCAAGAGAGGAACCCTGCTCTCGGAGATGGGTGACGATGGCACGAGTGTCAACGCCAGAAATGGCGGGAATGCCTTCCCGAGCACACCATTCGCCGAGGCTCTCGACGGCAGTCCAGTGGCTGTACTGCTCGGCGACGTCGGCAACCACCACACCAGCACACTGGATATGAGGAGACTCGAAGTACCTCAAGAGGTTCCATTCGTCACGCTTCGAGGAAGGCACGCCGTAGTTTCCAATCAATGGCTGCGTGAAGACCAAAATCTGCCCTCGGTAGGAAGGGTCGGTCATTGACTCAGGGTAGCCCACAAGGGAAGTGGTGAAGACGGCTTCGCCAGAGATGTTGGCGTTGGCACCGAAAGCGGTTCCCTGGAATACGGGTCCGTCCTAGCCTTTAATTAGTACCGATGCTAGTACACACAGCACCCGGGGATAGCGTACCCTGATGGTGAGAGTAGCCTCCATGCCTGAGGCAGGAGCTGTGGCACGGGTATAGGTTTGAGGCATCACTCTGCCCTGGCTACCTTGAGCCGCCTTGCTAGCCAGGGTAGCCGCAGACACGGAAAAGCATCGTGCCTGGAGTTTGAACCCAGCGGCATTGATAGCGTGGGGCTTGGCAGCCTTGAAAGCGAATCGGGAGAACATGTTGTTCTATAAATCGGGGTTGGAGTAGAGCTGTAGAGATTATCCAAGGAACCCCTTAGGCGCTAAGAGACCGCCACAAGTGGTCTGCAACTGAGGTTAGTATCGAGGCGGTGAGGTGAGTCATTGTTCGTGGTGGACTTGGGGACGGACCTGAGATATAATCCTGGTGTCTAGTTAGCAAAGGTTACAAATCAAGCAATCAGGGGTATGCCAGAGCAGAATAGTTGGCCGAGGTTTGCAATTGGGATCGGTAAAGCCAATCCAGCAAGTTGGCAAGACAAGATTATGCCGGCCACGATGTTGACGATGATGACAAGGACGGTGCGAATGGAGACATACCTGTGAAGTGAAGACTGACGAGCGCCCGATCATAAGGGCTACTATGGATCAATTCCAGTCAAATTGGGAAAAGGGGAGTTTATCGAAAGTAGGACTAGAGGGTGTCGACTTTAGGGAAACATAGGAGCTGGGGAGACGGTCGAATAAATTCTCTCTGACTTGGTTCCGGTGTCAATTGGTAAATGATGAAAATGATGTCGACAGGCGGGGCGATCGAGGTTGATATGACTGGACTTGCTGTGTCAGAAAAGGCCAAAAAGCCCCAAAGCCCCAAAGCCCCAGAGCCCGAAAGCCCCAAATCGCCAACAAGCCAAAAAATTCTCAGCCTACTAAGGCCAGGGGACCCCACCAGAGCTACCGAGCGACAGGGTTCTATCCAATTGGCTGCGCTAAATTGCCAATCCCTTTAGCGTACCAGCCGTCCCATCGCCTCCTAATAAGATCTGGCTAAGTTACGGAGTACTTCGTAGTTACATACAGTCAGTTACTACTACGTAGGTACCTAGGTACGTAGTATATTTTAGTTCGTAGCATTCAAGTTGTCAGCGCCGAAAACGGCCATCGTAGCCTCGCAGACTTAACAACTACGGAATGAACCAAACTAGTGAAGACCCGGATCATACCCATCTGGATTGCTAACACGACCTTGTTGCTGCTATTGGGCAGAGCGTATGCTTTATAGGTAGATAAGGGAAGCGAATCATTTAGTGCCCTGGCACTTGAAGCCATAAGACATGAAGCCTATGTCATATCTATAGTTACCCAACATACCCGATGTTATAACTTATGCCTCACCTAGTTAGTAAATAGAAGAGCTGTGAATATACACTAGATCCTTCCATAGTACCGTGCAGGATTCCAAAGCCACACTAACTAGTACGGAAACACGAGATTACTTGGTACATACCTATCCAGTTTCTTGGCCGTGGGTACTGTAGAGTCGTTCGTAGTTTACCAGGCGAAGGCCAAAGAGTATCAGTGGTAACTGCGCAGGTAGGCAGGTCATAACGACCAACCCCTTTTTTGAATTTAATCGTCGATTGACCTTTGTTAAAGGGGCTAAAACCATCTAACGATCTATAATTTGCCGAGTAGTTAGGTGGCATAACCAGATATATATTTCATTCAAATAACGTGGGATTGTACGTGCCCAAGAGGCCCTCCAAGAGGCCCTCCCATATACACTAGGAGGGGCAACGGAGACCTGCAGGGGCGGGATGCCGTGCACATAAACCGTAGATGGTTCTCATAGGCCTTCCCCGAAACCTATCCCACCCTCTTTCTCTCCCCTAGAGCAGTGATATATGCTCAGCTTGGTTGGATTTATACACGGAACCCCATGGTCACCCTTATAGGGCACCGAGCTCCTTCAACTTGCCCACCAGGCCATCGACATTCTCCACCTTTCCACCTCCCTGCCTCGGCTCGGGTTCTACGAGAAACCAGTCAGTTATCAACGTCATCTGAACAGGTAGTCTCCATACTCCCTGCCATCCATCCGTCCACCACTTCAACAAGTGGCAAGTGGGAAGGGGTGGGAGGATAGAAGAGAGTGAGGCATGGAGGAGGGGGAAATAAAAAGAAGAAGAAAACATACCCGTAACCTTCACGACCTTCAACCGCCTCTCGTTCGCGACGCCCAGGTCGCTCAGGCCGAGCTTGACGAGGGGCTTCTTCTTAGCCTTCATGATGTTGGGCAGGCTCGCGTAGCGGGGCTCGTTGAGGCGCAGGTCGGTGGTGATGACGAGGGGCAGGCGGGCGCGGACGGTGGCGGCGCCGCCGTCGACCTCCTGCGTGACCTCGATGCTGTCTCCGCCTTCGCCGTTCTCCACGAACCGCACCGCGCTGGCCTGCGTGGCCTGGCCCCAGCCCAGCAGGCCCGCGAGCATCTGGCCCGTCTGCGCCGCGTCGTCGTCGATGCTCTGCTTGCCGAGGATGACGAGGTTGGACCGCTCGCGGTCGACCAGGGCGCGCAGCACCTTCGCCACCGCCAGCGGTTCTAGATCTTCGGACCCGTCCGCCGCCTTCAGCTCCACGTGCACGCCGCGGTCGGCCCCCATCGCCAGCGCCGTCCGCAGCACGTCCTGCGCCTTGGCCGGCCCCGCCGACACCACGCAGATGTCCTCGACGCCGCCCGGCGCCGACTTGCGCTCGCGGATGCGCACCGCCTCCTCGACCGACAGCTCGTCGAACGGGTTCATGCTGTGCTTGACGCCGGCCGTCTCGACGCCCGTCTGGGCCTTGTTCACGCGCGGTTTGACCTAGTTTGCATTGCGAATGCGGGAGCCAGCCCGGTGTGGAATGATTAGCTTCTTTCTCTTTGTGATGGCAATGCCATGTAGGTCGTGTGTGTGTGTGTTTGTGTGTAAAGCATGAGGCGAATGCCCCGCCAGTCTCTATCGCGAACGCAGAACTTACCGCATAGTCGATCACGCGCTTCACTGGGACGAGAATCCGTAACGCAGACATGGCTGGCTGGCTAGCGACCTGTTGCACTTCGGGCTCTGTGTGCGAGGTGCAAGGTGCAATCTGAGGAGGGGCAGGTGGAATTGTGTAGGTGGTTCGTAGAGAGCGACGGTCGGCGACTTTGCATGTGCTTCGTACGGAACAGTCCCCGTATCAATTTGGAATGACGCAGGGCAGAACGGAAAACGTGAGACCGAAACCGGCAGTAGCCGATTTAAGCCTCGGGCCAACGCGGCCCACCCTTGCCCCAGCGCCATTGACCACACGGAATTGAAGGTCGGGTGCCAAGATTCCCCGGAATCGCAGTATATTTGGAATACAACTCATAAGAAAATACTTAAGTAAGCATATAAATACATGGCCAATTGAGCCTTCTTAGCTAGGCACCTATTCATGCAGTTTAATAGTTCAACGAGGACATAGTAACAACGTAAATGTGAAGTCAGAAAACATAAAAAGAAGCTGAAACTTAAGGCTGTACTGTAACTTATACACGCTAACTACCCAGAGAACTCCTTTCTAACTTATAACTTTGTAGGAAGATTTCAATAATCATACAGCTATCCCCTACCCCCTTCCCAATGGTAGATAGTTAGATATGCCTGCCTGCCAGCTACGCTACGAATCCAGCCAGCCAGCCAGCCAGTCCAGCCATCTGACTGGTAGCTTTGCGCTCTCTTCTGCATGCAATGTAAATAGGGAATCGCATGATGGACAACAGAAGAAGGGAAGTCCATCATCCGTTCACCCTCCTTCTCCCCCTCTTCTTCACCTACCAATCATCCCACTCATCATCCTTCTTCTTCGCCGCCGCCGCCGCGTCCGCCCCGGCCGCGGGCGTAGCCGCGTTCTTGTTGCCGGCCCGGCCCATGGCCGACGTGCCGACGGCGCTGTACTTGGGGCCGGTGCCGTGGCGCTGGTCCGCCGCCGACGCGAAGTCGTCCCAGAACGCCTTCTTGCTCTCGTCCAGGGGCGCCTGCTGCTGCGGGTGTCTCCGGCCGTCGGGGCCCTCGACGAACCGGGTGAAGCCTTCCTGCGCGCCCCGGACGCCCGTCTGGGCCACGCGGCCCACGTTGCCTGCCGCCAATCGCGCCTGGGCGGCGAAGTCGGTTTCGGATAACTATGTGCGCACGCGTGTTAGCTAGGCTTTCGTGACTGTGTAGGGGGGAAGGGTAGGTGGCAGTGTCGTTATTGGTGGTAGGTAGACTTCACGGCCTAGCCCGGCATAGCATAGAACAAGACAACCGGGCATAAGTTAAGAATACCCCAAGAGAGAAGTGAATTAAATCGAAAGACATGGGGAAAACATAATAGAAACAATACAAGCACACGCGCTATCCCCTTCGCTGACCATCACCACCACTTACCTTGCTAGCCGTAGGCTGGATGAAGTCGGCATTGACGTTCTTGACGGTGCTGGTGAACCAGCCCCAGCCCTTGGTGACGGTCGCGACGGCGTCCCGCTGGAGGTCGCTGAGGTCGGGCAGCCCGGCCTCGCTGCCGCGCCCGAAGCCGGTGGTCTCGGCCGAGGAGGACGACCCGCCGGGCGTGTTGCCGAACCCGGCGTACTTGCCGCCCTGGTTGGGCGGGAGGTCCGCCGACCGCGCCGCGTTCTCCTCGCCCAGGCGCGCGAAGTACTTGTCGTCGACCTTGACCTTGCCGCCGGCGCCCGGCCCCGCCGCCCCCGCCGTCCGGTTCGGGCTGGCTGTCCGGCTCCCGCTCGTCGCGACGCCCTGCAGCGGGGTGTTCGTCCTGCTGATGCTCTGCTTCTTTCCCTGCGCTCCCCCCTCTCTGGCCCCCGCATTACTGCCGCTACCCGACCGTGTCGTGCTATTATTATTGTTCGCGCTAGCAACGCTGCTCTTCCTCTCGCCGGCGACGTACTCGCGGCCCTCGACCTTGGCCGCGAGGCGATCCTTCCACTCCTCGCCGACCTCGCCGCCGTAGCGCTCGGCGATGGTGGCGTCGTCCCACGAGAGGCCGCGCATGCGGGTGTCGTCGTGCTCCTCGAAGAACCGGCGCCAGCCCGCGTTGCCGCCCAGCCGCATGCGCTCGATCTCGGCCTGCTTGAAGGCGTCCATGGTGACGGACCGCACGAACGAGATGTGCACGCCGAGGCCGCGGTGCACGCCCGCGCACGACAGGCAGATGAACACCCCGAACTTGGGCGACGCCCACTGCGGGCTCGGCGCCCCGCAGTCGCAGCACTGGTGGTTGTTGTTGGTCTTCTGGATCGCGAGGAGCTGTTTTCGTTGGCGCGCCCGGCGGCAAAAAGAGGCGGGGCAGAGAAACGTCAGCCTTGTCTTCGCTTATGAAACGCTTTGCTTTTGCTCGCGAGTTTGTGTCCTCCGAGCGCGCGTGTTGTATCCAACGTTCCTCATCCATCATCCATCCACTCGGCTGGTCAGGGTCTCAGGCGTATGTATGCGTACCTTTGAGCGGGTTTCGGGATCGACTTCCCACATCGCCTTGGAAGCCATGGTGGGAATTGAGTGCCTGATGCACAAATGGACTGCGACGGTGCGTCAATGGGTGGTGGGATTGGCGAGGTTCTCTGGAAAGGCTGTGCTGCTTGTAATGGAATACGTTTCCCGATATCAACAATGACCTCCAGATAGTCCAGGTAATTAAATTAGTTATTAGGGACCCTCCAGTAAAGGTAGCGCTGATTACTACCTACAGTACTTCGTACCTACCTAATGTAAAGGATGCGTGTCGGGAAAACTGGATAACTGGGCTGACTGGGTTAACTGGGTTAATGAACTTTCCTGGAAGGCCAATCAAAGCGTCTTTCTCCATATTATCCATCGGGCTAGGTCTCCACACACCGGTAGTGACCTCTGACCCCGACCAGCCAGCCTGCCCAGCTGCCCAGCTGCCCAGCTGGACTCCCACATTGTCTTCAAGCTTTATGCCCGCTTTATGCTATTTGTACTCGTCCTGTGGCTTCTACCAGGGCCTAGGCTTGGCACAGAGAGATCCAAATACCTGGCCAATCAACATGGATTCGCATATATAACTGGCAATGAAATGGTACAATATTCCCTGCTTATTTACCGTGACCGGAAGCATTCACCGCATTTTTGAATTCCAACATTGCAGATACCAAGATACCTAGGTAGGTACTAGGAACTACCTACCTATACCTTGTACATACTATAGTGCTAGGTAGTATGGCCGGACTTCACAATAGGACACGTCTGCGCCCAGAATGCACCATGGGAGACAGCTTTAATGCACACGACAAGCAAAACATTGCACCATTTTCCACATCAATCATGTGTATTGTCACGCTTGAGAACTTCTCAGCCCCTCCATGAACCAGCCCCGCTGTTCCAGCTAGATAGTAGTATACAGGCCAAGAGAGATAAAAGCGCGAGGCAAAGCAAATAACACATATAGCAGAAAGACGGAGGTGTAATTTCATTTGTCATGAATTAAGATGCTTGCCAAAAGCTGCAGCATAGTGGCTCAGACGCCCATCGGAGACAAAGCCCACTAGCTGCAGAACATTTCTCCATTGATAATATCCGAAGCCATATTTGCTACTGCCCGAGTTTTCATTCGTATCTACTATGAAAATCAAGGCATCGACGCAGCCGTGACCCGTGACTCTTGGTCTTCGTCATAAATCGTTGACCGAATCCATGAGCGGGTAAAGGAAATCATGCTGGTTGCTGGGTGATTTGGTGATAGCTATACGGTCCCCATCCCGATCGTGACAGAGTCGTCGAAGATGTTTAGGAGGTAGCAGCGGGAGCCGCCTCCTGGCCGTTGGTCTCAGCCTCAGGGGGGATGTTGGCCTCCTCGTCCGTCTTGTCGGGGCTGTCAATAGCGACCTTGACAGCGATCTCGCGGCCCTCGATCTCCTTGCCGTTCATCTCGGCAACGGCCTTCTGTTGCAGCTCCTCGGAAGCCAGAGTAACGAAGCCGAAGCCACGTCCCTTGCGAGGCTCGCCACGCGCCTGAAGCTTCTTGATCATGAATCGGGGGATCGGGCGAAGGGCGATCTTGGCAGAGGAAGGCTCGTAAGCCTCGAAAAGCTCCTTAAGCTGTACGATCAGGTCAGATATGTGACTTCATTATACATCGAGGGGGATTCAAATACCTTCTCCTCAGTCAGGTCGTAAGGCAGGTTGGCAACCATGACCTTGTTCTTGGAGGGGATACCATCAGCAGGCGGTCCACGTTCACGTCGCTCACGGGCGGGGCGGTCCCCTTTCTTCTTGTCCACGTTGTCAGTATTCGTCTTGTTGGTGATGTCCGTCAATGGTAAAACCTCAGTGCTGTCAGGTGCGCCGGCATTGTCTGCCGCGCCCTCGGTGGTGGCATCATTGCCCTCCTGAGAAAATGTTAGCATTTGAACTGCAGCACTTGAACTGTAGCATTGGAACAGAAGGTGTTTCCCTAGCTACTAGAGGAAATACGTACAGATCGGCCACCGCGTCCAGCGCGACCGGCACGACCGCGGCCTCGGCCACGACCACGTCCCGAAGCTCGGCGACGGGAACCCTCGGCACCAGAATCACCGTTAGCGCCCTCAGCCTTCTCGCCAGCAGGCTGGGGAGTGCGGGCAAGCTGAACGGAGACCTTGCGCTCGAGGATGTCCTTGCCGGAAAGCTCAGCAATGGCACGCTCAGCCTCAGTCGGGGTAGAGAGGTCGACGAAGGCGTAGCCCACAGGGCGGTCGGTGCGAGGGTTCTTGGGAATGGAGACGGACTCCCTAACAAGAAGGTCAGTTGTGCTCCATCACATCGATGTGAGACTATAATGCAGAGTTCGGGGCTTTGCAGAGTGACCAAGACCCATGAGTGTTGGGCTTGTGCTTAGTTTGCGATATACCGCTCAGTCCTCTCCAAGCGTATATAGATGGACAAGGATCAAGCACAGGCCAAGGATTGAGGAATGAAGACTAGGCTGTGTGTGGGTCTGAATCGAAACATCTGTAGAATGCCAAAACTAGGAAACCATGACAGTGGTAGATGCGGCAACTCCAGAACTTGAGAGCAATAGTCATATAGGCTGCCGAGCGCTGTGCTGAAGTAGTAGATGCGGATGTCGCCAAGAGGAAGGGCGGTCAGGTACAGAGTCGAACTTACACAAGATAACCCTTGAAGAATTCTTTCAACTCCCCCTCGGTTGTCGCATATGCGAGGTTGCCAATGTACAGTCGGCGGCCCTCGGCGGCACTGGCGTGGACGGCATCCTTGTTCTCGTCCTTGCCAGTGATAGAGGTATTGCTAAGAGCGTTGGTAACGTCCTTGACAGCGTCTGCAACTTTCTCCACGGCGGCGGCCATTTTGTCTGGTTGTTGTGGGTGGGTTGGGAGATTGAGTTGGAGTTTTGTTGATATTGCTTAGCTTGGAATAGTCAGAAAATTAAAGACGTAGACGTTCGGTCGGGTTCAGTATTGAACTCTTGAACAATTTCGGGGGAGGAAATCAGGGTGGCTACGTGCCCTAGAGAAGAAGTGAGAAGAATTGAGTGTGGTGGTCGAGTTGTGACACAAGTGCTTGAAGTTGATCTGAGGTTGAGAGGTATGAAGAAGAGGAGGGAGAGGATTTAGAAGTGCATCGCCGATAGGACCTAGAAATTTTTATGAGGCGGAAAGGTGGATTTGCTTTGGGGAAGGGGTTGCGCCTGGCCTGCGCATTGTTGCTGCTTGTTGCTTGCTGTGCTGGGTGCTGGTGCTGGGTGCTGGGTGCTTGCAGGGAAGGCAGGGTAGGTCTAGTGCTAGGTTGTGCAACACTGCCTTGATAGGGGAACGGTGGGTGTGAAGGTCAAAGTGCAGTACCCAGGTGCCTGGCAGCCCAGGGTAGCCGCATGATTGGCCAGCACCTACAAGGGAATGCGGATGTACAGCAGGCAGGTATGTAGCAGGCATCGCACCACACACATCCCATATCGCACTTACCTGAGCAATCACAACTGTTTCTCTGTTGACCGGAGTATTGCAGGGGGATGTATCAAAACTCAAATCCCTCCTTCGCAAATTTTGGGATTCGGTGCCAAGGTTGTATGTTCTTGCGGTATGGAAAATAAGATAGGAAGACCTGATCTAGTCAGTAGTTCGATGAAGTAGCAGAGTGGAAGGCCAGGTTTCTAGAGTCTTAGGCGGTGAAAAGAACCTACCTGGGTTCAAGTAGGTTAATGACCGGGTCTTCTTTATCAGTACCGACGAATCAGAAAGCTTCACAATGAAAACTCAGAACCTTGGAAAATAGCAGAAGCAGTCAGGTGCTGATGTACACGTCGATTTTGCTACCTGTTCGAAGAACCTATAATAGGATGTATGTACCTTACTTTATAGTCCAAAAGCAGACTGCTATAAGAATTGGCTCGTGCGCGATCTGGAGATGGTCTGATGGTGGTAAGTGAAGGTAAGAGAAAGTGAATATTGATTGTCGCTTGCCTGCCCGCCTGCCTGCCTGTCGTGAAATCTATCTACAGAACTAGGAAACAATGATGGCGTAGAATACTATGTATGCACAATACTGACATTGACTCACTTGACTTACAACCTTCATATTATATGTCGTATGCTAACTAGGTACCTAGGTACCTACATACTGTATGGACTGATCCTCGAAGCTGCAGTAAGACTCTGGATTGGTACACACTGAAACGTGCCAAACATATGATTTTCCAGACCTTAATGAGGAGACATTAACTTTATACTCATTCTGAGTAGGTAATACCTAGGTAGTATACTATTGCCACCGAGAGATAATCCCTAGCCACGGCAGGATCGGTAATGGGACGACAGTTTTATGAATATATGCCTACTTACCTCTGACGTCAATGCCAACTATGCCTTGCTCCCTATTATAGCTACATCCTCCAAAGAAGTTAGTGTTTGCCTTGACTGTACTTATAACACTCTTGATGGGAGGCAGGAGGGACAGCTTATAATGTGAGCCAGCTTTCGCTTGTCCCCTAGGCTGTTGCATGGACAGTTTGCTTGCTCGGGGGTGTTACCTGCTTGCTTTATTGTAGGCCCCTCACCTGGCCGAATGACGCATCACGCCGTTAGCTAATGGTTGAGTTCAGGTACCCACGTTCCCTATCCAGAATCCTTCTTGCCTTCAACACCTTCTCCTTTCTTTGTCAACACCCAGCGATCTCATACCTCAGTTTGTTATCTCTTGCAGTATAAAATTATATCAGTTATTAGATGCGATATGGCCACGTTTGGTTGTCCGCATGAAATGGGCAAATTACACCATCTTAGGGAGTTACCTAGGGTTGCCACTTTCTTAATGCTCTAAGTTCGGACAATTCCTACCCGACTATGTGCACAGTTATATACTCATTCATATAGGCATTTCAACTGCTACGGAGGACGCAAAGGGCAAGGAGCAACGGTTGTAATAGGACTATCAAGAGGTTTGGTAATATGGATACAAGTAGTGATTGATCAATAAAAGTTCAAGTTCGAAAGCAACCGCTGCCAGGGTCTCTTTATGTTCTAGAAGCCTTCCGAGAACTTCAGGAAAGAGGCCGGGGCCCTTGTCGGATTGTATACGCCTACACCCAGAGTTTCCCTACATGACACCCCCAAAGGAAATTATCAAAAATTTCGCATGCGGCGAATGCCCCTTTTCGGCACAATTGGCCATTCACATTCACCATTGTCTGTTGTCTGACAACCTGCTGAAAACCTACATGGCCCCTTATCGATAACACATGTCCTCGAGGAAAATACAAAATGTTGGTTGCCCTGCTTCGTAGCTCACCTTCCATTCCCGTGCGCCCTCGACGACATACAAGGATAGAACCCTCGTCATTATAGGCACGTAACCGAAGGCGAAGAGAGGTAAAGGGAGAAGGAAGGGAAAAGCATATCAACCCCCAACGCCCAAGCATAGCAGCTCATGGACAGGATGCTTTCTTTCTTAGCGGTCACTGACGTGTTAGCTTTCCCCCACTGTTGGATCTGTCACCCCGGGGCCTCCACCACCTTAGACCACCTTAGACTCAAATCGCCCACGAGCAACCCCGACCCAGTCTGTATGTTGCACCGGCGAGGACCGGCGCTTCGTGACTGTCATTAGCGGCTGCAACAATGCCTACATGCCCTCGTGGTTGATATTAAGTTAATAGTATCCCTGCGTTGTGCGGGTAGGCCAGCAAGTCCGGCCAGCCGTGCCAGCCTTATGGGTATGCAAGTCAGATTCCGACAAGATACAAGCGTTCCATCGGTCGTCTTTCGCGAATCTGCCGGATTCAGCGTTTCCATCCTTGGCAGATAGTCAGCAAGACTGTCAAAGTTCTACGGTAAGTCAGCGATAGATATCAGACACTTCGCTGATACCGTTATCGGGAATCTACTGCGGGATTTCATGTAGCTCTATAGCGTGTACTGGTTGCTGTTCCAGATTTCCATGTTACCAATCTATACATAGGTTGCATTCGACTATAGCCTACATTATAACGGTCTAGCCGAAGCCATGTGAAGAATGCTCGACGAACATGGATCAGGTCAAGTAAGTTTGGTGCACCTGTAGGTATACATTGTAACGGTACTATAGAGGTAGGCAGGTGGTATCCAACTCTGACCAGCTCTGAGTACTAAATACTACAATGGTGCAGGTGCTTCTAACACCGAAGAACCAAGCTAGCAATTCCACGAGGGAAATTTTTGATGCCCGCAGTTAGTAGTGACTGCCTATCTACATTCTACCTATACCTAGTAGTAACAGGGCAAGAAGTACCTAGGCAACAGGCTTACGACATATGTAGATTATTGCCGCCCGACGTCTCCTACATGCTTTCCTCTCCATAAACCAATACATACATAGTAGTCGTACCTAGTAGACTCAAAGCTTCCATTTCTTAATCTTATCAATCAAAAGTTTCAGACCCCACGCCCTGCGATAGCACTCCTACTTACTGCTTGGGTCTTACTACTTGGGTGCTGTTCCCCTCCTCGATACCTGCTACCTTCAGCTACTACTACTACCACTACTACCACCACCTGCTACCTGCTACCTGCTACCTGCTACCTGCTCTGCTCTGAAACCCAGGAACAAATGAATCATGGAAGCGGCAATGATGCGAGACTCAGCAATAGACGCATTCTCATAGCCTTCGGATCCGAAACGGGTAACAGCCAAGACTCAGCTGAGGACATTGGGCGCCTTGCCGAAAGACTCCATTTCAAGACATGGGTTTGCGAAATGAACGATATTGATCTTGTTAGTGAAGCTTGTCTCCTATTATGGTTCCTTTAATTCCTCCTATGACAGCGCCAGTGTCTGTAATTTCAACGCTCAACGCTCTGCCACACACATGCCACATATATAGTTTTTTTCGGGGGTCTGCCTTTGCCTGGTCCCTCCGGCCTTGGGTTTAATATCGGCATCGGCATCGGCCTTCTCTGAGATATGATGATTGTCTACATGTTTGCATATCTACACGTCTACACGCCTACACTACACGTCTACACTACACGTCAAAGACTGATCGGTGCGGCAACCAACGGTCAAAGCGTTGCAGGCCACGGCCAGCTTTCTCCCCAATAGCTCGCCCTAGGCAGCTATTGTCTCTTGACAATCCAGTTTCTGTTTGATGCGAACTCCTGCAGGAAAAATCGTTAATTCAGAGTATCCGTTCTGTTTAGAATATTCTACTACATTTCCCCTTAGTCATATTCGTCCTCTCGACCACAGGTCAAGGTGAAATACCCAAGAACGCACGGAAGTTCTGGAAAAGCCTTCTTAGGAGGCGACTCCCTCCCAATTGCCTCGGTCAACTGAGATTCACCACCTTTGGTCTGGGCGATAGCTCATATTCTAAGTACGGCATCACCCTATTTCTGACAATGCAATACATGCCTGCGCTTGGTAATTCTCTAGCTTTTGGTGCATGCCTGGTCTCAAAGCCATCTCTAACTTTCTCGTGAACCCTGCAGGTACAACTGGGCAGCTAGGAAGCTTCACAAACGCATCGAGCAACTTGGAGCGACCGAGTTCTATCCACGCGGTGAGGCTGACGAACGTCACGACGACGGGTACGCACTTTTTCTTTCCTCGGCTTACAGCATTAACCTTACTGCTTGCCAAATTCTTCTTCTTCTTTTTTACTCTTTAGTTGAGAGACTTGCAGTTCTTGCTTCAAGTCATCTACCCTACAATCCCCCTTGCACAATATCACGTCCCACCCAACACCTATCTGTTGTCTATACGTGGCAGCATCATCATCCATCACGGTTTTCCACTAACTATTGGTCAGCATTGACGGTGCCTACCTGCCCTGGTCTGCAAGTCTTCGCATCCAACTATTGACAGATCATCCCTTACCAGAGGGTGTATCACCAATACCATCGGAGATTCGACTCCCACCCAAATTCACGATTGAACTAGTGCCAACCACCAAAAGGATGGATGCCACGATGTCTGCCCACGAGTCCTCTAATGGCGTGGCCTCGAGCAGATCTGATGGGTCTACTGTCAGCAACACAGGGGACAGCAACCTTTCATCGATCAGCGACGTGAGTCGAGATACTACCGAGAAGCAGTCATTGGATCGGACCGCCGCACAGTTCAGTCACGTGGACCTAGCAAATCCCAGTCTCCTGGAGGAAGACCTACGAAACGAGAGACTGCATTATTCCAGCTACGCTCTTCCAGCTCGATTATCGGAAGGAACGGCCAGGTTCGTCAAGGGGGGCATCGATAACTTAGACCGCCCGAATGTATTGCGTGATGAACCTTCGAAATACTCTTTAGTGGACAGCAACGATGTTGACAAGATCCTACCCCCTCCGGATCTCCTGCCTATTCCCATGGCCTTCAATGCTCTGCTACAGACCAACTCGCGTGTTACGCCCAGTGATCACTGGCAGGATGTTCGGAGCCTTGTTCTTTATGTCTACCCGAGGGAAGACTTGCAGGCGGAGGAACACATTGAGCCTTACTACAAACCAGGAGATGTGTTAACGATCTATCCTAAGAACTTCCCAGAAGATGTTCAGGCACTTATCGACTTGATGGGCTGGGGTGATGTTGCTGATGAGCCGTTTGAGCATCATAGTAGGCAAGGAGGTGGTATACCTGGATTGCCTAACTTTCCACAGCCGAGGAACTGTTTCCCCCTCCCTAATTCCACTTTAAGACAGCTTCTTCTTCATAACTACGATATAACGGCCATTCCGAAGCGGATATTCATTGACCAAATCGCTTGGCATACAATCGATCCCATGCATAGGGAGCGGCTTCATGAGTTTGCTGATCCCAAGTTTACGGACGAATTCTATGACTACACGTCCCGTCCCCGGCGATCGATCCTGGAAATTCTGCAGGATTTTCCATCGGTAAAGATACCATATCAAGAAATCCCTTCCGTATTTCCTGCTATCCGAGGACGAGAGTATAGCATCGCAAGTGGGGGAGAATTGCTCAGAGAGCCAGGAGCCGACCTATTGCGGGTAGAACTGTTAGTTGCTTTAGTAAAGTACAAAACGGTCCTACGTAAAACGCGGCAGGGGCTCTGCTCTCGATACCTAGAATCTCTAAAACCGAACACCGTCATCAACGTCACTATTGGGGATAATCAGGGTCCGCCGAATAAGAGTCAACACATCCGCTCACCCCTTCTAGCGATTGGACCTGGAACGGGCATCGCCCCTATACGCTCATTGATTTACGACCGTCTGACTCACCCTGACTCTGGAGACAATGTGGTTTTCTTCGGCGGCCGTAATCGCAAAGCAGACTTCTACTTCCACGAGGACTGGGTTGACCTCGGGGTCACCGTACACACAGCATTCTCGAGGGATCAGAAGGAAAAGGTCTATGTGCAAGACATCATCCGTCAAGAGGCAGCTCACGTCTGCTTCTTGATTCAGAGAGGCGCCATCATATGCTTATGTGGAAGCGCCGGGAAGATGCCAGAGGCAGTTCGACAAGCGCTCTATGATGCGTTAGTCATGGGGGGACTCGCTTCTAACGTCGAGACGGCGAGACATATCATCGAGCACAACGTGGAATACTGGGAAGAGGTCTGGTGATCATACGGAGGAGTTGATGAATAATCTCACTGCATAAATCGGCGCTTAGGGACTGGCTATGGACGCTCGGTAGAACTAAATGCGCAGGTTTGAAGGGGTCGGTTCAGGTTCATCGGCATTTAGAAGGATATCTCAGGCGAATCCCAGGCTAGTAGCAACAAACGGAGTAGACAGTATTCACGGCGAGCCGCTCAGAGCATGGCAACATGTCGGATCGCTTGGTAAATAAAAGTCTTTGCTATCAATCTCGTCTTCCACTGTGTTTCAACTATGATACCAGTTATAACTATGTTGGACCCTTTCAACGGTTGGCTTGAACTGTCAGCAGGTAGATTGACGCCCTCTTTCGGCTGTTCACATGCGCTCTCGCCTCCTATAACTTACAGTCGAGGAGCTTGTACGTTTCAGTATGTAGTGACTTTCCGCGTCAAATCTCGCCATGGCAAGGGCCGACGCAGCAATCGACATGCTACTCTTCTGATCTATCCTGGCTATTCGTGTTGACCGCCCATCTCCATCATCTTCATCGGAGGCAATGTCTTCGTAGGTAGGTAGAGGGCTAGATTCTTGCACTTCTTAAGTGCGCCAGTGTCTGATAGGCAAAGGAAGCCCGGTGTCATCGGTCGTTGGTGCGCCGAAAAGCGACGGGGTTCAGTGTACTGTCGTTGCTGTCGTCACAGCCGGGGGGGGGTTACACCCAGACCAGCAAGGGGGTTTGAGAGCCTGCTTCTTGAAAAGCCCCAGGGTCTGACTTGGTCACCTCTTGCACATCAAGTTGCCTCAAGCTAGTTTGTAGCTATTAATCTGGATCGAGATCTTCGAGTGTTGGTTTCACCTCGGAATTCAAAGGCAACGCGGACGGGAAGTGTGTCTCATGCCTTCTGTTGTAGGGAGAAGAAAAGAAAAGAAGGAGTGGTATGTGTATGATGGATGATATATAACTATCTAGGTGAGGACGGGAGGGAGTTAGTCTAGTACTATGTAATATGGCCACCTAAGATGGCAACCACACAACAACCTCATTGATAGTATGAAGTGGTGAGATGACGAGACGGGATTGGCGTGGCCAGAACGACCAGCAAAGTGCGCAACTACCGGATACAAAGCCCATGGGGATAAAAGGTAACATTTATGCACACATGGCGTGTGAAGCCCCCCATCTCAGGGGCAGCTTGAGGAGTCATGTCCATGCAGCAGCCATGGCCGGTGAAGAACACATGGTTATAGCACCGGAGTGAAGAGCTTGGGTTTAAAATTAACCCTGTGGCTGTACAATAATCGCCGTCGAACCCCTTATACGGGGTATAAACCGGAGGAACAGGTGCTCCTATTTCTTATGATGCGATGCAACTACTGATCTCAATAACGAGCTCTACGGCTACAACCATCCCCCATGGGTTGCTTAGCATTCATTACTTTCGTTTTGGAGACGAGAGCGTGACATCTCGCCACCAAATCACCAGCATGGCTTTGACCCGGGGGCGAGAACCGCGCGCCGGCCTCGCCTCTCGGCCGGTGCTCGGGGCGGCAAATCGGAGCGCTAGTTAGCCCACCCCGGTTATCGTGCGCATGGCGAGCCTCGACTTCCAACGCGGTTCACCCTTTACCCTACTTACCTAGATGTAATCTGGATCTGGAAGAAGTCCGAAAGTCTCGGCATACGAACATATCTATCTACTCGGCAATGTAGCAAACGCTCCGTAGTGCGATGGTTCTCATACACACAACACAATAAGTGTTCATCCACACTGAGCCCCTCGGCGAAGGCACACCTTGGGCTCGGGTGGGGCTTTTGCTGCTTACCTACAGGCAAGGCATTTTATCAGACCCCGATGGCGCAAGACCTACGACAGTCACGGACTAGAACAAACTACGAGCCTGGGAGAAACCGGTGACCGGCCTCGTGGGTCGCACACCCTCAGTCGAATCCTGCAGGTAGCTTTTCTTCCTTCTTTTCTCCGTAGTACCTGGCTTAACTAGGGCTCACACGTGGCCTACCGGTATAATCTCCCGTCTGGATCGTTCCGATGGGGGGATGGATTGTGGGACGCAGCTGCAAAGCTACTTCCTATGTTACTATTGTATACGACGGGGGAAAAGAGAAAAGAAGAAAAGAAAAAAAAACGCTGTCTGCCTACCCTCTCTCTGAGCTGAGCCGCACCTTTCGCTCCGTATATGGTAGCCTGAACAGTAATACCTACCAGAGACGAAGGATCGACAGATTCCGGCAAACCGGGACCCGGATGACGTCCTGGGAGATATACGAGCTGACAGTGCACATGTGTAAGTGGGCATACTATACATAGTACATAGTAAGGCATACTTCCTATTCGAGAGTAGCTGGCAGCAAAAGATTTTGTTAACTATGTACGTATGTACGGCCTGGGCGAGCTAGGCGTCTATATCACCAAGCCCTTGTTCCTTATTGGAAAAGGCGAGTGCGAAGGAGGGAAAAATTGAAGAAAACCTACGATGATCTTTCCTACTTGCTCGATGCCTTTGAACCGTGCGCCGGTGGGGGGCCGTTGGAACGGGAAGCACCCAAGCTTTACTTACATGAAAACGGACGACCTTGCGATGTGGAATCGCCGATTAGTTACTTTAGTTAATTATCATTATCTTGAAATGAACGCGGGCTTTCTGATAGGGATATATGCGCTACGTATTATAACCCACTGGTTGGAGTTTCTAAATACCTTGCTCGCAAGCACCACTCACACGTTGTAGCAAGCGACGATTGGGGGTCGTAATTATCCTTCGGTTACATCGTGTTGTTTGCGCCTCGCCGCTTGGTTCCTCTTTCAGCTGGTTTTCAGGGAACGGCCAGCCTGCGCGCGATGTGACCTCAGGAGGCCGGTGGGTGGTATTGACCTGTAGGCAATGCTGCGCTACACGAAGTTCCTTGCTTTGCTCGCCGTGTCGCGTGTTAGCTATGCATGTAGCCAGCTGCATGCTTATTTGTACCTTTTGGAGTGCTTTCAAAGTGTGTCACAGCGATAACGTACGTACCTATGTAGGTAGCAGTATGCAGGTTATGAGGATTGGACCTATGGTAATAAAAAGGAGAGGGGGGATCGAGTCTGGGTCCCGAGTCCGAATCGGCTACCCCCTGTGTCGACCTCCCTCTAAACCGGACCTGAAACGCGGCAGATTTATTAACTAGGTACGGTTGCCACTCGCCTTGTGCCTCTTTTTTGCCGTATATTACTCGGCATCTAGCGCGGCCACGTGCAAACCATCCAGTCATTGCCTGTTCCTGAACGCCTCATACACATAATAAGACCCCGAGACTGGCCCCGTCGTAGTAATAATCCAAGTCTAGCCTCGCCATTTGTGGACAGACGAAACTTTAGGCGCGACTGGAGTGCTATTTGCCGCAGCATGGCTTTGCTTGGCGGCTCGAGATTTATCGGTGAAACTTGGTGAAGCGTTTGAAGAACTCCAACGATAACCTAAGACTAGCTTTCGCGCGCATTCGACATCCTGTGATTCTAGTAGGTACCTAGGTATGGTCCATCTTGGCATGGGGTCCGGGGGTAAACGACGATTTGACATGGAGGCGGACATGGATCTTCAGGGCAGCCCCGCATCAGTCCCAGCTGCTGCGATATTTGATCTCTGTCTAGGTGGTTGGACGCCACTTACGTAACGCTGGCTAAGTGTAAAGCGATAACTGGTATCGCTGGTTATCTCAGAACGGGCAGTGTAACTGTTTTGCCGATGCGATGCGGTGATCACCCGCCTTCTCGGGAACAAGAGACATGGACATGGACAGTCGCTGGGGCCAAGTGCCGAAAGAGCGAGAGGAACTATCGATCAGATCTAAAACCCTCGTGGATGTCGCCGAGATGTTGTACCCCCTTCATGATAATGATAATCACGCAACATGGGCAGCTTGGCGGACAATCGGCAATCTCCATCGTCATGCACGCCCAAGGTCAACTATTGCAAGCAGCGTCTCGCGTTTAGTTATCCTATGCCCACCTTGGCAAGAGGCCAGGCCAGGTCAAACTCGATATACGGGGAGTAACAGGATCTGATACGAAGTACTCCGGTGAGCAAAACAAGGGCGTGCCAAAAAAGGCCTGCCCGGAGATGTTATGCAGCAAATCATAGCCGTTTCCGGGATGGCGCGAATATATCCAATACCTACACCACATGCCTGTAGGTACTGTACTGTAGGTACAGGGCAACGAGAGAATCGGATCAGCAATCCTTGAATCTTATATCAAGCCCTATATGATCGACCAGCCGCAAGCCCTGTATCTCTTGCACGGCCCCTTCTCTGCCCTCGACCTCGCCTTCGGAGGACAGCTACCGAGCCTGTCTGCGAGCATGCCCGACTCGCAGCCCTAAAGCGGGTTGATCGGTCGAGGGCGTGGATATTGCCATTGCTGTATGGATGGATAGCAACCAGCTTTTCGCAAGGACGGGCCGCTCTGACCTATGTAGGCCTGGCATGTAGGCCTGGCACAATGGTGTTTTCGATCCAGCCATCGTAGTCAATTGCAATAGGTATCGAGGATCGTCAACATTGGGGGCTGAAACCATCATATTGGACAGGGACCGGGATCCTTACGTACTTGCGTTCGCATTGAACAGGACAATATTGGGGTAAGTAATCTGTGCCCTTTGCGGAAGGTTACAGCTACAGTGCCTATGTACATGTAGTCAGTGCTGAGACGACCTTTTCATATTCGTACCTGCTGCACATTTCTGTATTGTAGGGCGCATTCCCACCACCTGGCTTTCCCTACCTAAGGTCCTTCAAACCTTCGGTCATATAGCACTTGGGTCGGGACCGAACCCCTATCTTCATGTGCGAGTCAACTGCCAGAATGGGAAAATCCATGGAAAGACCACCGACCACGAACAATACTAGTGCTGCGACCATATGCATTATGCTTGATTATGTACGTAGCATGTATCATGGATGCATATGCATAGATATGTACCGGTATGCCCTCGAGCACTGTAATAAATCTTGGAGCATACCTTAGTAAGGGCTCATCATTTCAGACCAAGAGCCTGATATGCGCGCCGATGGTTGGGCAACCCTCACCTGAGCTGTACAGTATCTAGCCTGCTACTTATACAGTGTCCTGAGGAAAAGGGCCCTGCCCACCAAAAGGGCTGGGTCACTGGCGCAGGTCTTCAAGGTTTTCACAAGCAGCCCAGTGCCTTGAGTGCAGTGCAGGGGAGCTGCAAGACGATCCTCCAGACAACTACGTAAGCTGCCAAGCCTGCCCAGGTGGTTTGTGTCTTGTGAATTCGCACTGTCAACCCGACCTATCATCTACATACCTAGGTATGTATGTATAAGTAGTTAGTATATAGTAATTGGATGTATTGCCTATCCATAATGCTTTTCGTACGCTTCAAAACCGAACTACATATTTATTACTATCAAGCCTGCAGGTAGACGATTGATGACTTGTTGGAGTCGTAGACTACCTTAGGGTCTTGGGGGGGGGTACTGGGAGCTGGAGGTTTTTCCCTAACTTTGGGTACTGTGCCAGCCCCTTGAGTGGTATACTTGCCGCAAATTTGCAGCAATTATACCACTCCAAACATCGTGAGCGGCTCGCTTTTTGAGCGCTTTAAATATGCAAGCCGCTGTAATAATGGCAGTCGCAACTTTGCCGTAATTATACGGCGTTTTAAAGAAAGAGCGGAAGTTGGAAGTTGCAACTGTACTTATTCCATTCACGAAATTTTAAGGGGAAAACATCTGGATTAATTTTTTATGGAGCCGTATATGTACCGCTGCTAATACCCCCCCCAAGTCGCTAAGGTACTACGTAGTTGTCTTAGCTGATGGTTAGGCTTGAATCCATCCTATCATGTACCTCGTAGAATGGGAACGAAAGCCACTTCCATCGCATCTTCAGCTTCTCCAAATATGTATATAGCCAGGGACATATCATGTAGGTACAGTAATAAGCACGTAGCTGCGCTCCGTACCTGGATGGGCCGCCTCGAAGGGCCTGCAGCATGTCGTAGACCAGAGAGCCTATCCAGATGTCTGTAGACGACGCTAGAGTGAGCTGACAATATTGCGCGCCCTTTTTTTCGCCTTGCCGCCCTGCCGCCCGCGCTGAGAGGGGGAATGGTCCGAATGGATGGGGACATCAGGTGCGTGTCTCATATTGGGCGCACCTTCACAGCCTTGACAGGCTCCTGCATATCCCGCTCTTTCGGACTCCCCGGTGTCTGGAAAAGGACTGCTCTGAGGCAGTGAGCGTAGGGCAGTGAGCCTAGGTAGCTAGTAGCTAACCACACAGTCAGACTGTGATGAATGCGTAATCGAATAAATACATATGTAGATAGGTGAGTAAGACAAATCATCACATGGAGGGGTTGACGATGAAAACCAGTTGCTCCTTATTATCTCATTCATAACAAGCACCTACCTACCTACCTATGCAGCTGTAGTTGCTGATAACGCAACCAATGATTGACATATAGTAATGTTATCGTATATACGGTTCGAGCTTCTGGGTATATCCCCATAACAAGCTTGTTTACTAGTACTTAATTACCTAATGTTATTTCAAAAGGTCCCGTCAAAGTACAGTAATAATGGGCAGTGTCTGTGCGTGCGATGGCGATGGGGCATCGTACGAACGATGGTTAGCTCACGGGATTGAACATTCAAGAGTAAGGCCCGGGCCGGAGATTCTTAACTATGGATGGACTAACCAAGCCATCGGCGGACGATGCCGTACAGATGGAACATAGGAAACGGTATCTATGCTGAGTCGCTGACCGGATAGCAAGTAGCATTCTCTACGATGATAATGCTGATGCTGTCATTGCAGGTACCTGTCTGTCTGTCTTTCTACTTGTATATCTACCGGACAGGGCTATATGAGTATGCTCTTTGGTGGACAAACTGGTTACACAGTGACCGGGAATAAGTAATTGTAATACCTTTCTTTCTGTATAGTAATCCTGGAGCAAGTGCGTGAAAGTGCAAATCTGCAGCTAGCGAAAAGCATCCATGGAGTATCACTTGAGCGACTTTGCAACTGTGCTAGCAAGCAGACAGCAGTGTTGCCAAGTCGTTCATTGCTGCATCGCGGGCGAAGAGGCAGAGGGGCAGAGGCCTACGCCGCCACGCTACATACGAAAGCTCACTAATAGCCGACTACTCTTTACTGTATGTATGTATGCATGCATGCATGTGTGTGCAACCTTGGAACCTTGAAGTATCCAGGCTGCCAGGTATTGTAGGTACTTCCGCGAGAGTGCGGGATTCGTGTTCTTGGCACGGTCGACCGTTTTCTGGTTTCCTGTTCCACTGGAGTCTGGCTTGGATAGCTTCCTGCGTAGGGTGACATCGCCCGCAACAGTGGCCCCTGGTGACCTCGAGATGACCCTGCTAGCCTCCCACTTAGCTAGCACTTCTGTAGCCCGCAATACATACACCTACATACACACATGCTATGTAGTACGTGTATGGTAGGTATGTAGTATCGTGCAATACGCGGTTTGGGCTGTCGGAGACTCGGGGGAGGGTGTGTGTGTGGGCACGACTGGCTGCAGCAGCGCTGATGACAGTCTGATGAACTGGAAGTTGCATAGTCTGAAAGCTTGACGGGACCGACCGGTAGTTCAGCAGAGCTACTATTAGTCGAGTTAGCCCATCCAGCCTTTCCCATCGATCGGTTTCGTCTTGCTCTGTACGCATGTACGCATGTACCTACATACATACCGGTAGTAGTATGTAATTACGGCGTTCCCTCCCACCCCTCTAGTTCAGCCCTTTTACTACGTACTATCTACCACATAACTCATCACATCACGCACCGACGAGATTTCGAGTCCGCTGTGGTCCGGACTTCAGGAGAGAGACAACGAACGCGCAGGGAGAAGGTTATGCCAATTGCAACAATAGCTGGCATAGAAGCAGCAGCCATACCGATCCGCATCGATTTCTAGAGGAGGAAGGAAAAAGAATTCTCGAGAGAAAAAATTCCTGAGAGAAGAAAAGAAAAATCTCAGACAAGAAAAAGCAGGAAAAAGCAGGAAACCCCCGGATGGATTCATATATGCCGGTTCCGACTCAACGACGAGCCTGATGAAGAATTCGAGTCGCTGTTGGTGACATCACACGCGTGTGTGTCTGTGCCACCGCTACGACGACAACGACGACAAGCGACGACCACGTGCCTGTCACGGCCGGAAAATGTCCACACCTTTCCTCTGCTCAGCAATCCTCGGGACATTGCTCGCAACCTCTTCTTCTCTGGTCAGCGCCGAGCCGGGCGCTATATGGCTCGAGCCCTCGACACAATGGCAAGCCTCCCTCCCCCCGGTTCCGGGTCAACGCTCCGCTCGGGGACGGCATTGGTTAACTGTGGATTAGGTACGGCGTCGACGGGAACTGGTCCGCGATAAGCCTCTACGTGGGAGAACCATCACAAAAGGTCGACGTCACTGTGAGCACAAGCCTGTCCGAAATATGGGTAGTTGAATCGCAGAGCTGCAGTCTCAGTAAGTTGCTTTGAGTTTGACAACGGTCTCGGTCTCGAAATTGAGATGTCGTGGGTTGTGCGCCTAACACTTCTGTTCTCTCAGACGATACAACGTGCAAGGCTGCTCGTGGAGGCGTCTACGATGCGAGTAAATCAAAGAGCCAGCAGTCGCTCGGTGCATATAGGCTGGGGATGGACTATCTCGGCCTCGGAGGTAATGGCGACTATACAATGGAGACGGTCGCCGCGCCCGATAACACACAAGGGCAACAGACTTCCCTAGCGGAACAACTGGTGGCTGGCATTAATAATACCGATTATTATGTCGGATATTTTGGATTGGGCGTAGACAAATTTGAAATGAATGATGCCGTCGCAGAAGGTTCTGTTGCTGTATTGGCCGAGAAGACGATGATTGGGAGCCAGAGCTACGGTTACACCGCAGGAGCATACTATGGTAAGTGTCAACAGTATACCCCAATTGTCTGGCCATTTGACTTACAACAAGCAAAAGCTGGTTCTGGCGGCATGCCATTGTCTTTGACTCTGGGGGGTTACGATGAAAACCGCTTCGTGGCCCACGATACGTTGTTCAGCCTAAACGCATCAACCAAGCAGCCGGAAGTATTGATCACGTCTATCACGACGTCTGTAAGTGACGCTGGGAAGACGCCTGCCTCTTGGCCGGCTGGGTCCGTCGCCTTGACTTCCGACGGTGAGTCGGCCACAGCTCTTATCGACAGCTCGACCCCATTTTTGTGGCTTCCAACCTCGATATGCGACCGATTCGCCGTTGCCTTCAACCTTACTTGGAATGAGACTTTCGGCCTATATGTATTCCCGGACGACGGGGATAGCCTGGAAAAATTCCGGGCAGCACCGGATCTCTCGGTCGCCTTCGTGCTGTCTAGCACCGGCAGCATAGACGACTCAGCAGAATCGCTGGATGATCAGGCGACAGTGACCATCACTGTATCTGCAAACGCCTTCATCCAATATGCACAGGCCCCGTTTATGGGCCTCGCCCCCGGCACACCCGCAGTGCCCTACTTCCCCCTACGACGTGTACACGATGGGGGCAAAATCATTATCGGGAGGACATTTTTACAAGAAGCTTACCTCATTACTAACTATGAAGCGAGTACTTTTTCCGTGCACCAGGCTACGTTTCCCGATGAACCTCTCACCAACACCTCAATCAAGGCCATCCCTCCGACTAATGACGCGAACTCTAATTCACCAGTCGGTTCTAATGGCAACGGCCTGAGCAGAGAGCAGCTGGCGGGGGTAGTTGTTGGGGCTTTCGCCGCCGCAATGACTATTGTCATGGTAGTCTGGTGGTTGGTGCGAAGGAGGAAAGACCAGGGGCGAAACACCGAGGCCGAAGGCACCTTCAAAGACACGGACTCGCTTGAACAGCCGGGTTCACCGAAGACAGAAAACGGTGGACTTCTATCGAAGATATCGAAAAGCCTCCCGTGGTCGAAATCCGGTGGTCAAGATACCCGCGGCCAGTTCACTCCTAGCCCGTACCCGGTCAACTATGGGACCGATCCGAGCCGCGAGGGCTATTGGACGCCAAGCCCACTCCCACCCGTCGAACTCGGTGCTAGGCGGGTCGAGTCCACGAACGGTGCCGCCGAATTCCATCCGAGTGGAGACGACATGGCAGCTTATGAAATCGCGAGGATGGGGCTCGATCCGCTACCCCTGGATACGGAATACGATCAGTCGTCATCAATGCAGGAGCACCAGTTCTACGAGAGCCAGCAATATACGAACTCGACGGCAGCCGCCCCTAGACGGCCTTCAACGGACCTAGGGCTCTACAACCTGTTCCCAGGATCTCCGACACCTGATAACTTCAGCGATGGAAGCTCTTCGCCGATGACCCCCTACGGCGACTACAGAAACGAATGGAATGCGCACAACATGAACCACTACCCATCCACTCAGCCCCTGGTTAACAACCCCCAATTAACTACCACAGTCCGATCGAATTCCACCATGTCCTCGAGTAGCGCAGAGCCTCGCTCGGTCCTGCGGTCTGTGTCTTCTCGCGGATCCCTAGCACCGCCTTCACCAGCACCGGCGGTACAACGCATGCCGATCGACTCATCGAAGGTCATCTGCCTCGGCCCTCTGCCGGATAATGTCCAGCTGCCGTACCCGTCATCGTCGTCGAGGACCCCCCGCCCCCCGCTCCCTACCGCTCACCACCACCCGTACGGCGGCGACTTCTTCGAACCGCCACCCATCCCACCATCCATGAACTACCGCCGGAATCGCGTGTCCACCGCCGAGACACTCGGCAGCAACTACACCGTTGAGGAAGAGGCCCTAGGCCGCATCACCGGCGAGGATATAGTGCACATACCGCATTTGCCGGAGCGACGGTACAGTTGGGAAAATTGAGTCTACTTGCCTACCTAGCCGTTGGAGTTTTTGCGGCCAACCATCCATCTACGCATGTCTGCGTGGCACATGTCTGTTCTCTTCTCTCGACATTCGGTCAACAAGCAACCGAAATGCGGCTTTCCAATCGAATCGACGGACGACTCGCCCTAATAGCTAATCCCATCACCTGCTTGACGCATGTCTTCACTTCTAACCTCTTTTTGATCTTTCTTTTACATATATCTATTACTCACCATGTTCCGATCGATATAGTTTACGGCACCTTTTATTTTTACTTTTTTATCTTATTATCAGCGACGGAGTTCACGGGGGGCAAATACATGAAAGGGCAAAGGAATGAAAGGATATACCCCCCAACCGGTGATCGCATCGTACATACACGAGAGATGGAGATCAAAAAAATATGAGGGACCATATGCAACACAGAACACACGCGCACACACACAAAGATGGGATCGTGGCTGGGATGGAGTTTTCTCGGTGGTGGTAATACTCATTCTCATATACCAATCTTGCTGTTGTTCTTTCCTCGGGTGGGCGTCTTGTTATTGATCTTTTTTTTTTCAACGCGATGTTCTACTCTACCTCTGATCTATATATGCGCATGGGTCGGGTGTGGCCGAAATGATGGGGCGGTGGATGACGGGGTGATTGATGATTGAATGGTTGAGGGCTGCAGATGAGATACTTCGGTCAAATCTAAGAAGGGCTATCTATAGGAGATGGAAGATGATGATGGTGGCTAGGTGATTGATTGACGTCTTAACCTGCGATCAACCTGTATCATTAACGTGTATCCATACATATACACATATAGTCGGCGCCACTAGGACTAGGTACTAGATGCAAAAGAAACATGAAGAATAACACTTTGATATCAGTCGCCCCCCACCCCCCTATGAGTGATTGATAAGAAGGCAATGAAAATGACCTGCCTAGCTTACTTACCCAATGAGGACGGGGCACCCCCATGTGTAAACTTTTACGCCAACGTTCTTCTCTAGGTGGTGGCAGCAGCAGCAGCTATGTAGTAGGTAGTGGCGGCGGTGGTGCAGGTCGTGGCAGCTGCACAAGGGGGACACTGCACATACCGTAGACCCCATCTCGCAAAGCTTTAGAAAATGAAAATTTTCCATTTCTGAAAAGATTATCCTAGATTGGCTAACGAGCATATCATTCGCAATAAAATATTACATTTTCATTGAACGAAGTCTTGATGAAGTAGCATATGATTAATTAGAACTAGGAAGCTACTTGTGTTGAAAAGGCAAAATAAAAGGGACTATAGTCCCCAATTACCCCCGATTTGGAGGTTGGCAAGAAGTGAAACCAAATTGGTGAGAAAAGAACCGCACAACTCGTATATCTTAAAAGGCAGCACCAACTATGCCTCAGACGGCCTTCCCCTTACCCTTTCCCTTCACGCTCTCGTGGGCTTCGAGATTTGGGAATGGGCCCTCCAGATGGAAGGCCGACTCAGCCATGCCCAACGACTTCCTGCTCTCCTCCTCGGCTAGGCTCAACTTCAGCGCGAACTGTAGGTCATCGTCGTCGTCGTCGTTGTCTGTGCGTGGGGTGGCCCATGCTGCCGTAGTAGAGGAAGACGATTCGACCCGGTTCAGCACACGCGTGTGGCTGGAGGGCGGCGAGGTGATGGACGAGGGTTGCTTGCCCCGTTTTTCCTTGTAGGTGATTGGGAATTCGTACTCTGCAGAGCTGTTCCCCCTTGGCGACTGGGCCGTTTCGCCGGCGCTCTCGAGGAGAGATAGCCGCAGTGCAGTTTGAATCTGTAGGTCATAGTCGCTTTCTTCATCTACCTGCTGTACATTGCTTGAGCTCGCTACAGGTGGACTCAGACCGGTCACACTTGGCTCAGGAGTTAGAGTGTCTGTGCTGCCACTAGTTGAAGTGGTGTCAAGATCCGCAATCGAACCAGTGTCGCTAGCGCTCGCGCGGCGTTGTTCGTCGAGGAGGAATGCTTCTTGAGACATTATCTCAGCATATTGAAGAGCCTCCGCCTCGGTCAATTCGGCGAGGCCGACACCAAAGCGAGCGCGAAGATGAGCCTGCTCACGGTCTTTGTGCTCCTGCTCAATGCGTAGCTCTTCGGCTTCTGCTGCGATATAGCCCTGGACACCTCCGCCGTGGCGTCGACCTGTAGCCCGCCCATGCACGTCTGAATGGCGCAATCGCCGCTTGCGGCCTGTCGCTTGGCTTGAGGAGCTGTATGACCAGTAGCGAACAAAAGTACCAAAAGCAATGATGCCCCGGAGGACCGTAGCATCAGGGTCCAGATGAATCGCGCCCGCAGCAGCGAAATTTAAATTTCGGAGCGTTGGGTTGGCGATTAACATATGACGGGGTAGTCTGCCCTGTGAACGGGAGTTCAGGGTCCGAACTGGCTCTAGAGTAGAAGCCAAAGGATCCCAGGTTTGTACGAGACCATCGATGCCTCCATGGACAAGATACAGGGCCGAAAGTGCCAGGCATGAAATTTCGGGGGATTCTGTCTGAATCACCCGGACTGGATGCACTCCATCACTAGCATGTGCTTCACGCATATTCCACAGTAGGATCTTTCCGGTGTTTGTACCGATGCCGAATAGCCTTGCACATCTTCCAGGAATATCTGAAGGGGATTGTGCTGTGGGTGTTGCCGGTACACTGGAAGGGGTGGCTGTGTCCTCGAAACGTCCCACGATGGCGAGGGTCGAGCAATCTTCATTGCTCGTGGTGATTTGTACATGATCAAGGTCCTTGGAACAAAAAGACGTTTCCACCCAATCATCCAATACTGGGTTGGCTGGGTCTTGCAATGTGGGAGAAGATACCCTTCCTGGTGATAGAGCCTTTTTCAAAAGGGATGGGCCAGTTGATTTAGGCGAGGGCGACCTAGAATTGCTGCCACCAAATATGGAGGGGGTCATAGGTGTTTCAATTGGGGTTTCCAGTGGTGTAGGTTGCTCGCGTTGCTGGCCCGAGCGAGCCCTACTATATCGAATAATGCTGGAGGTCTGATCTTCTTCTAGCCCGCAATTGATGACAAAAATGCTTTCACCGGCACCGTGTTCGTCGTCCCCGGCGAAATCCACTTGAAGCCTCCGGCGCATATCCCAGCCAGTACAGACCTTTCTGAAGTGAGATGGTTTATAGTGCAAAAACCTTTCGATTTCTCGAGCTTCTGCTGCCAATTGTTCTTTCTTCAGATTCATACCGTTTGAGGGAGACCTAGGTGAGTAGGTCCCACGGATGACATTCCTCTCTGATTCTTCTGAACGCGCCTGACGTCGAGTAACCTCCACTAGTTGCCAATAAGCGGTCCGCCCTGCATGCCACGCAAGCTTCGTGCTATCATCAGCCTTGCTTTTGGTAGCAGGCGGAGTAGGGGGTTGGGTGAGATAGTAGACCTCGCCCAGTGCGTTTAGTGCTACAGCCCAGACCCGACCGAGAGTTTTCCTCTTGTGATTATAGTTATCATCTACCTTGAGGGCAATTATAGGAACTCCGGGGCTGAGTACCCAACGAGCGCTGATCTCCCCGCTTGCATAGCGAGGGCCTGAAGGATCGTAGCCCAGAGCATACGCTGTGACGACGCCTAAAGATGAGCCTGTCAACATCCCAACCATGGACTGAGTCAAAGAAGGGACGGCGGGCGATTTGGCAATCCAGACAGAACAGATTCCCTCCGAGAGCTCTGGAATTTTAGGTATGTCTGGATGGGCCTCAATCACACTGACACCCTGCCCCAAGTACTTTCCCCGAAACTCGTTACTCGGACGGTAGAAAACACGGCCGCCAGGGAAGCCTTCACCACCGACGATGCCGTAAGGTTGGCTGACATCCATGATATTGGGTACAGCTGCGGGGCCTTCGCCGACCCCGTACGGTAGTATCTGGGGTACCACTTCGTCGAGCTGAGCAAAGGCAAAAGGGTCATCTAAGCCCCATTTCTCGACTTTACCAATAGTAGGGTCACTAGCACTTGCAACGCAGAAATCCCCAGCGCCGTGGATGACCCGAGGAGACTTCTTGCTACTGGATGTGAAGGTTGCGTGCAAGTGGGTCACCATGGATGGTAGTTTTGTGTTGTACGTCAAGACTGCGCTAGACTTCTTGCCTGACTGACTCGTGCGCGACGAAGACCCGATACCACCCAAACTGGTTCCAGGCTTGCCCCGAGCAAGACTCCGGAGAAGACGGGTTCTGAGTAGATATTCACTACGCCAGGACGCATGAGGCGTCAGCCGCGTGAAGTGTCGGACTTCAGAACGCACAACGTCCGAGTCTTCCAACTCCCACGCCCCATCCTGAGTTCTGTTGGCTGCTACCAATGCATCATGCCCAGGGAAGAAGCGCTGGAAAGCCATGCGCCACGCATGAGGGGTAGTGACGAGCGAGTAGAATCGCTTAGACACCAAAGCTACGGCTGCATGCGAGTCCGGGTGCAAATGGGACAGAATGTGTGTCAAGATTTCTAGGGAGTAGTGTAAGACATTAGACAGGTGACAGTGCAGTATAGTTCGCAACTGGTGGGAACGTACCATTAGGGAAGTCAGAAAGCAGAACGCCACTGGACGGGGCATCATCACGTCTAATCACCTTGAAACCTAAGGCTTTTCTAGGTGTGGAAGGCGCCAAAGCATTCTCATATTCGAATATTCTTTTGCCAGGGAGCAAAGGAGATCCCGCATCCAAGGGCGTAGAGTCGTTCAGTCCACGTAGTCGCTCCTCAAGGGATTCCGAGTCGACACCCTCTGCGAGGAAGCCGCTTGTGCCACCGGCCCGAACTGACTGCGGCGACAGGCTACCGAGCCGAGCAGGTTGTTGCCGAGGGTCGAGTGCGAGGGCTGAGGCGCTCGGATCATGGTGGAAAAAGCCATGTTGGTGCGAGGTGTGGGTTGAATCGGGGTTGCTTCGAGTTTGGACGTTTTGTAAAGTTTCAGTAGGCCCGTGCTGCATAAAGGAAGGTGGGATTAACTTTGGGTGAATTATGTCTTGACCGTGCGATACGAAATAGCACAGTCAATCAAGGGGTTTGCTTGGATGTACTGAGGCGTGGGAAGCCGAAAGCGTGGTCTGAAAATTCGAATACTGGCGGTAATCGTTCGCTTGTAGTGGACGGGTTGTTGCTGGTGATGAGGAGTAAAAGTAGGAGGAACTATGAAAGTACTGCGGGTTTCGCGCGCGTTTTCCCACCTGGCTGGCCACTCAAGGCACCTGGCTGGCCACTCAAGGCACCTGGGCTCTCAGGCGCATCAAACCGTCATCATGGGGTCTGATGGGCAATTTCCGCATCATGCATGTACAGGCCTAGAGTCATGCCTGCACCTGCATAGTGCATGCTAGCGTATGTAGTTACAGCATGTAGTAACTAAGGCGACAATCTGCACTCAAGGGGCAAATATTTGGACCGCAGAACAATTATCAATGGTTTATGATGGGATCCATGACAAATACTATTGTGAGATCCTGGAAAGGAGAGTTGCATTCGAGGGTTCATCTTGACACGTGATAGGCAACGTTAACTAAGGATACAATTACCTTGCAGGTATGTAAAGAAAGCCTGTTGTCTAGACTGCACTTCTAACAAAACAGCGGCATAATAGTACCAGGTATATTACAGTTATTTACTCTGTATCTCTGATGTATAGTTTATATGTACCTATCAAAAGGCACTTCCAACCACGAAGCTGCTAGTTAGATGATACTGAACACGAAGCGCCAACATATATATATATGATCATGGATCTCATAGCATATACCGAAACCCTTTCTCCCCTCCCTTCCCTGACCCATCCCCCCCTCCACCACCACGGGAGTCATAGCTCGAGACGAGACCCTGTGCCTCCTCGTCCGTGATAGCACCCAAGTCGGCACCGGCGCTGCGGCCAGCACCGCTCGCCGAAGCTTCGAGCCCGCGGTTCGCTCTCGCCAGGTAGTACCTCAGGAGGAGGGCCAGGACGGCGACGCCCAGCATCGCGGCCGCGCAGGCCCACATTCCGCGCTGCAGCACCCAGGTTAGTTGGCAAGAAAGGCACACGTGTTTGGAAGAGCACGGGGGTCTCCATAACGAGAAAAAGGGGAAGGAAGGAAGGAAAACCCGTAATAGATTCTCAACGCACTCACCTCGAAGAACGGCGCATCGCGCACGGGGTACAGGCGCGTGCCGACGAGGGGCCCGCACTGGCCGACGAGCTGGAGGAGGGCGAAGCCGGCGCCGCGGCGGCGGTCGTCGGGCTGGTTGTTGACGGACCAGGCGAGGACGAGGACGACGACGTTGAAGAAGCCGACGGCGGCCGGGTAGACGGCGGCGTAGCGCCAGGCGGCGGGCAGCGCCAGGGGCCGCGCGAGCGCCAGGCCGGCGTAGCCCAGGGCCGAGGCGGCCGCGTGGGCCGCCACGAAGGGCGCGCGCGCCCCGGCTCGGTCCGACAGCCGCGCCGTCACCAGCACCGCCGCGAACGCGAGCAGGTAGGGCGGGGCCGCCAGGCCCTGCGCCGCCTGCGGCCCGAACCCCATCGCCCGCAGCACCGTCGGCAGGAACACCGGGAGCGAGCTGTACGCCATGTTGGCCAGGAAGAACATGGCCGCCGTGATCCACGCCTTGGGGTCCAGCACCACCGAGAGCACGTCCTTCGATCGCAGATTGTCGCCGTTTGCGGGTTTCTGGGCGGGCGACGACGACGATGGTAGGGATAAAGAGGACGATGACGCCCCCGCCCCCGCTCTCGAACGTTGTCGTTGTTGTCGCTGCGATTGCTTCCTCTCGTGCCGGAGCCGGAGGCGCGCGACCTTCTTTTCGCGGTCGGTGAGGTAGGACGCGGCGCCCGGGGAGTCGGGGATCACGCTCCAGGCGATGGTGGCGATCACGACGGAGGGGAAGCCCTCGATGAGGAACAGCAGGCGCCACGGGGCGATGGGGCCATCCTCGGCGACTTTCAGGATGAGCCAGGCTAGCGACGAGGCGAAGGTTGTCGCGAGGGGGGCAGCTGCAGGCAGGATTAATTTTCATTTTCCCCCTTTGGTGAGAATTTTCGCAGAGCAGAATAGGGAGGGAATGAAAGGGGGCAGAAGTGTAAGCAGGTAGGTAGTGAAGTTGAGTTGGGCTAGTGAAGTGACGTGATATGAACCCAAACGTACCAGAGATGAACATAGCGGTGCGGAACGCCAGCTCGTCCCGCTTGAAGAAGAACGAGAGGTAGAACGGGACGCCGGTGAAGGCAGCCTCGCCGACGCCGAGGGCGGCGCGCAGGAAGATGAGGGCCGGGTACGAGGTGCAGACGGCCTGCAGCGAGGCGAAGACGCCCCAGGAGGCCACGACGGCCGCCACGTAGATGTGCGCCGGGATCACCCGCCACAGCAGCGACATCCACTCGAAGGCGATGTACGCCAGGTAGAAGGCGCTGAGCGCCCACTCGTACCACTCGTCCCGCGGCGGTGCGGTCTGCAGGTCCTCCTCCATGCCCGCGATGCGCGCGTTGCCGATATCTGTAGGCGAGCGAGCGAGCAAGCCGAGCCAAGCGCACGTCAGTTCTGTTCAGGGATGGGGTGAATGCCAACTAAAGAGGGTTTGGGTTTCGATTTGGATTTGGACTTCTCAAACTGGGGTGTAGTAGTTGTTGGTAGTGCATTTAATATTTGGGCTTCATGGGCGGAATAGGATAGATGATATGTAGATGTTTGTGTATAAATATACGGCAGCAAAAAAGACAAGGAGACGAGACGAGACGGATCGGATTCGCAGTGACCTGGCCTAGATAAACTCAACTTACTCGACCTATCCAGGAAAGAGAGCATATAGCACAGACTCAAGAAGAGCACGAGGCGGCGGTCGAACTTGCGCACCACCGCCCTCTCCTCGTCCGGCGTGTACAGCTCGAAGCTAGCGACCGAGCTGGCGCTGACCCCCCTATCCCTGCTTCTGCTTCTTCTTCCTCCCGTCGTCCTTCCCTCCCGACCCCTACCACCTCCTCCACTACTACTCTCCGAGGCGTTATTCTCCTGCTCGTAGAATGCATTCCGGCCACCACCACCATCATCGTCATCATCATCGGCGGCGGCAGCGCGCGCGTACCGTCCAGACCCCGATTTACTGCGGTCTTGGAGCTCGTAGGATTCGCCGCCGCTGCCGTCGACATCGCCGAGCTCCGCATCTAATTGTCGCTGGGGCAGCAACCCGCGCCGGAACCGGCTGTTGTCTCCCCTACTCCTACCGCCCCCCGCATCGCTACCGCTACCGCTCTCGCTGTCGCTCTCGCTGTCGTCGCTGTCGGGAGTGAAATGGGCGCTCGTCGGCAGGGACGATTGGGAGGAATACGGTGACGCAGCAACGTCACGGTTGGCGGCCATAATCTAACTAGTTAATAGGCGAATCGACGGGACGGGACCTCTTCAGTTCATGATACGGCGGCAGTGTTAGGTGCTCGATGAGATCATAGCCATTCCTACCTACGTAAGGAATGCTGCAGATATGATTTGTCTTTGTTTCATATATATTTACTAATCCCTTAACGTTCAAAATTGGAAAGACGAGATGAGGGGTGGACTTTTCTCTGTCACGTCGCGAAGTCGAAGATTGGATGGACGCGCTACCTTACCTCACTCACGCCTAATCAATCATAAGCATTTACGTATTTAGCTGATGTCAATCTTTACCGGTATTGGGAAAAAAGCTGGTGCATGGGTGGCTACGATCTCCGGTGTCACATTTACTGGATCTAATTATGCACGACATTGCATCGCATAATTCGACATAGGCAACATAATATAATGCAAGACAAGACAGACAGAATTAGTTAGCAGACGATTCAGGACCTCGAGGATTCCGGCTCGGGAGGCGGCCTAAGTTTTGATTAAGTTTTTGATTTTTCCGTCTATTCGTGATATATATGCAGAGCATTATACGACATGGCGTTCTAGATTCATTCTCAGGAGTTGGATCGAATCTACAAAGCTCCTGACCATATTCAACGTCGTCGACAGAGCATGACAGCTTCAACGCACTTCGGATCTCCCGCCACCGCCCGCACGAAGCTATACACCACACCACACCACCCCCTTTGCAGCGCGATTCTGTCTTGCCCACAATCCACACGACCCCTCACAAACCCAACAACTCCGTTGCCGCCCTTCCCTCCTCAAAAGGACCCGGGCCCCCAGTTTGGAAAAAATAAATAAATAACATTAGTCGAGAAGTAATCCGGCCACCGGGCTCCAGCCAACAAAAGGTGGGCAGGAATCCCCTACGGTGCCAGGCGCCTGCGAGATACCGTCCGGTGTTTCCTTGGGAGTGGGTTCACGTTTTCGACCACCGGTCGTAGCAGAAAACAAATGACAAGGAAACCTGAGCGTGAGGTCGTGCTCGTATTCATCGCAGTTCCGATCAGAAGACCGCCCGCCACGCCGCCTGATTATAAGCCGCGTAGACGGGCGGGTAAATTCCTCGATGGAAGGGTATCGAAGCATAAATGAGAAAAGGATAAAGAAAAGAACAGACAAAGCTTGTCATGTACAGAGAGTTCAGTTCCAGCCGAGAGAGTTCTCAGCGGCAACTGGTGCCGAAATATTGGCAGTCCGAGCCGAGGTGTTGCCTCCACTCCTTCCACTTCCCTGACTATCTCGTGTGTTGTTCCCTGCGACTCCACCATAGCCCGTAAAATCCCGGCTCAGTAGCGCACCACCCATGAGAGCAGGGCTGGGGGATTGGCGCATCTCGGAGTGAGATGCAACGGAGCTGCTTCGCTTGTGTCCCTGCTTCTTCTTCTTGTAACGACGAGCAATGATGAACATGGCAGCGCCATATGCACCAGCAACACCAGCGGCGCCTACCGCAATACCAGCCGCCATACCCTTCTGTCCACTCGTAGTTCCCTGTGCGCTACCACCACCGCTGAAAGGGTCGTTGTTTGGCGCTCCACTGTCAGCGGATCCTCCATCGCCGCCACCCGTGTTGCCACTTCCACTTCCCTCTAACGTGGAACCCAGAATGATGTCAATAGCAGTGTTGATCTCCTTGGTTAGGTTTTGGACAAGGCCATCGTTGTTAGTGTACAGCTTGGACTGGGGAAGCTTGACATCCGACCTGAGCTGCTCAACGGCGTCGGCAGGATAGTACACAAGGGCCTGGGACGTGATATAGCCAAGCGGCTCGATGGTGTCATACGGCACAATGCTGTGCATGACGATCTGCGGGGAGTTGACGTCAAAGCCACCTGCGTTTGCAAGAGCCTCTGGGAGATACTTGAAAATTTGGGCCGCCGCTAGAGGCTGGCTCGCAATGAACTGGTAGTTCTCCGCGTACAAGAAAGAAATTTGGATCAGAGTCGAACCCGCCGGCTGCACGGGGATATCGTTGGGAGTGATTGCCTTGGGAAGACTGGACGGGATTCCGGTAGTAGTGGCGGTTGGGATACCTCCAGTGCTGATGGTAGTTGACGACTGCTGGAAGAGGTTGGACGTCGGAAGCCACTCGGTTTCGGAGACCGTTGCAGTGGGTAACAAACTCGTCCAGACTGGGCCCTTGGATGTGGTGGTAGGCGTTACAATAACTACTGGTACCGTGGAGCTGGTCGTGGGAGTTGGCGAGCTACTGCTTGAAGGCAGTACAATGATGCTACTAGACACGATAGATTCGGTAGGAGCGGCGGTAGTCGGAATCGTTGTGTTCTGGCTGACAATCGGAGACGAGGTTTCGGTCGCGGAGATAAACGTTGCAGAAGTTGTAGAGTTTACAGGGATGGGGGTTTCGGAAGTGGTAGGAGACGCAGTGGGCGCTGTGCCCGGGAAGGTAGAGCTCGTACCATTGACGATAGGAATCTCAGTGGAACCAGTGGGCACGCCCGACGACGTTGACGTCACCGTAGGGAAGATAGAGGTACCAGAGAACGTAGAGCTCGAAGCGGTGGCAGTAGTATTCGCTATTTCACTGGTCGTTGCTGGGACGGTCGGGAGCAGCGTCGGCAGCAATCCCCCGGAACTCGTCGAGTTCCCTATTTCGCTACTCGTTGGGTCAGGGAAAAGCGTCGGCAACAGGCCGCCACCACCCGAGCTCGTTTGCGTAGTATTTCCAATCTCACTACTGGTGGTAGGGTCAGGGAAAAGCGTCGGCAGCAGGCCGCCACCGCCTGAGCTTGTTTGCGTGGTATTCCCAATCTCGCTACTCGTCGTTGGGTCAGGGAAAAGCGTCGGCAATAAGCCACCTCCTGAGCTCGTTTCGGTGGTATTTCCGATCTCGCTGCTAGTAGTTGGGTCTGGGAACAGTGTTGGTAGCAAGCCGCCCCCTCCCGTGCTCGTTTCCGTGGTATTCGCGATTTCACTGCTGGTAGTTGGGTCCGGGAACAGTGTCGGTAGCAAGCCGCCACCCCCTGAGCTCGTTTCGGTAGTATTTCCAATCTCACTGCTGGTGGTTGGGTCAGGGAACAGTGTCGGTAGCAAGCCGCCACCCCCTGAGCTCGTTTCGGTAGTATTTCCAATCTCACTGCTGGTGGTTGGGTCAGGGAAAAGCGTCGGTAGCAAGCCTCCTCCTTCTGAACTGGTCTCTGTAGCAGTGGCCGCCCCACTGGAAGTCGTCGGGTCCGGGAACAGTGTGGGTAGCAACCCCCCTGGAGTCGAGGTCGTACTATCGGTGGCATTCGCAACGTCACTAGTAGTCGATGGATCACTTGGAAACAGCGTTGGTAGCAGACCACCATCCTCCGAGCTCGAAGTCGCGGTCGGTGCGGTAGCATTGGCTGTGACATCGGATGTCGTCGGGTCTGGGAACAGCGTGGGCAAGAGACCTCCCGCGTCGGACTCGCTTGTCGCACTCGTGCTCGATGTCGTGCTTTCGTCAGGCGGCAGTAGCGTCGGCAGGAGTCCAGGCGACTCAGTCGTCGGCGAGGTAGCGGATGCAGTTGTCGCCGCATTAGATTCAGTGGCGTTGGCAGTCACTGATGAGCTCGAGTCGCTTGTGATCGGATTAATAAGACTGGAGATGAGATTTCCTAGGCCACCACCGCCAGAACTAGTTGTTGCCTGAGTAGGACTCGAAGTCGCTTCTGTAGCGCTTGATGTAGCGCTTGATGTAGCACTTGATACAGCACTGGACGTAGACGTCACGATACCAGTCGGCGCAAGAAGAATCTGGGAAGATGTCGTCGTCGTTGCCTGGGTTTGCGTGATTGATGTTTCAGTTTCATTTGTGCCAGATGGCCCCAACCCCAGGCCGATGGAAGGCAAGAGGGTGAGTCCAGGCTCTTCGTCGGTCGTACTAGGCGAGTTGGTGGCAGAACTGCTGGTGACACTGCTGGTCCCGGTTTGAGAGGAACCGGAAGACTGCGCCGACGATGGTGACGACGGTGAACCTAACCCCAATCCATCTGTCAAGCTCGAGATCAAGTTACCAAGTCCTCCACCAGAGCCACTATCGGATGCTGTCGAACTTAAATCGAGTGGTGCGCTTTCGGTGCGCGTTTGTGAGGCGGAACTGGTGATCGTCTGGTTTGTCCACTGGCGCTTGATAGACCTTGGGTAGTAGATCTTCGGTCTGTCGGCCTGGGCGTGGGCGTGGGCGCTTGCCAGCGAGCCAAAGGCCAGGCAGGCGGCCAACAACGTGTTCGTATGCATCGTTGCCCGAATTGTTTTCCGTTTTCCTTTTTCAGATCCCTAAACGTCTTATATGATCCTGATATTGAGCAGGATTATGTTTAAATGATTGGAGCTATTTGAGCCTTGGTTAAGAGTATAAGTATAAGTAGGGCTGTCAAAGGGATTTAAATCCAACTCACTTTGTCAGGGCAATCTGATGAACGAGTGTACTTGACAATATAATGCCAACGAGTGTATGCTATACTACTCAGCACACACCATGTTAGTCTATAAAGGCCCCATCATGGAGGTTGACCCCAGCAGTCCACATATCGTCGCAGTAGCGAAACAACACTTTCCGACGCCGACGTGGTGTACCGTCGCCACAGGGAGAGATCAACTCACGTTCCTCCAAGAAATACTTGGTATATCTCCAGCGCTGGTTTCAAAAGAGCGACACGACGATAAAAATCGTCAATTAAGAATAAGCAAGGCGGTTGTCGCAATGGACAGATGTATGATCTGGGTGTATCTCAATGAGGCATTTGGCAGGGTGCTAGGGCCGTAGGCGTTCGTCCACGCTGGTTCGATTCGAGAATTGGCACGATCGAACAAGGCGGAGGAGGTCTCGGGCTGAAAGAGACGATCGACGCCGAAAAGGTATTGTCGTCGAAAGGAATCCCTAACGAGGTCGGCGGAGGAAAAAAGAAGGACAAGGTGAGGCAGATGTAGAAGACAAAGCACAGGCGAAAGGAAGGGGAAAGGAGCGAAATGAAAGACGGGAACTGCACAAATCACACAAGCACGCAACACACGGCATGCACACACACACACACAATGGGCAACGGGGGGAGGGGAGAACGGGAAACACGCAGAAACAGATCTGGTTGGGAGGGATGGGTGAAAGAGAGGAGAGGCTAGACTGGGGGCTCCCTAGTCGGCTGGCCAGGTGTATGATTGGTAGGCACCGTAGCACTCCTTCTTGGTGATACCCAAGGACTGCCAGCACTACTATATGAGGTTAGTGAACTGGGGGAACGGAAGAGCTGGCGTCTGACCAAGCTAGGCAAGAGAGGCATGTATTATACCGTATAGGCACGTATAGGCAGGTAGGTATACCGTATAGGTGGTGTTTTATTACCTCGGAGTAGCGCCCATATGTAGGCAAGTTATGAAATGAGACCTTACGAAACGGCCAGACGGCCTTCCAAAAATGTAGGGACTGGTAGAATGTACTGGGAGAGGGAATGGGAATGGTGATGATGACAACGATGATGATGATCTAGGAAGAATGTCAGAAGAAGCATTCCATCGCGTGATAGCTGGACCTTACTCCTCCTCTCAGCCCTTTTTTCAAACCTCCAGACACACGGACACAAAGGATAGCATCGCTGGATAACTCAGTGAGTGAGTGAGTGAGTGACGCAGCAACAGCAAGTGAGAGATGCTTCACGAAGTCCACCCACAAGCCCACAAGCCCACACTCCACACACGACCACAGGCTGTCCGCACCACCAGGCCGCTAGCCAGGACGCCGTAAAAAAGGAGTTGGAAGTGGAGCGGAGCAATCTGGCCATCCTGCCCATTTGCGCCATTTGCCTTGAATAAAAAAGTAGGCCGTCCCATCTTACAAACGTTGGAAAGCCCACAAGCCTTGGAAGCAATTTATGCATGCAGGCAGAACGTGCAAAGCGGTTGGCATACGGTGCTGCCCGGGCATCCAGCGTACATCGACCCTCGCCTGTTTCACGCCTGTATGGTACGACGATGTCTGGGATGTCGGGGATGTGTACGAGCTGACGAGGTGGGCGCATACAGTGTGAGGACGAGCGTTGGCGGCGATGGCTTGCTGGGTTCCAAGGTTGCACCTTGGGGCAAACTGCTGCGGCCCCAGCGGCCGTCGTGGTCTTGTTCCTGGATTTGCAAAGGCCTGCAAGCCTGCAAGCCTGCAAGCCCGGCCCCGTCAGCCTACAGGCTACAGGTAGGTACAAGAGGCTAATGAACTGCACATTCCCACTTGGGACACTCTAGGGGGGGGGGGGCCCAGTACAGCTCCTCCTCCACTCCTGTAACTCCCGTCCATAGCTACCATGTATGTATGTAGGTATATGTAGCAATCGCAGTCGCAGAACTCGGCGGCATGCGGCATGCGGCATTGGATTGGATTGGTATTGGTAACTATTGGGCTTCGATATTTTTTTTATTTTTATTTTTTTGAAAATTCGAGGTTGCAGATTGCGGGCAGACAGACAGCTGCGCGGAGGGCGGGCAGAGCTGGCAGACGTTTGTCGACCCCCGGGGCCATTCGTGCCATTTCTGGAATGCTGATGATTCCTGATTCCAATTATTGCTGCACCTCTGCGGCGCCCACGCAACCACGACAAACGCGCGCGCGACTCTGCTTACCTAGTAGGTACATACTTACGTACAACACTACACTATTGAGCAGTGCAGGTAACTAGGTACTACCTGTATGTGCATGCGTATGTGGTAGATGGGTGGTAGATGGGCGGCTTAGGTAAGTATGTATAGCAAGCATCAGGGGCCAGATCCCTCGATTTCCTCCCAGGGTGCAGGCTAATATAAGGCGCTCGCCGTTGATTGACTGTTGTATCAGCCTTTCCAACCGCAACTGTCCAGATGTATATCAGTCGATCAACTGTGAAATGCCGGTCGGGAATGCGGGAAAAAGCCAGAGCCTACCCGTGTTATACAGCATTATCATAAGTTTACAACCGAGGAAATTGGAGGTGGTGTCTACATGCTTCCTACATAACGTCGCATACTTCCATTGCACAAAATGTGCTCTAATATTGAGGTGAGCATGCAAATACATTATGTAGCTATATGAACGAATGCATGCACAGGAATATCGATGTTACCCCATATGTGCAAGCAATATGCAGGTGCAGATTACCTGCCTGCGCTAACAGTAGTCCCAAGTCAATAGCTCTCCAACTAGCAGCAGGTGGATTCAGGCGGCTGCGCCTCCTCGAAAGCTCCCGTTTCTCCAATGCTACATACAAGTAAGTATATACATACCTACGTACTGTACGAAGCACGGTTATGCATTTAAGGGCCACCATGTTTGCACATACCGTACCTAGTAGCTGTCATTATTCTTAATACTAGTACTACATAAATCCCCTATCTTACGAGCGACATGTTATACATACATCGGTAAACTAGCACCTTTAAAGATCTGCCAAATTATAGCGTAGCAATGCTATGAATCTAGGCTTATATATAGACCTATGCGAATTCGCCGAAGTGTTTTTGTCTCTACATGAGAGGTAGTAGTTAGGAGCTCTGCACATTGCCATTGCGTACATGTTTATGGCAACCAACAAAACTTGGTTGGATTTGCTCTATACGAACATTACGTACAGAGAGCCCCTAGCATTATTATATTTAGCATGCCTACAATCGTCAACAACCAACTGCCAACAGCCAACGTACCAAGGCGGCAACGGTGGGGAAGATTTGCATATGTACATACATAAGCAGGTAGGACTTCCCTAAGGTGCGTGTCTATCGCGGGTTTTTTTAAGCTTATTGTCTTATTTCGGGTAAGCCAGAGATCGAGGGGGGATCTCGCGTCATTTAAGATATGGCTGTGCTTTGCTAGGTCCGATGTTCGCGATGCGCCCATTGGGCATGCGCGTTGCAGGGGGTGGCTGTTAGACTGCTAGCCTCTAGGGGCTGCAGTAATGCAGCGATTTGGGTGTGCACATAATGGTTCTACATTGTCCAGACAGCAGTCTCGACGGCGATCTTCATAGGGTTTGCCGAGAGCACGCGCGGCCATGGTCATGTAACTACCTACCTAGGTATGTATGTAGAGCAGACTGATGAGACAGACAGTCACGATCTCGGAACCCTTTCACTACACATTCAGTTACGCCTCATATTCTCAGGTCTGTGTTCAGGTAGCGACGGAGTAACACGGTTGAATACCTGAACAGTGAAAAAAACTCAACACCGACATTGTTTCATAAGCTACATGGTAGTTCTCCTTCGTGTCATTTCTGATGGGGCCTTCGGGCATTCTTGACTGCCTGTGCCTGACTAGACCCGATACGATCCCGTGCTAAGCACGCGCCGATAAGGTTTAGTGTCCCCTGGTCCAAACTTCATTTGACGTGCTTCCTTCGTATTCACAGTTCGGGCCACATACGATGATACTGTCACGACCGTATCCATCAGCTGGAGGTAACCGCATACACAAACAGGCTACGTTCACGTTAACACCGAAGCATGCCATGCCATGTGGTCGGGTGGTTTATATATAACATAATCTACGAAGTATGTACGATCTGATCTGCTGGGCCGCAGGTTGGCCGTTGATGATCATCGCAATGGGTAATGTTGGTTACCTAGGTAGAACAGTATAACCACGTAAGTACATTTTTATACTTGAAGTGATGTTCGGATATGTTGCCTACCTTACATAGAAAGTGCTCGTAATCCATCAAGGCTCCATCCGCTTCCTTCTTGGATTAAATGTAAATTTATATGCTATTTTTGTATGCGTTCCTGCATAAGGACACATACCCATTTGCTATGACTGGGCAGGTCTTGTATCTAATCATTTCGCAAGCTGGGTATAGCATCGTTGGCATGTTTCCGGAGCCCTGTCATAAGAACCCCCAGCGTGGGAAAGATCAAGGCTGCTACGGGGGACATCTTTCGGCTGATCTGATAATTCTTCATCCTACCGGTCCAAGACCCGATCATTCGATGGAACGTCCTTCGAGATCTAAAGTGCCGACAGGCTGAAGGCGAGTATCGAATGCACCCGAACACTTGGCAACACAGCTCAAAGGCCCATTGGACCGTGTGTGCGGTATACTCGGCCCCCACCTGCCCTTGGAGAGATGAACAGAATCCTTCATTTCTAGACTGGGCGCTGCGCGCATTGCGACTCGATCCTCTGAAGTTATTGGCACGTGTGTGGTCAAGCTCTCCCAGATACTCATCACAGGGCATCAAGTGTGCGATGGCTGCAGATATCCTTCTCAATCCTTGTGTGCTTCGTCGATTGTTTCAAGCAACTCAAGAAAGTGCAAATCCTGTGCATGAAATGCTGAAGGCCGGGGGTAGCTGCCGGAATATACACTTCTTCTTGATCACAAACGTGTTTATTCTCCGACTGAGTACGTACCTAGTTCAGGCCAGCATGTTGGGGTTGACACGGTTTCGGGAGAATTTGATTATCTACGGACCTTCTAAGCTGTCTATCCCGCTTCTGCCAACATCATTTATCCTCTGGTACTCAAGCTGATGAGATACAGGAACTTGAAGAATTAGGGAACAGCTCCGAGTATTGACCAAGTCTTGGAGGCAGCTTTTGCAGCTCCAAGTCATTGTTGCCCCTGAATCGTAAGTTCCGTGCTCGGATAGACCGTTTTTTCGTGAACAGTTCACGAAATACTGTAAAAGCTCCCATACAAGTCGGATAAAATGTCCCTATGCACATCAAACACTTCACATATATTACAGGTAGCCAACATTCATTCTCGCATGGCTAGATGCTGGTATCACACTACTCTATAACCGGGCTCTACCAACTCGTCCGTCTGACTTGATACAAGATGAGCAGTCAATCGAAGTCCATGAATTGTAAGTGGTCATGTTAGCCATACCCTTCCCCCTCATCAGTACTTGTTATTGTCATATATTGAGTGGGCGTTCTGCTTTGTATCTGGTGTTGACGATCATCTTGCTTGCTTACTTACGCCAGGGGGCTTGAACTGAGGACAGGCTTGATCCTCCCTCACCCAACATCACTATGACTGGGTTTCAGCCTTGAACTATTCTTGGGGCTTCAAGGCTGAACATTTCGCATCATGAAACGTTTTGTGCGCTTTTCTCTGCATATTTCAACGTCATATGTAGTCGGAAAGGTGCGCCAGGAAAGGGGTGTCGGGAAAGGGGTAGGGCCTGTTGTCCCTTTCCTGGGACTCTAGTCGGAATTGCTAGGTAATATGCAATTCATATTTATGGTCTCCATTCAACTCAACATCTCGAAACTATCACTTAAGCTCATATTAACTCTAGGCGTTCTTGCCAGTATATACAGTGCCATACTATGCTTATAGATGGCCTTCCTTCTATCAGACTCCGTGGCTCCACATCCCACGTCACGAATTTATCGTCGAGCTATGCTTTACCCATAGCGGTCACGTTGTAGTAAATTCGCTTGACGCTTAGTAGATAGCTTCAGAGCTGTTCGCCCGACGACTGCCGTTGTCTTATGAAAGACCCTCACTCGGAACTCTCTACTACCGTATTCCACAGCCGCCTTAGTCGGATAAAACAGCCACTTGATGCAAATCATAGAAATCTGGCTGTTTGAAACTGTGGAAATCCCATGTAAATAGTTGGGAATGTATCATCATTCTAGTTCTGTGTCCTCGAAAGTGTATATCTACGGTGAAGTTGAAATCCACCGAACCCGTGGTAACATTAGCTTCCTCCCACATCACATGACAACTCCCTTTTCAGCTGCGTTGGCACCAGAAGATACGCGAACCACCTAAACATGATCAAGCGAGAGCAGACAGTAAGTGTCGGGACACCTATGCTATCAAATTTACTAAGCCGATGCGTCGTAGTACTCAAAGCTGATTTGGCTTACTATTCTATACACTCTGATCTGATCTGCGATCTCCAGTAGATCTTGTAGCTGAAACATGAAAGTCCCGAGTAGAGAGTAGATGTGTGGTATCAGCCGGCCGAGTCATCCATGGGGGATCCTGCAAATATCGTGTGGCGCTGAACGGACGAAACATCCGGCATTTCAGCATGTAATACAAAGGAGCTGTTGCAAAACCACCCGCACGTGGCACTTTTTATACATATAGGCGGGTCGGGAGGATGGCTCGCGTCCCCCATCAATGATGTTATGGGGACTGAGATCGGGTGATGCCTCACTATCGTTGGGACTTACCTAATCATATATTGGACGGGCGATGGCATATGAAACCTCGGTCGATCTGCAATATCCCATCAGATGCTGGGCCGGGCCAGCCTACGGCAGAGCACGCTGCCTACCACCGTCGGTACGTCGTCTGGGCGCATGTTCAACAACGATTGGCCTGCCACTTGGCCGGGCTCGAGCCCCGACCCGGCAGCACGGAGGCAGTCAACCTTGGGACCGCTTGCTCGGATGACCGGGGTTCACACCAACCAACGACGACGGCGCATGCAGCCGTGGGAGTAGCTGTTCCCTCGAGGTCTCATCAGTTGCTCGGCCTTGTCCATTTTTGGCCTTTGCATTGAGAGTTCTACGTCACACCCTCAACTCTATCACATCATGAAGCCCGCCTCGCGAATGCAATCTCGAGCCGTTGATACAGGGGTCGAGGGAGCGGAAGCGACGTAACTGGTGCCATTCGGCGACGATCGAATCCAGACCAGCAGGACCACCCGGAGGTGAGTAAAGTGGGCATCGGAGGAAAAAGTGATTCGCGGTGATTCGCGGTGATTCGCAAGCATGCCTAAAATCGTGTTGCACATCTCGACGGAAACGGCAGGGATCCATGTGTGTTGCTGCATGTCATTCTCTTGGCGGCGGAAAACTCCACAGTCCGGCGGGATCCCAAGAGCCGATCCCAAAGAGCCCCGACCTCATTTGGGAATGGGCCGTGAATGGGGATTTTCACTTGAACTCTGACTGGCCGCTGCCTACTAGCCATGTTTGTCTAGTCTGTCTGTCTCTACAAATGTTAGTTCGGGAGGGGGCAAACATCAGCAGCGCAATACGAAGCCGAACTCGAACTTATACCAAATAGTGACTACTATGAGCTATTCACTCCGCTTGACAAGTCCGAGATGTGGTGTTGCAAGTACATTGGTTGCTCAATATTGGTAGGCCCAATGCCGGTATTATTGCTTTGCTCATGCCTGGGAATACTGTGCTTTGTAGAGATGTAGAGATAAGAAGACCCGAAAAGACGTGTCATATCAAACGAGTCAACTGATTACAGACACATATGCAGCTAATAGGTCACCAGACATCGCCGCTCAGAAATGAAGTTCTCCCAACTACCTCCTATAACCCCCTACCTAGGTATGCATAAGGTACGAAGGAGGCAGCGCCGTGGTCCGAGTCGCCCCGCAGCCGATGTCAACGGTGTAGCCAGCCTTGGGAGCATCGGCTATGCTGAAAAGATCGACAATCGACATAACAGACCCCGCGGCTCAGCGGTTTCGCACCTGCTCCCCGCTTTGGATCTGCAAAAAAGAGAGAAAACGTCATTTGGGCCCGTCATCAGATAAGCGCAGTACGGATAGGGAGCTCACATATGCACAAACATCCCTCTTGCAGGTGGTCTTGAGGTAACTAAGGCAATGAATTTCCAAGGCCAGCAAGGTTCAAATAGGGTATGCTGTTCAGTGTTACCTTCCCACGCTGCTACCTACCTACTATACCACTGCTTAAGGGAGAGACCAAACAATGGAAGGCCTCGGGAACCTTGGAATCGGAGCATTAGAGTTACATACCTAGGTAGGTATGTAGGTATTGCGTAGGTAGGTAGGTAGGCAGGCACATACTGCTCCCTAGGTACGTAAGCTTCACCGTATCGTGCTTTCATTACCCACCTATTGCAAGGAACCTTGAAGTTTAGGTAACTACCTACATATGTATGTAGGTTGAAAGCGGTAAATGGAGTATACTCACCTACCTCCTACATAACCTCTCACCTGATGTCGTTTGGAAGGTACTGGTAGCAATCCATGATGATGGTGTCAATAATAAATATGCCTACATCCATGTGTACAATACCTACTACAATGACACCCGTGGACGCATGCCCGTGCACTGCCGACTGCGTACGTAAGGCAGGCCGGTGCAGGCTGGGAGCATCTTGCAGCTGGATATCACCTAGATGATAGATCTGTTTGATACGTAGGTTGGGTTACCATTAGGCCAGGTACGCATGGGCCCGTACCTTAATTCGGAGACAATACACCAATAGTAGACGCGTGCATGCCGAGTGGTGAACGTTCGCCGATGTCATTTGGCAGTTTGTTCAGGCTTCATAGGCTGGCATGGGGGCCTGTGAAACACTCACGCGGGTTGTTCGAATCTACTTCGAATCACGTACGTCCATGATCCATGGACGGGCGTATGTACATTACATCCAAGTGTGCGCTTGAGTGACTTGACTCCTCTTCGTCCCATCCTTGGGCTCCAATTCAACGTGGCTTATACTTTCCTCGTCTTCTGTCGTTCTGTCTCATGCCTAGGCAACTACATATTATACATATAGTATGGGTAGGTATGTACGTATGTAGGTATGTACGAAGAGTCGAAGACCCGGGCAAGTACGGAGTTTATACCTAAACTGACATCTACTAACTCGGTACGTAACTAGATCCCTAGTGTAGCCGTCTAGACCCCACCGACGTCACCCTTGTCGACGCTAAACATCCCACATTCAACACTTTCACTTTCAAAGCTTTCTTCTGTTCAGCTCTCAAGCTACTACTTCTAGTCACTACCCCACCACCGCTACTGCCATTGCCGGTAACCAACTCTTCCTCTTCTTCATCCTCATCCTCATCCTCATCTTCGACTCACTCGATCCAATTTCACCTACATTCACCTTCCATCCATCTTCAATCCAACAACCGTCAATCACCATGGGTGTTACCAAGACAGTCATTCAGGAGGGCAGCGGCAGCTCGCCTCAGGTTGGCCAGAACGTTACCATCGAGTACACTGGCTGGCTCAAGGATGAGTCCAAGCCTGACAACAAGGGCGCCAAGTAAGATTACAAGCTCCTGCCAAGCTATCCTTTAGCTTAGGTGTAGCTAACGAGATCGTCAGGTTTGACTCCTCGGTCGGCCGTGGTGACTTCATCACCCGTATCGGCGTGGGCAAGGTCATCAAGGGTGAGCTTGGTTCTTTCCAACTGCCTTCACAGCTATGTTACTAACATGACCAAGGCTGGGATGAGGGTGTAACGCAGATGAAGGTTGGCGAGAAGGCCACTCTGGACATCACCAGGTATGCTATGCTCTGATCATGTAGCTGGGTACAAGATGGCGAACGGACTGACTAACCTGTCTGCAGTGACTACGGCTACGGTGCCCGGTATGTTATGGACTTTCCCCCGTCATAGACCAAATGGGAAGCCAAAGTGACTGTACATCTGTCAAATTGACGATGTCCTATTTGCTTCGGTTTCCTCTGGTGGACGGTATATTCCTTTCCCTCAATTACTGACAATGGGTCACAGCGGCTTCACTGGCCACATCCCCCCCAACGCTGATCTCATCTTGTAAGTACCTAGTCCTTTCTTCATTCGAATGGGCTAGGATCAGCTAACACTTCAATACTAGTGATGTGCATCTAAAGCAGGTCAACTAGACCGCAGGTGGAGACCCGACGAATGGACTCTGGCGATCTACGAACCCAACAATTTTGGCAGGCGATATGCGTAGCAAAAAAACAAACAGAATGAGTTTTGAGACGGTTCGCTAGGTGAAGAACCATCAATAGCTAGTGTAGCATCATTGAGGCAGAATTGCAGACAATCGTTCTCTTAACCCTTTCTCTGACAACCATCATCTTCATATGGCTCATTACATGCCCTAGACTGGGCGACAACTGTGAAGCACAAACCGGAAGAGATAAAACGGAATTCTACTGCTGTCCTGTGACGCAACAGCCTACTAACTAGAAGTTTGGGCATATGACTGACCGGCTAAGTATTTGCAACAGTCTCTCGGCACCTACCTACTGGGGAACTTGACGATGGAATCATGCGAAAGTGCACCAACCAGGGCAATGGGGCAAACATCTGTTTTGAATGTTGACCTGGATACACACGACGGGAGTTCCTTCCAGAAGTACAAAGCCTTAAAGAGTCGTATCGGGTTGAAAAAGCAGGGACCCCCAGGCAGGATTTCTCCGATCCCTCTTCGCCCACAGCGGCCGTGGCTGCGTGGCACCTCGTCCACGAGCAATACTTGCCTACATCCAGCCATCCCTATATGCCTTGATTCGCGTCGGGGGCCAGAGACTGGTGGGCTGGGCTAGGCCCTAGTAGGCTCTGTCGGTCCCGCCAGCGTGGGACAGCCACGAGGACGGGCTTGTTGACTGCTACTTGGGTAGGTAGATCGCGCCGCCCTCGTCGCACCGGATATCTACCTATCGGTCTCACAGCCTCGCACAAGCCTTCTTTCCTTGCCTTGCCCTTACCTTGCCCTGTCCGGACCCATCCCGTCCTCCCGTTCTCCCGTCCCCCCCTTCCTCCCATGTGTGTTGCTGAGCCAATCTGGAGGAAACGAAAACGGGACCCTGCGATCGCCCGCGGCGTCTGGTTCGGCTGTACTGGCCTTGGCTGTGTAACCATGACTTATTCGCTAGATAATTAGCTAGCTGGCTGGCTGAATGGCTGGTAATACACATCTCACTTTACTTGCTTGTCCACTCGCACGATCTCCCCTTCCGCGTGCAATCTTTGTTGTCTGGAAGAAGAAGGGAAGGAAGAAAGAAAGAAAAGTTGAAGTTACGTGCCTGGTCTCCAATCCCCCCCCCCCCCCCTTTTTTTTTTTCTCTTTTTTTTTTTTCTCTCTTTTTTTTCTGTTCTTTTTTCTCTTCTTCTTTTTCCACACCCACCTGGGTAGAGCCCTGAAACTAATTGTTTGTTTTGGGCCGCCTATGTTGGCTTTATGTAACTAGCGACTTTGGTGAATATCAGGCTAGTCTCTCCTGGAGTCGTGGCTTGATGTACTGCCAGGGTTCGTGGTGCTGGCTGGTAGAAATGATAGGATGGTAACGGAGAGGAACAGATATTCAGGGGTATACATACTACGAACCATGATCTTCCCGCATATCTGAATGCCTTTACCTGCTTATAAGAAACGACGGTACAACGCGGATAAGCTGGGAAGGGATATGCTAGTTACTTGGCGTTTCCCACACAAGCGAGAGCGGATTTGCCTATGTAGTATATTAAAAAACGACTACTCTTAAACAATACAGGAAATCTATGTCTATCATGATGACAAGCTAATGATTACGACTTGTCATTGCTGGTTTCACAGCACACCCCCATCCCACCCATGCCTGTAAATTTGGGACCCTGCCCACTCCCAATATGTCTCCCTCTCGGTAATCATGCTGCACCTTCATTGTTTTCGACCGAAGGAGCAGGGCTTTTGGGACGACGCCAGCAGTTGAGCGGGCTTATCAGGAGCGCAAGACTGATGCCACCGACGGCAATGGCAAAAACGACCCTGAGCCCCGACATGTACGCTGCGAGGACTCCGGGGAGATGCGCTGCGCCGAACTTGTGTTGGAGCTCTGCCGCGCCCGTGTCTACTACCGCCGATGGCTCGATGCCTGGAACCGTCTTGGATATCTGGGCCACGAGCCGACTGACGAAAGCGGCCTGCGCGGAAACAACGAGGAATGAGCCGCCCAGGTACGAGGAAACTAGAACCAGGGAGGAGCGCATTAGTCTGGAGTGGATGGCTTGACTGGAATGGTGAGAGAGGAGCTGATGGATCATACATAAGATCATAGCCGTCACAGCCGCCAGGTCCTGTGGCTTAGTGCCGTCCTGAACCATCATCAAGGGGACCTGGAACCCTAATCCGTAGCCGGTGCCGGCTAAGATCTGATAGCTTATCCACTTGCCCGCCTCGGACCCGATGTCTAGAGTGTATAGCAAGCTCACGCCAAGGGTAGCTATGGCAGCTGCGAGGGCCATCACTGGTGTCCCACTACCTACTGCGGAGACGACGGCACCGGAAATCGCCATGAAGGCACTGGTCGTTAAAAGTATGGGCAGATTCCGTTGTCCCGAGACGGTAGAGCTCACGCCAGCGACGCTCTGGAAATATATAGGTAGGTAGTAGCAGATGATGTAGTACGAACCACCGAAGAAAAAGGCATATAGGCAGTTGAGCCACACAACACGCTGTCGTATCAGCCAAGGGGCTATCATAGCCCTCTCGCCTTGCAACGCCTCCCACCCGATAAATGCGATCGAGATCGCCCCAGAGCCGGCGAGTAGGCTGATCGTGAGGCTCGAGTGCCATGATTCGAGCCCTTCGCCGTGCTGCATTGCCAAGAAGTAGGTGCAAACAGCGCCCATGAGAAGGACAATACCGGCTGGATCCAACTGCATCACATTTTTTGGTTAACGAGTGCAGTAGACGCCATCTGGCTTTGAAATGATCTAGGATCCATCTTCTAACATGGTCATGGGGTTCAACTATGAAGGACCGAGTAGGCATACGATCGAAAGATCTCGAGGTTTAGTCGTAGGGGAGACAAGAGATTCAGTATCCTCACATGTAGAAGCTTATCTCTAAGAGTAGCTTGTATGGGTCTAGAGCGGCTTGGTGTTCGGAATAATATTACTGTGACCAGAACAGCTAAGCTGCCCATAGGTAGACTGATTAAGAAACACCAACGCCACGAGACCTTGTCGGCGAAGGCACCGCCGAGGAGAGGCGCCAGGAGGCATGCGATACCATAGACTCCCCCCATGAGCCCTGTGAAAAAAGGTCGCTTTTCCGGTGAGGCCACAAAGCCTATGATGGTGAACGTGCCGGTGACGATACCTGCGGCACCGACACCGACGATTGCACGTCCGATAACCCTTATTAAGAGAGGACGAGGAGTTTCAGCATTGGTAGAACTAGTTTCAGGGCTAATGCAGACCAACGTACAGAAAGGGGGAATTGGGAGCCACACCGCAGATGAGGCTGCCAGACTCAAGTATGCAAACTGCGAGCAAGTAGGTGGCTTTCAGAGGAAAGTACTTGTACGCTTTGCCCCAAGTTGGTTGAGTACCTCCCATAGTCATGAAGTAGGCCGAACCATACCAGGATACATGATCGAGGCCTTTGAATTCATCCGTAACTTTCGGGACCACTGTGCTTACGATGGTCTGTTCATTTCAAATTTAAAATCAACTTCGGTCCTCTAGAGTATATTGAAGCGAACTTCTGGTGCTTACAATATCAAGGTAGACAAGAAACAAACTGAGAAGAAGTGCGGCGACGATGCCCATGAACCTAGCGCCCTGCGGATAGTCACTCGAATGATCCCCTAGCTGTACGGCAGCAGGCTCGGGGGTGAGAACGGCAGCACAGCAATGACCCTCGATCAGATTTTCGGCTTTCAATGCGGGCGTCCCCGAAGTCGAAGTGAACCCTCCATCGGAAGGGGAATCTGGTTGGTCCTTCGCAATGAGCTCGAGGTCTAGAGGCTCAACCTCTCGTGTGGTCGACTGCTCCACGTCATCGGCTAAGGTGAGATTCGACGATGTTAATGATAATGATACTGTCGGTGATGATAACGATGGCGATGGCGATGACGACGACGACGCCGCCGTAGACGTCACGCTTTGATGATCCATAGCTCGTATCGAATTGAAACAAATGTTATCGATGTCTCTTGGGAATTTTCGAACGAGATCATCCGAGCTGAGGAATAGCGCAACTTGACCTGTCGACGATGGGGAAGGGTTATGGAAAACGTGTAGACTACCATTGTTAACGGGCATGACCAACGTCGAGGTCATACATCATATTACATCATACCACATGCGAGGCAAGAGCTTTCTCGTATGTAGTTGTCATGACTTCCAAGGTATAAGTAAGTAAGTAGTTGCTTGAGGTGTACAACACGTCACCGATTTAGAACAACCGTAGCTGCCAAGTCGGCACCTTCCCCGTGTTTAACGGCGTCATTGGCTTCCGAGTGATCTTTTGTTACATGATAAACTCGTGATACTCCTACTGGTGCCCTAAGAAGCGATATCAATATAGAGGGATATAACCCTAAGGTAAAAAGCGAATAGCGGCTAAAGACACCCGGCATTGCCTATACGAAAGTCTTCATCTGCTTTCATCAAAGAGAGAGGTGGTCTGACTTGTCCCTAGTTCAGCATAGTAAGTAGAGTCTGGAGTATGTCTAACGGTTACACTTTCTTATATACATTGAATATCCATGATTTTCATCCTTCTTTATCGCCCTACGTCACTTCCTGGCTACTCATACATGTCGATGATCCTCTTATGGCCAATATACAGAACGCTTTGGCATACATATCTACGTGGACTCTTGTATGGCTTCCTGGATATCATTCGAACATATACTTGTGTCACACCAGTCCGAATGAATAATGGGTTCCTGATTCTTGAAGTGCTTAGCTGTCGATGCTTCAGTAATGCAAATGATGAGTATTTATCGTCAATTATATACCTTGTGTAGTCGTGTCCATCATCAGATGTGCATATTTATCTGATAGTCTCTTCTTCAGGTACTCTACGGGATCCAAAATGTCGGGCTCGGCAAAGCCATTTTCATCCCCGGATCCGCCATATTTAAGGTTCAGCATATCCTCGGAAGTATTGAGACCTGTATCCTTGAGGTTGTCGTCAAAAGCTCTCCCGTAACTCTCCTGGAGTTTACCTTTCACCTCTGCGATGATCCTCCTGGCCTCGCTGAGCTTCATATTGAGTGCGGCTTTCTTCTCCTTGCAGCATATGCACTCGAAAGGCTGTTTGACGGTAGAGAGCGCATGAGAGCGTATCTCGTTGCAGGGCTCACTGGCCCTCTTGGAGAGATAGCCCTTCTGCTCTTCACAGATGCGGATGGGGTTCTCGGCGTGCTGCACATGGTTGCAGCAAAATACTGTCTTGGGGTAGACGCACATAGTTTCGGTAAATGCTAAATGTGCTGTGATCTGTGATCTGCTGAAATGGGGTGAAATGGGGCGGGCTATGTGATCCTGGAAATTACGTATGGGTGAAATAAATCGCGTCTTTTCTATCTGGTACATGGCAGAAGTCGACACAAGCAAACGACATCCTTCATGGTCCATTATATATGAGTCTTTTGAAACAATGCAAACTGCCCTTATCTTTGTTCACGGGGGAAGTCAAACAAGGCATTATGAAGACGCAGTGTTTCCATTGTGCCCCAGGTGCTCCCTAGCACCATCGATAGCAACCCGCTTTGTCCCCTAGGTCATCTAGAAAGCCGGCATGCTGTCTTTTATTTTCTAAGTTAGGAGCTGCCTTGGAACTATAGCGGTCTCATAGCATAGTAATTAGCAAGTAGGTCTTGTGTATCGAAGTCCTACCGACTACAAAGCCCGTTCTCATTGCATCAGGTTCTATTTTCACGGTGTGATTATATAATTAGCCCTGTGCTATGACCAAGTGCCTTTAAATTGCGAGGCTACTCTATCAATGCTTTATTTGGGACGGTAGTATATATGGAAGTAGGATCAATGAATATAATTTTTAGACTTTGTGTTTATTATAACAATTGTACTCATGGGAATACCCCTTCAGTATGTAGTGACATTTGACTATATGAATTATAGGCTGGCGATCGCTCCAGACCACACACCATTAGACCCAGCGAGGAAAGAACCCACCGAGATCTACGAAGAGAAAGTAAAGAACATCGCTACCTTGAAAAGCTGGAAAGAAAAGACAAATGACGTGATCCCACAATCAAGTCCCCTTACCATGGTATTACTAAATCAGGGTTGATCGAGGATATCTCGGGTGACTACGTAAACATGTACGGAATTTTGATCAAACTGACAACAGTCATTCAGACCTCGGACTTAGGGCTAAAGGGACCATGAGCCCACCTCGTCTCAACGTCATTACACATATTAGATACATAACTAGGACGGTGATCCCGTATATGGAATTTCTCTACCGTTAATTTGTACTGATTACATAACTATAGTCAGCGCACGGACTTCGAACGAAAGAAAGGGGGCTATAAATAGAAAACAATGGACAACAAGGGGCTGTGCAACCATTGTACTCTGCATGAGCCGCCGCTATTATTAGCAACCGCTATACGTAAGCCGTCAAGAGCGAAGCGTACTCGCAAGTGTGTGAACATCAACAGGTAGGTGTCGATCTAGGGCAGTAGGGGCGTTGACGATTATCCCGTCCCACAAGACAGCAACAGAACATCTAGTTCTGCTCAATGGGATATTGTACATAGCTAGCCGGAGTCCTCGAGGGCGTAGTGGAGGTTGATTCGCAGCTTAAGGCTTAGCAATGGCCTAGTCCCTAGGTAACAATGGAGGGCAACTTACTATTTACTAGTGATGGCTATGTATTTGCTCGTTGGAGGCTGACTGGCCGCCTTCCTTACTCGACGGATAGGCTTCCATATAATCATGCGGTATTCTCGGACTCACGCGTCAGCTATGCCCTAAACCCTTCTATCAATACCAACACTGCTAGTCTTGGACTAACTGGGGAGCCCGACAGGCAACAACAATGCCAGGGAGCTAGGGGACAAGCAGATTTACTACCAACGACAGCTGCAGCATAGGCTTACGAGCCCTGCGTGGTATAGCTATAAACTTAAACCATGTGTGACCGGTGAAACAAGAGCAATAGCTTCAACGACGCCCCAAGACATCTCGTAGTCTTCTAACTTAGCTTGAGCTCTGTCGCAGCTTTCAGTAGCAAGCCACGGCATTCCCTGGCGTAGGATTCATCATGCATAAACAGGCTACTCTCACACACCGTCTTGTGGAAAGCCTCCCATCTGCGGATGATCACATCTACCCGAAAGGATGTTTCGAGTCCAGGACTGGAACCGTGGGGACACTGATACTACATCAAGGTACATAATGTGTCTTATTCTGTTTGATAGTGTAGATAGGGTCTTGCCCAACTCTCGTGCATGAGGTTGAGCCGCTCATTGCTTATGAACACCACACCACCTGCAAATAGTAGAGAAAAACCCAACCCCCCTAGTTCGTCACCGCGAATCATGCACATCACGACGCCGTAAATTTCTCCATAAGGTTCTCATTTGACTATTGCACAAGGGTTTATAAAAACGGTTGGGGGAGGGCACAAAAGAAAGTTCTTCTCTGCTAAGGGCGCATCCTTGATTGCCTTGTCTACTAAGCCTTTTGCGAGACGATTTCTATTGGTGGGTTAGTCTAGTAAAGCGGATGCGAGATTGGCGGCTGTAACTTACTCTCGACGTCAGTGATGCTCTGTTGAAGAATCTGCTGAAGCGCCTTGGGGTTCTCGAGCTCCTTCGTGACCTTGGCGATGACAGACTCAGCAAGCTCCCTCTGCTGCCTCTGCTTCACCTGACCCTCGTACCGCACCCACGAATCCAGCACAGACTTGGCCTCGGCCGCCACGGCGGTCGTCTGCTCGAGCTCGTACACCTTGGCCTCAAGCTGGGCGGTTTCCTATTTCTGCGGGTCAGTCTCTGCATACGTAAGACCATAGCGGGAAGAGATATATGTCTCTCGCTAAAGCTAGCATGTTCGGATGTATGTACCTTGGAAACAGCGAACAGAGCCTTGGTAACGTCGACAACACCAGCCAGCTGCTTGACGTCCTCGATCCGGTCCTTCACGGCCTGCAGGTGATCGGCGCGGGCTTGGTTCAGGATGTTCCTGACTTTGTTCTGGTGCGCCTCGGCCCACTCCTTGTACATGGGGCCACCATACGCGATCAGGGCAGCCCAAACGCTCAGCAGACTGAAGGCGACGATGGTCTCCTCGTTGACGATGTAGTACTCGTTACTGATGGCGTAGATGGACAGACCAGCAGCGGAGGATAGGATGGCGGACTTGGAGATGAGCGAGTTGCCGGGCAGGGCGTCGATGATGGACTGCGCCTTGGTCTTGGCCGGATTCTCGGGCACGTTCGAAGTTCCGTTGGATGCCGGTCGGGTGGTGGTCTGGGTCAGGGCCGTCACGGCCGGGAGTGTCGTTCGCGGAACGATGGAGGGGCGGAGACGGGCAGCCCCTGCGGCAGTAGATTGGTTAGAGCATGAGCATGAGCATGAGCATGAAGCACGGGCATGCCAGCGGGCCAATTGACAACGACGCTGCTTGCGACTACTTACCAAAGGCGGTTCTTGCCAAGCGGGAGGCCATTGTGAATTGAGCGATGAGGAGGTGGTGCGCGAATCGGGGCTAGTCAACGTTGCTGTTGAGCTCGAGACCGAGATTGAGTTTGAGGTTTTAAATCGGCCGGGCCAAAGCAGCAACCTTGAAAGCTTCAGCGCCCGGTCGGTAATTCGTCGGGTAATCTACCGATTGATGGTGAGCTTCCATTGGAAGTTACCTTCTACGGTGACCCACCTAACTAAGAAGTAGCAGGCTAGCGGCTGGGGAAGTGGAGAGACCCATTAAATTAATTGCATTCTTCCAGGTTCCAGTTGATCTCAGGCTTTTATCGTGCAGCTTTCTCTGTTATCTTTCGGTAGCCTTGCAGAATGCAGAAGCAGTGACCTGCTGTAGAACAAACAATCTCTGATCCATCATCTCCTTTCGCATACGGCAATCGCTAGTCGCCAATGCACCTCTGAAAACCGGCGCACACCTCAGACAATAATATGCCGGCGACTGTCAAGGTCGACTCCCTGAAAAGGAAAAGGGACAAGACTTCCGAAATCACCAACAAGCGACCCAAGAGCGCGGAAAGTGCCAGTAGCAGTAGCGATGATGATGATGACGACGACAACAACACCCAAGCGGAAATCTTGCTGCTCGAGAACGAGATCCTCGAGTCCAAGAAGAACTACAACAACATCGCAGCTCTCCTCGAGCTAGCCCAGAAGCAGGACGATGTAGAGGCTGTCCCCGTTGCTTTGGTCTCGCTATGTCGCGTGTTTCTACGCCTGCTTGCGTCTGGGAGCATGACACGGAGGAGTGGCCAATCGGAGAAAGAGATTGTCGTCATACAATGGCTCAAGGGGAGGGTGGCAGATTACAAGCAGTTGATCATCCGTGCTCTCGCCGAGGAGGACCTAGCGTCGACTGTCTTGACTCTCGCTATGCGCATACTCAAGGCCGAGAGCCAGTACTTGAGCGACAGGGGGGAATACAACTTCCCCAAGGTATTTCTCAAAGATATGGTGACAGCTCTGGTACGGGATGGTTCCGAGGATGCCCGACAGGAATTTTGTGAGAAGTTCCTAGGCGAATTTGCCGATGTGCGGTTTTATGCCTTCAGCGCATTGAAGGAGATACTCGCGGAGGCATCTTCAGGCTCCGACACCGAGGAACTGTTTGATAGTGCCTTCGACATCTTATCTTTCTTCGAAGAGGTGCCCGATTCCAAGGATGATTTAGGCGCATTTTACGTTGGTCCTCCGACTAAGAAAGGCCACCCGGTAACATCACTTACCCAGCAGAAGAAGCAAGCACAGGAAGCTTGGGTAGCCTTGCTAAATCTTGGCCCCAATCGCGAGCAGAGGAAGAAGGTCCTCGAGATTATGACTAGGTCTATAGCTCCGTGGTTTACCAGACCAGAACTACTGATGGACTTCCTTACCGACTCGTATAACTCAGGGGGCGCAACTTCTCTCCTCGCCCTTTCCGGTGTCTTTTATCTGATACAGGAACGAAATTTGGATTACCCATTGTTCTACCACAAGTTGTATTCATTATTAGATGCAGATATCCTGCACTCGAAACATAGGTCCCGGTTCTTGCGATTGCTGGACACCTTCCTTTCGTCGACCCATCTGCCGGCTGTCCTCGTCGCAAGTTTCATCAAGAGGATAACGAGGCTTTGTCTCAATGCGCCCCCCGCAGCTATTGTTGCTGTGATACCTTGGATATATAATCTGTTCAAGAAGCACCCGCTATGCACATTCATGATTCACCGCGAGATCCGAAGTGCCGAAGAAAAAGAATCTATTGAGAATGAAGGGCTAGCAGATCCTTTCGTCGCTGATGAGGAGGACCCCATGGAGACGCGAGCCATCGATAGCTGCTTATGGGAGGTGGCTCAACTACAGTCGCATTATCACCCGAACGTTGCGACTATTGCGAAAATCATCTCGGAGCAATTTACGAAGCAGACGTATAACGTCGAGGACTTTCTGGACCATTCGTATAGTAGTGTGAGTGAAAGAAAACCCCTATATCCGAGATGCCTCTAGTACTGACCAACGACCTAGCTTCTGGACGCGGAACTATCAAAACAGATCAAGAAGCCGCCCGTCGTAGAGTTCATCATCCCCAAGAAGGTCTTCTTGCCCCAAGAGCCTACGTCAGGGATCGAGGACAACCTCCTTACACGACTATGGGAGTTCCAGTGATCTTCATAATCTACGAGTACCGGGGGGCCCGATGCGATTATACTGGGTCCTGTGTACAGCAGGCTCGGACTTAGACGTCATGACTATTACGATTAGACATATAAGCGACTTCTTAGGAGTCGCGCTTCGCCTTACAATCAAGGTTGCCACATACCCAGCGACTGCTGCGCATCCTGACTCCCTCTGCGATATCATTAAACGTGCCTGATGCAACTCTTGTTCTAGAAGTAGCCGCGCCTGGGATTGCCATTGAACAATCTTGCTAGTGCGCTTCTTCGCAATGTCGTGTCACCACTGCACCGTTCTTCCCACACACCACTATGCGAGGTACAAGATGAGATCGGCTACACGACCTTAAGTTCTCACACATATTATGGTATCTACTCCGAGAAGACTCCACCCCGCCCGACGTATCGGGAGGCGGGGAAGCACGATCCCGATCCTCGAGGAAGTCAGAGGATGTGCCGCTTAGCGCGGCATGGCGATTCAGGGACCGAATATACAATTGCCCTATAGGGAGAGGCAGTCGTAGTTCGATCGTCAACGGGAAAATTGGTTGATTTCAACTCGTGCCCGGTACCGCATCACTTCCTGGTTGGGTGACTCACGATAACCAACAAACACCGAATTCGGGGCCTTGGAGTTGGTAAGGGCAACGAAAAGATAGAAATCCCATTCTGGTTACTGCGCACTGAACTGCACTTTGATGTATATGGAGACCCAGCAAAGTTTCATGTTTCAACAGCCATAAACTTCTTAGTGTGACAAAAATAGTGCCCGATATAGCCGTTACGCGTGATGTCACTGGCGGTCAGCACGGGCGAAGAGTGTGTATCGCAATCGCACACTAGGAGTGCAGGTAGCCGGCAAGCGAGGGGCATATGTGAGAAGGCCCAAGGCTATTTGCTCGGATACGGATCAAGATCCACGGCTCTTCACCAAAAGAGGTGGCTTCACAACCAGTAAGGATAGACCGACGCCCATGTGAAGATTGTATTTGCATCTATGAGCAGTGTACACGATAAGATCCATCCCATCTGCCCATCTGCTGCCCATATGGCCTTGTCCCAGATTCATGAAACGGGCTCGCCCTGGCATTCAGGCATTAATCGTCGTTTCGTGCTGAATACTTGGGCCAGTCAAACAGGGCTGATTGGGTCCTGATGGAGAAAGCAGCTCTCACCGCTGCTATGACTCTTCACTATCCTCCGATTCTGGTCAATTCCCAGACAGGCTCACACACACCTTGTTTACCAGACCCAGAAAAATCCCGGATGAAAATTCATTCAAAGGGCACCCGGTACCTGTATGATGGCCTTCATATCATACCAGAAAAGTGTATGGTCCGTGGGATGTTGTGTGTGCTTGGTGGCCGCATAAAAGCCGGCCCGCGTATCACACCAGTCACAACCCGATAGAGTCTAGCACAGTGTATTCGTGCCCGACGGCTTTGGCACTCTTTTCAGTACATCGGAGCCACTTCCACGATCGGTGCAGGTGCCTCTTTACTGGCCTTGACCTGCTTGTACATATCGCGTATTTCCCCAAGAACACCGTAGTCCTCACACATGCGTCAGGACTATGTAGTATCTATCTGCCTGTAGGTAGACCTGACCATCGATTATGCGTCTGTCTGGTTTTACTGTTTCTCTATGCTCCTCCCCTCCGTCCGTTCCCCCACTGAGACGACAGCCGTGAACATCATCCCGTATTCAGAGCCTTGGCGCTTCCGTAAGAAGGAAGCACCGCGTCGCAAGCGTAAAAGGGCCGCTCTCACTGGCAGGACTGGCGACGAAGGGAAAACAATTGCACCACCGTAACGCGCCAGGCGTGGCTGGGCTCCTGGCGGCCCGCCAGAGCTCGCGCGTTCGAGAGCCAATCACTTACACAGGGCGAACGATCTCGCGTTTGACCCCATCGCCCTTCTCGCCAGCGTCTAGGAACTAATAGATTCTCTCCCACCTCGATGGAACTAAGTGCATACTGACACCATCATACATTATACGGATATGATCCTCTCGACTTTTCCCCATTAGAAAGAAACACAGTAAGATATAGAGTTGTCGTACACCTGTTCCCGCACATGAGACCCCCTTGGACGGCCTACGTGGATATACCTATGCGAATTCACCCTGGAGGTTTAGGCCTTCACACACGGCAGATTCTGCCTTGGTGTTGCTGTCGTGTCCGTCGGCTTACAGGGCCCTTTTCTCCTGCTCTCTCGGGCTTTTCGGGTACAAGTCGGGGAGACCGGGGCTCAACAAAGGGATGGAGCACCGCGGACTGTTCATGAGATCGGGTCCAGGTGCGGGCCGGCCAGCCCAGCCAGCCATCGTTGAGAGGAGCTCGGTCTGGCGCTTCCTATTTGCCCTCTTTCTGTCACCACCTGTGGGAGACCGTCATCGGTACCATCCTTTTGCGCTCGAGGCGTTCCTTGCTCCGCAATCTTACTCAGTTATACATACGTAGGTAAATTTAGATCCCGTTTGTTTGCGTGGTTGTGTTATTCACCTCAGCCTCAAACCTGCGTACGTAAACACCACTCACGGGAGTGGTTGCGCAATGGGGATGGGGCTGGGCGTGTGTTTGTTTGTGTGCGGTGCGTGTGCGCGCGTGGTTACTAGTTATTGCAGCGCGCAGCGCGTGTTATCTATCGCTCTAGGCAAGGAGGGAATGATCTTGATCCTATCCCGGCCGCCGAGCTTGGGACGAACTGGCGGTTCAGCTCCATACCTCCATACCTAGGTAAATGGATGATGCTGCCGAGGGCCAATCGTCCTGGCCCCTCGGGAGGCCCGCTATCGCGTGGTTCAGACCCTCCCCAGCGTTCGAATTCCCTTTTACACACCTATCCGGATGAGCATGCAGGTGCTATATCGAGCCTCTGTTGTCCGTGCGCCTGTAAGCCATTCTGCAGCACGTTATGAGCCTTCCGTTTTAGAAAAGTTTCGTCTTCACCGCAAGTCGCGTCCGGAGAGATATGATGAAAGAAAGAGAGGCAAAGAAAAAAAAAAACATGAAAAATTGCATCGCGCCAGAGGAACGCGGCAGGGTTCCGGCGTGCAACTATCGCGGCGTAGAGGATCTCTAACGCGCACTCCGTATCCACCATTAGCGGTCAAGCAAATCCTCTTCGTAATGTCAGTGGCTCGGTGCGGCTCGGTGGACATGAAATCTGCACATCAAGAGCAGCATAACCGCATTTGGATGCTAGAATAGAGAGCTAGACCCTTAGGTCTGACTGCAACTTGCGATGTCCCTCACGGTCGTCGAGGAAACCTCCAACTCGGGGACGGATTCTAGAAAAGCCCACACGGAGTATTATGCCATGCTTTACGTAAACTACGAGATCGAATGCATATGTAGCGAGCGATTATCGACTCCATCTCCATGCGAGGTCTGTCCACGCCGAGGTCAAATCTCGACGGAGCACCTCCTTGCCTCATCCTCCTTTACCTGGCATCGGGGATATGTAGCATTGTGGACATACTGGGCGAAGGTGTATATCTGACCGTGCACTATCGAGACGGCATATGACGAAAAGTCACAGCCGTAAGAGCCTCAGATGCAATTAGGCTGCAAGTCTCACACCATCAGATCAAGCCACAACGCAGTACCTACTGCAGTAGGTATCATACAGGTGGAAGAGCTTCCAGCCCAGGTCATGTGACAGCGATGGGTTGGATGGGGTGCGCGGTGGGATAAGCCGGCCGGCCTATCTGGAGTGGCTTCGCACACCATAGGAGCGTCTCCTCGGGTCAGGCAGAGAGTTACTAGAGCTTGCATCGAAGTGCTTTCGTAGCTGTGTGTCCCGGAAGCATCCCGGAGCAAGATCTAACCGTTTAGATGGCTAGCAGAAGAGCATGAAACCCTCCGTAACAGCGTTGAATGGTCGGAGGCTGACGATTCGATGGTTAGTACGGCTGCCCATCAGGGCTATCACATGTAGTGTCGCAGCAGGTATCTCCAATAAGCTCATCGCTCCATCGGGAAGATGGCTTTTTCTGAGCAGCGACCGTCGTCGACGCGCGCTGCGTCTGTCTACCTAAGCTAAGGTAGGTATGAAGGCGTATGAAAAGAGGAAGAGGAAGCTCTGCTCCAAAAGCTCCAACGTCTGACTGGCAGGCTGTATACAGGCCACCCCACCCAGCCCGAGCAATAGGACGCTGGACAGGGCCGTCAGTGGCTGTTAGTGGATGCGCAAAGGTGCTCGTGGGCGTCTTTAGGTAGCAATACCCAAGGCCGGTCGCTGCCCAACCTTCGTGCGGCAGGGCTAGAGTACTATGTAGGTAGGTAACTACCTAGTAATGCTAAGCATGTATGTGTAGGTATGTGTATGTGTATGTGTATGTAGGTATATGTATATGTGTATGTATGTATGTGTAGGTAGCTACAGCTAGCTGCTGTACCTACTGTACCTACTGTACCTAGTCTATGTAGTTAGTCCCGGCGTACAGTAGTCCGTAGCTCCATGTAACGACCTACTTCTAAGTTACATACATACATGTAGCTAGTATGTGGGTTTTTCTCGAAGGCCCGTAACGGTTCATTCCTCCTTACCCTCTGTATGTATCCTCTGTATTGTACCCTCTGTACCCTCTGTACCCTCTTTACCTGACCCCCGGTGGCCTATGCTGCCCTATCTGCCCCCTCCAAACCACTGAAGCCTGGCAGAGATTTCGGGACCTGCAAAAAAGGCCTGTCCGGACTGTCAAACTACCGTTTCCCGCGATCTATCGTCGCAGGTCACCAAAGGCCGTCCCGTCGGCTTAGCGGCATTTTGCTGTGCGTCGCTGGATCGGACCCCGCCAATGGCGCTTTGTTACGAGATCTGCTGCGGGGCTGAGGAAGTCCCTCTCCAGTGTCCTGACTGTTACCTACAGACTCTGGCCGTTAAACTAACGAACCAATACGGAATCTCACACTTCCAAGGTTCAGGGTTCCCATAACCGTCCCATAACCGTCCCGTCATGGCACGGTCTCCAAGGCCGATCTACTATCCATTGGACGAGCTTTCACCGATCCTCTAACAGTATACGCTGCCCTGCCCGGGGTTATCGTGAGCGCAACGCTTTGAAGTCTCACCAGAAACCTGAAGTAGCCATGAGTTATTGCGGTACTGTCTGTACACACGGGCTACAGCTACAGCTACAGCTGCAGGCCTGTTAACTGCGCTCGATATAGCTCAGTCCGGCCGACTATTCCACGCTCTCCTCTCTTCGAGCAAGTTCACCATGCAATAATAACCTGATATGTAGCGTTAGCTAGATGCTAAAATGTAGATACCTCGTGGAGGAGGCAAGAAGGAGTCTGTAGTCGCTTTACGAATGGTCAGCATTTGCTTGGCTTCTCCAATGAACCGGGACGGCAGCCACACCCCCTCTGGTGCTCTCTGTATGCGGTGACCAGCCCACAACCTCTCATCCCACACCCATCAACCCACCCGGGAACTGACGACAGCAATCCCGTTCGTCAGTCTCTGGTCTCGCGGACTCTGCCCTTCCCCACTGCCTCCCACTGCCTCCCACTGCCTTGAATGGTACACTGGTGTGCCCTCGCAGACCCCCCCGTTGCCGTAACTGACTGCTGTAACTCGCGCCCAGTAGTAGATGAGAGGAGCAAGAGCAAGAGCCAGAGCAGGAGGATCCCTGAGGTCGGCCGTCTGTCAGTCATTGGGGCATCCTACCTACATAGTCAGTACATAGTCAAGGACCTGGACCGGGCCTAACCTGACGCTTCTCCTCAAGAAGCACACTTAAAGCACAAGCTCTCCTGTTCCCACCAGAGGCTAAAAGACTACTAATCGCATTGCACGGCAATACACCCTATTCACATACTTTATATGTATGATAGATAGCAGAGCTTTCGTTATTGCTCTGCGCTCGATATCAACCACTTCTTCACTCGCGCATATTCCTACGGCCTATTGCATCCCTCTCAGTCGTACGATCCGAGAGAAAGAGAGAGACAGAGAGAAGAGAGCGACCAGGTTCTCTACATTCGCTCTACTCACTCTATTTTGGGTGATATCGATATTGTGTTGCAGGCTACCGGCTACCTGCCAAGAACAGGAAAAGCACACAATAATACCAATACTGTACTCCTAGCTCCCTAGAGTATACAACCGAGGACTTGTAAGTTTCCGGGACCGTTTCTTTTCCCACCTTCTGTTTTCAAGTTTTGGTAGGTAGTGAGAAAAAAGTCCCGATTCTGCCGCGCTGCTGCACCCAAGCACCCAAGCACCCCCCCTACCCCCCCTTCCCCACCAGCTGTACATCCGTACATCCTGGACATCCTGACCATCCTGGACATCCTGGACATTAGACATCCTTCCAAGCAGCCAAGCCAAGGTCGTCCGTCTTATCACTTACTGCCATTGCATTGTACCTTTATTATCAGCCCGCCTCCATCCATATCTCAGACTATTTCCCCTCCATCATTTGTCTCTATACATACCTCTATGTTCACATTCACACTCATACTCACTCTCACTCTCACACACACTCATACCCGGCTTCAACCTTGGGGTTCATGATCACCACTTTGAATCATCGTCTCACTTCTCATCCAATTCTCTAACACAGGCTCTTAATCCGGAGAGTCCATCGTTGTTACATAATTACCATCTATCACATATCACCATCATCACCATCACCATCACCACCACCCCGCCGCCCTTTGAGACGCTCACATTCACCGCCCTGTGTACTAATATCCCTTACTACACAGCGCAACCCGAATCCTCGACCATTGCACATACCGACCACACTACTCATCTCACATCCACACACACAGACCTGCAATGGTCTCAACATTTCCAATGCAGTCCTTTTACAGGCAAAACGCATTAACGGTTGACACTAGCCATGCAGCACAGAAGTTCTTCGATGACGAGGATACCATTCTTGATGATAACATCCTAGATCAAAGTACTATCGACTCGGGCTTAGAGTTATCCCCCCCTATGGCAGGAAGTAGAAGAGATTCCTTCGCTGTCTCGACACTATTCTCCCCCAAGACCGAAGATTGGCAGTCGGTCGATATGCAGTCGGTCCCCTCGAACAATCCCTTCTTGGAGCCGCAGCATAGCAACAACCCCTTCCTGCGAGCCGATCCGTCGCAAGCCACATATGCCCCGCAGCCCCAATCGTGGTCTATGGGTCAAGGCTCAGGGACCTGCACGCCGATGCAGTACGACGGTCTCGACAGTGCGTACGAGACCAACCAGTCCATCTTCCAGCGGCCGGTGCAGATGCCCACGCCGTTCAGCAACCCGGGCAACCAGGTTCCCCTCTTCGCAGCAGTTGGTTCAGGTAGCAACCCGTCCATCCCGGCATCACCGCAGAAGGACTGGATGGGTCAGGACTTGAAGAATCAGCCGCTAGGAAAGCGCATGCGACCAGACAGCCCCGCTATCCGGTCACATAATGAGCTGCGCCGTGGTGACGGCATCCGGAAAAAGAATGCTCGGTTTGACATCCCGGTCGAGCGGAATCTCCACAACATCGACCAGCTCATTGCTCAGTCCACGGACGAACAAGAGATCAAGGAGCTCAAGCAGCAGAAGCGTCTCCTACGCAACCGCCAGGCCGCCCTCGACTCTCGGCAGAGGAAAAAGCTCCACACCGAGCGGTTAGAGGATGAGAAGAAGCAGTTCACTTCCATCATCACCAGCTTGGAGGAGGAGATGGCGGAGCTGAACTTGAAGCTGACTCAGATGTCTCGTGACAAGGAGTACTACGAGGCCCACATTGAGAGCCTCAGGATGGAGAAGGAGGACATGATCCAGAGCCATACCATCGAGACGGGAGAGCTGCGCAAGAAGGTTGCCGTCCTCACCGACCACGTCCAGCGACTAGAGAACGCGGCGATGCCGAGCAACACCGGCTTCGCCAACGGTTTCAACGAGCTGGAGGGCATGACGATGGATGCTTCCTGGGACCAGATGGGCTTCATGGGCGACTTCCCGATGGAGACGGGCGAAGTCAAGCAGGAGATGCAGCTTGCCACTACAAAGAAGCCCGAGGTCACCCTCCCCAGCGATGTCGACAAGCCCGCTCAAGGTGGTCTACTCTTCATGCTGTTCCTCGTCGGCGCGTTCGTCCTGTCTAACAGGTCCGCACCAACCATCCCTCGGGTATCTGAGGACGTGCGGGAAGCCTCAGCAACACTTCTCGACAACATCTTCAAGGATGCCGGTGTGCCGCATGCCCCCGAGAGCGCTATGGTCCCCAGCGCCCCTCAGCCCTCTACTTCCGCCGACTGGGCGTCGTCGGCTTCGATGTCGATGGCGAGCAATAGTGTGGAAGGCGTCGCTCCGTCGATGCTAGATGATCTACACGACAGCCTCACCCAGCCGACGCAAGAGCAGACGAACGAGCAAATTTTCTCGCTCTCTGCGGCACAGTATAATGGCCTCAACGACCAGAGCTTCATGCGCAACCCACCGACACGCACACAAGGCCGGCGCAATCTTGCGGATGCGCTCGCCAACATGCGCAGCAATGAGAAGCACTCGGCCGCGGAGGTATATACGAGGTCGCTCTTGTGGGACCAGATACCGGGCGACGTCGTCCGGAATTTCGCGAAGATGGTGGCGGAATGCAACAGCGCCGAGGATGGGCGACCGCTTAGCAGCGATGCCAACACGTAACGACTTAACGACACGACACGACACGACCTTAACGACTTCTTTCCGGTATATTCGGCACACCTGCTCAGCTCTGGTGTGTTGATTCAAAATGTGCATACACTTCATGACGCTCCCGCGTAACCAGACCAAAAATACTGCTCACGCACAAACGAAATGTTCATCATTCTATTTTGTTTTCTACGGGTCTCTCTACTAGTCATTTCCATTTTCGAGTTTTAGCAAGCGAGTCGACATTTGATTTTACATTTCCTCTTATTCACTTCTACCTTTCACTTCTTCACACCTCCTGGCGAGTTCTTGGATATTTCCAGATATGCCACCAGGCATTTATCGCATTCGATTTTGGGTGGTATGCATCCGGCGGAACCGGCTTGGGTTACGAGAGGCACTGTCTGTTTGGCCAGCAGTACAGTTGCTTTTCTTGTACCACCATCATGGACGTGGATTGGGGGTCTGAGAAGAGCTGCAGAGAGCGATTTGCACCACAGCTTCGGGCGACCACCACCACTGGATGGCTATTGGATTTGTTCACTTCTTGGGTTTACATTTTCCTCCGCCAGCGATCGGAGAAGATCTAGGGACAGCAGCGCACAAGGATGGGGTTTCCTTGAGGATTTATGGGATAATGTCTCACGACGTGATGGGGTCGGGGAGGACAAATGGATCTATGGGCTGAGGAGCGGGCGGTGGGGAAGGGGCGGCGGCTTTTGGGTTATTCATATTTTTTCTTTACTGTTTTACGGCACGAACTGGATGATGGGCTTTTTACTCCCACGACAGTCTCGGATTATGAGAACCACGATTACCAAGAAGTGGGACGATCTACATCTACAGCAGCAAGAACAGCGAGTCGGCCGCTGAGATCATTTTTTCCGGAAGCATATCAGCAAATGCTCCATGACATCCTGTTTCACAGGCTTTCCTTGCGTCTTTTACCTATAGCTTATTTAGCCTACCTAGCCAGCCAGGAAGATCCTGAGCCTGAATACGACCCCAAAAAAAAGATCAGTTCTCATTTTCAGCCAAACCTACCGTCCATACTCTTTTCATCCCGCTACTAGTGATATGATCTCCCTTTTGCAAACGTGCGTGACGTTTTCCCCCGTCGAAGTCAAACAAACAGTAACTGATAAGTCCGAAAAGAAAAGAGACGGAGTGAGGGACAGCTTGTGGTCCCGTATTTCCCCGGACACTACCACCCACACACCCCCCGTTCGTTACCCCCCCCATTCCCATGCCATGCCCCCCCAGGGCCCCCCCCTTCTGATCTCACCTCGCGTTTATTGGAAAATATGCCTTATGTATGTATGTAGTCTCGATGCAAGCGATCTTACACATACGCACATGCTGCAGGACGGACACCATGCAACCTATTAAAGCGTCATCTGTCAGGTTATGTAGGTACCTAGGTAGCTTTTTTGTTTTTCTTTCTTTCCAGATAGGACATTTTCCTAACACACTATCACGGCGCATATTTTACCCCAAGACTACCACGCCCGACGACGATGAGGGAAGAGAAGACGAGATAGGTAAGTTGCCTGTAGGCTATGTAGACGGCACGACAGCAAATGGCATGCATATATATATGTAGGTAATCACAGTATAGTTGTAGTATTACATCTACTATATACCTTGCAAACTGGTTGTATATTCACTTTGGTGTTCTCTTGACCTCAACTGAGGCAACTAACTACACAGCGAGGCTGTCGTGACTATTAGGATTGCAGGTAGGCAGGGAGGTTGTTAGGTAGATAGGCGGGAAGTGGGGGGTTTCCTAGTATAGACAGATGGCTGTTCGAAATAGGTAGGGAGGGAGCAGAGAGCGTGCAGCATGACCACCCAGTTAAGTTGACAGCAACAGCTTTCCCCACACTCTCACCTCTCACGCTCGCTTTTCTCTCGTTCTCCTGTGTGTGTGTATGCACGCATGCATAGGTACCTACCTACATAACATGCACTCGGGTTCGGGTGTGTGGGTGTGGGTGCGGGTGTGTGCTGTGCTTCTGTGCGTGGGCGTGGGCGTGGAGAAAAGACAAGACATAATAATACTGTACCTACCTAAAGTATACGGACCTAATAAGTAAAGAGAATATAGGTATACTTCGTACACACTCACACACACTCGCACTCACACACAACGAACGACGAGCCCAACCAACCAACCACCGGTCACCGTTACTACCGACTGCCATTACCACCTGAACCGTATTACACGCACACACACACACACCCTCTCTCCTCTCACACACTTTACTTTATTTACGCACACACACAAGATATTCCAGCCAACCACTGCTACTCACCACCAGAAACTCCCTCGATCATCGACAACCACACACGCATACACGCACACACTTACGCTCACACTCACACTCACTCACACTCACTCACTGCCTCTCTGCAATTTTGTCTCGGAGGTTCTCAGACACGCAGTTCATGCCTTGCTGACTAACCACCGTACCTAACTATCTGACCTACTGTAGTTGCCCAAGCGGTTCAAGCTAAAGCTGATATCGGACTGATTTGACGGATTGATGAAATGTCATACATGCCTAGACGGATCCTGCCTAAGAAGTAACAGTAATAAGCTTTTTCTTATTTTAGATGTTTTTCCGGTTCCTTGCTTTGAAAGTGAGTGAATAAGAGGGGGTGAGAGAAGAACAGAGGAGAGGGAGGGGGAGTGAGGGGGGTTGAATGATCGCGAAGAAAGTAGGCACACACACAAATAATAGCCTCACGTTCACGTACTAACTACAGAGTTATAACGATGAGATGCTATTGTTTTGCTTGATCATTGCTACCGTTCTAGTTTGTTTACCTTGGTTTCGTCTGCCTGCTCACTTGCCCACGCTACCAGCTCACCCGCCCATCTAGGACCCGCTCTGGCGCCGGGCCTGACCTGGCCCGCAATCAGCTAACTCCGGCGAGCGAGTCGGCCTCTGCGCTCAAGTTTCTCGGTGGATAAGATACTATCGTCCAATAACCACCTTGTTGGTTGGTTGGTTGGTTGTCTTCGTCATGATACATTCCAATCATGCGGTAAACTTGAGGTTGACCTCGTGGGCTGTCAACCGGGCAGAGTCGCAACCACAATGATTACTTAGACCATCTATAAGTTGGGTAGGTAGGTAGGTATAAACCCGCAAATCGTAGTCGCCGTCGCAATCGCCCGGCTGTTCGGGTGCAAGCAGCAGCCGCGGCAGTCATAGACAGACCACTGCAAGTACCTAGGTATAAGTAGGAAGGCAGGTGGTAAGCAATGATGACCGATATGATCGACGGTCAACGGTTTGAATTCAGGCAATGAGTGAATGTATGGGTGACGGAGCGAATAAATGATGCTATACTAAAGTGGTATTATAGCGGGGGAAGGGGGGGGGGCTTCATTCTCGGGCAGCTCGGGTTACCGTGTATTGATTCAGACCCCATATGAAAAATATGTGGTCGGTAATAGGTGAGACTGAATTGCTGTGCTAACCTTGCCGCTTTGTGCATCTCGCTGCTCGAGCCGTGGTATATTAGGTAACTAACTACCTACTTGTAAGTTTCACAATATGCAGCGATGACTACCTACATATGCAGGTTCCTGACTTGTTCAGGTAAGTCTCGTACTCGAAGAAAGGGGACGACGTCGTGAGATGGTAACTAAGTAAGTGCAAAGTGCATCTCGCATTTGTTACCTACTCATCCGTATAAAACGTGCGCTGCAGTCGATAGATATCGTAAGTTGCAAAGCGGACGTATCAACCGCGACTATTGCTTCACGACTGTAGGTTTAACGTGGGTAATGTTCCTACCGTTAAACTAGACCCCGGCCCACGTCACGTCACGTCATGTCACGTCGGCCGCTACTGTAGGACTACTAGTACCAGGTAGCAAGTGGTTAGTTATCCAGAAGATCAGATCAAGAGACCCTCAGCTCGAGCGGCGTGATGGACTCAACCCGTACGGGATCTCCTCAACGTCCGGGGCCAAAGAGCCAATACAAAAACAAAGAGACGCGTCGCATACCCCATCTTAAGTTTTCGTCCTCTTGGGTAAACCCTTTTTTTAGCTACATATCACAAGCTCGCCAGAAACCCGCGGCCGGGGAGCCATTCAGAGGGGAGCAGGAAACAACATGAAACATTGCCGTGTGGGGGCCGGAGAGCCGCCATTGCGAACAACTGACTACTCTAACGCAGAAACAACGAAGCAAAGACCAATTAGTTCACTCTTGGTGTCTTGGTCCTGTCTTCTCGGTACTTGCAGCAAAGCAGCTGGAGAATCCAAGTCGCCAGATAGACTAGCAGGGCTAGTTAGCTGACTGACTGGCTGACTGACGGATAGACAGGCAGATGGCCAGAGAGATGGTCACTAGATGAGCAGAGTAAGTGGCCGATAGGATAGAGCAGGTTTCGCCATCGATTTCGTGGTTCAAACCGATGGGCGCACGCTCTGATTACATACGCAGGTATGAGGTAGGCAGGGAGCTAATTGCATAGGAAATAACACAAGATAAGTAAGCAGCTCCGAGGGGGAGCCAGTGACAATGGTGCGCCGGTCATCCATCCTTCGATGCGCGCTCATCGGAGCCGTCGGACTCGTCAACAAGTGCGGCAGATCACGTCGTCCCATGTGGTTACATACGTACGGAGTAAAGTATCCTATCCTACGCGCCCGTCTCTCTTGTTCTTGGTCTCAATCCCATCATCAATCATCCAGTCAATTCGTCCCAAGTTTTTAAGTTTCATGTTTTTCTTTATTTTAGTCTCCGTTCGTCTTGCAATCAATCATATGTCCCCCTTTTTGCATCTGCTCCTATTTTTCTTTTGCCACCCTGCATGCGGCGCCCACGTTATTTTCCCAGCTCTTCCGCTCTCTCCCACTCCCATTCCTCCAATTCGAATATCCCGAGCGGGCCACTTACTTACATATGTACATATCTACTAGCGCAAGGAGCGCGCGCGCGGGCATGCCCGTATTAAATTTAGATATCAACAAAAAGCAGCAACGGCAGTGAAAAGCAGACGATGGAAAATAAGGTTAGGTTAGGTATTAACGGACTGACGAGACGAAAGGGTCCTATGTAGGTAGGGAGGAACCCTGTTGAACCAAGGACCGAGGGCTCACGACTGACTGGACTGGACTGGACGGCAGAGGGGAGCCCATCTGGGATCATGCTACTATGTACTGACGATAATTGCTGATCTCTGCTAACTACTCTGTATTTCGCTGCCCGCCCCGCCGCCCGGCATGCCGTGCTGTTTCCCGTCCTGAGGGCCCCGTTCTATCGGGCCACCGATAGGTAGTCCTGTGGAGCACCGACCAATGGAATCCCGGGCTCACACCGAAAGCCGTCTATTGGCCATGCACGTGCGAGCAAATCGGGTCTCGACGCTTTCGCTTCGCGCCTTCACATCGTCCCTTTTCTTTCCCCCTTCGCGCTTCACATCAGCGCATCGGCGCATCAGCGCATCTAACTACAGTAGTTGCAAAGTAAGCATGCAACCGCAGAATGGTAACACGAAGCCGAATTGATTAATTCGCACCCGATCTGCTCACTCGTAGCTCTTTATTCTCTTTGGTCTCCTCCCTCCCTTCACCCCCTCCACCCCATTATGCTGATGATGTGTTTTTCTTCCTTTCGAGTCCGTAGGTACGTAAGAAAGTAGTCCGGCCGATTGATTGATTAGCTTTTGCTTCAACTTACTAACTAGTCTCGATCGCTTTTGCAGGCCAATTGGTTTTACTTACTAGCATGGCAGCAAGTGGGCGGGACCACCTCTAGATCTCGCACTTCCTCGCCCCCTTTTTCCAATCCTCCACTGGAGTCTGCGTTGCGGAACCGAACGGACAGGTACTGTAGGTACCCAAGAAAGAGCATCGCATCGCACCCGCTTTTGCACCTCTGCATTCGTTGCGCTCTTGTAGGTCCATATACGCGGCATGCATGTATCTGATTATGTACCTACATACTTGGGGAGCATGTACGTGTGTATGTACGTAGGTAGGTAGATGGGGAGGCATAGTTATGGGTAAAATGCAAGCCGGAGCAAATCGTCGTGCTGCCCCTTTGTGGTCCCGGACGTGAAACGGGCCCCAAGTTCGCGGGTTGCCATATTTCTTCGCTCGCTTGCTCTCGGCTGATGCCCTTCGTCCCATAATTCTTTTCCTTCTCTGATCGTTCTATTGTTCTATGGAGCTCGCTTGCTTCCCCCCGGTTCCTTCCCAAGCGGCGCCTCCCATGCGGCGACTATGAAGTAATCCATATAATATCTTTTGATATACGTAGGCGGTTTCGTGTCGTAGCAGCAGCAGCAGCAGCAGCAGCAGCAGCTACATAGCTAGCTTCTGACGTAGCAAAGCATAGCATGACATAGCATAGCATAGCATCTCAACCCCCTTGACCCTGTCGCACATCGGGCATCACACACAAGAGACTACTTCTCAACTTTGATCGTAATGATAATTATAACGATTAGCGAGTAAGAGGTAGAGTGTGTGTGGGAGTGTTAATACTGTGAATACGAGTAGCACAGCACGACGGGCAGCTGCGCGGCAGGAAGTAACCCCTACCTGAGCACTGTAGATACGCACACTTTGATTTGTGCGTTTCGTCGTAGCCACACGTTTGGATCTACAGGCACACACACACACACATATGCCTAACAATAGATTAATTAACTAACGAAGATGGTGGTGGGGTGGATGAGTGGTCGGCATACTGGGATTTCCTCCCCACGTTTTTTTCGAATCATCACCACCGTCATTATCTCCGTCACTATAACCCATCATCATCATCACAACCGCATGAGCAATGAATAAGATGGCCAAAGCAGGTGTTTCTGAAAGGGGTAAAAGGCAGATTGGGACTGCCTGCCTGCCCGACGGATCGACTGTCTGGCTCGATCACCCTCCTGAATCGAACCATCTAGACCCAGAGTTGAGCTCTGCGCGCATACGTCTACGTAACAACCTTAGGTACCGTAACGCTCCAGACAGACTAGACAGACGGAAAGACATCACATCGGCAGTTGGCGCCTAAGCGGCGACTGCTACTGTTACACTTTCAATAGCGGGCGGGAGCCTCCGGGCTTCCTGGAGTTTCTCTGATCGCACACGGCGCGCTCGCCCATTATACTCACCTCTCACCGATGGTCAGGGACATCCACGCCGTGTCGGTGTCTAGGTTAGATTCTACATACTCGCTGACCATCAGGTAGCGCGAGCGATTGACCTGCGTCTACGTTAGGCATAGCTAATACAGTGGTACATTCAGACTTCCTTTTCTCTGTGGGCTGAATTAATAAGCATGCTTTTCTCCCTATTCGTCCCCCTTTATTCTGCTATTTTCTTGCCTTTCTATCTTTTCCCTGGGGGCATTCCCAGCCACGCTGCTCGCATTACTCCTTTGTATGTGTGTGCTATTCCCTCTGCCTCTCCCAATCTATTGTACCACGAGGTGTGCAAGTTGAATACGGATCTACATAACCATGGTGTATAGATAGATTGAATATGCATGCTAGGTACTGTTGGTTATAAGGTGACTTTAGATATCGACCTAGTGAAAGGGAAAGTCAGTATACATGATCAAAAGCTCGAATCATACCTCGAAGCATCACACTCCAATGTTACAAGCCTACACGTAACGTAAGCAAGACAAGGCAAGGCTCGCTCTATGTGCTCCTCGTGCCCTCCTCCCAAAGTGCAGTGTAGTATGGCGGCATGTAACGTTGTATGTATCCGGGGAAGACCATGTATGAAGAAGTGTAGTCATTGTCATTACCGCCACCGCTACCACTACCACAGCCGGCATAGGGGTACAGCAGAGACTACATCATATACATATAACATCCTAGAGTCACACCTGACCATCTTTATCACCAGTCAGTATCAACCATCGTGATCTCCGGTCCTCAAGAAACACATGTAAATAGTCTAACCCTGAGGACTCGATAGCCAGTTAGTTGACTATGTAGATAAGTAAGGGTTGGTCAGGTAGCCCAAGATTCCTAGACGACGCTTATATAAAGATGATGACATTCACACCAAGGTATTCAGGCCCTTTCCTGAAAATAGTCAGAGTGTAGACTAGATAGCTATATATTTAGATGATATTTTTATAACAGCCCAAGATACCTGCCTGGCCTTGAGATAGTTATAAGCAACCCACCCCCTATCAAGTAGTATGTAGCATTTGAATGTCGAGAACAAGACACCGGAGGAGATAACTAGAGAACGGTAGCCTCACTGCGTTTCTAGGCGGGGGGCAATCACTGCCGTGTGAAGAGGCGGCGAGATAGAATAGCCAAGGTAGGCAGGGCAGAACGACATAAGTGAGAGCAAGGCAAAATGAGTGAGTGGGTGGGATTGACGATCGATAGGGGGTGGGGGTCGTAATCAGACATGGAGCAAGCGATCGAGTGACTATTATCCCCTATTTCCAATTCAATACTTCTCTTGGTAGTGCCTAGCCTGCTGTTCACGCAAGCCCGTCTAGTTAGTTAACAGGTAGCTGCAGTTGAGTGATTTCGAGAATTGAGACCCCCCTTCTTCTTCCCGCGTAGATATTCTCTGATAAAGCTTCTCCGGTCCCAACGAGCACTGCATATTATCTATCCCCCAAATTCTCTCTTGCGCCTCTCCCATTACGGGTACGAGTTTCATTGGTACTTATATAGGTAGGTAGGTACATAGGTTATGTGTATAGGTATAGGCAAAGTCAAAGCCGAGTGAGTCTCAACCAGGGCACTCGTTCGTCTGTCTATTCGTCCATAGTGTACCATCGTACATATAATATATGTATACACGTACATGCTTTATTGTACATTGCCGTTGCGGTGTGCGTAGCCGAATACAACAGGGAACACGGGCGTGGTACCATCCCGTCCCGTCCCATCCCATCCGTGTCTGTCTGCCTATCGATTTTGACTGACGTTAAGCTGGCCCCCAACCCCAACTCCAACCCCGACCCCAAATCCCCCATACCCATCCCCGCCCTCGCAGGAAGCAGCGAGACAGGTGAATCAATCAAGATCCCAATCCGGCATTCTAACCCATTCGTCAATTGCTACCCCGTTATCGCTGATGCTGCCGCTGTTACTCCAAGCTCCAGCTCACAGATCTGATGGATAGGTAGATAGAGAGGCAATGCCAGAAAATGGCATACGTGTGTATACATGTGCCGGTGTAAGTACGGCAATGGCATGTAGCAGCAACTCAAATTATTAGGGGTAAGCTTTTGTTACTGCTCATCGTCGCCGTGATTGTCGTGTTGTACCCGGTGTGCTAATAGTAACAATAAAAATAGGATGTGGCGTAGGTGTAGTAGTAGTATTCCTTGATGCAGTACCAGCTGCGATCTAACAAATGCGCGTGCGTACGTTTCTAGGTGCCGGTCGGTCTGGTCTGGGGAGGGAGGGGTGGGGGTAGTAGGAGGCGAGGAAGGGTAAAACGTCGCACTGATTTCCGCGCGCGGTCCAATCGCGGTGATATTCAATCTCTTGTCTTACGGAATCAACCTCCGGAGCCCTCCCTACTATTTCTTCTTGCCGCCAGGGCTGTATTTGTCCTTCCAAATCCTACGCGCGTCCATTCGTGAGTAACAAGACCTAACAGAGACAAACCTCCTGGGGGAGGAAGGCAGGCGCCGGTTACGGGATCAGGTAGCACAGAGACCTCACTCGAGGTGCCGGGCCGGGGAAATGTTTAGGTAGGCCTCTTAGCTTTGGACACCCGTTTCTCGACGAGAAAGCGTATTCCCGAGGCAATATAGCAGCAAGAGGGAAATATAAAAAGTGGCTGGTTGGCTGACGAGGGACATGTTTGGCCTTGGTCAGGGCCGCCGCACCGCGGCCTGCTTCCCAGGCCCGGTCTAGAACAGAGAGACCGCCCAATAAACACATGAACGAGGCGATCGGGGCAAATGGGCTCAGGAGGCCCTCAAAACCTATCAGACGGTCGCAGAACGAATAGCCTGCGACGACCGCTCCCGCTCCCGAAGCTACTATGCCGCCGACGACGAACGGGGGATAGAGAAGAGGAATGGACGAGCCAAAGAGAAGTGCGGCGGGACAATCGGAGATGTCGGCGATGAAGGAAGAAAAGCACAAAGACGAAAGGGGGGTATTGCTCCAACTTACCACGAGTTTCCTAGCGTCTTATTTCCGTTCTCCTCAGCCAACCGGTAATAACGAGCCGCGGCATACTGGAGAGCATACAGTCAGCCTCATGTGACATTCCCCATGGGATATTTCCTTGGCTAATCTTTCGGACTCCCGAGGAAACCGGGAGGCTCCGATTTGCGGGCGGGGGTCACAGCAGCGGTAAGCAAGCCTCGTTGATGCCCAACCAACCCGGTGAGATCGCGATAAGGCCAAGGCTATCTCGATGCCCGCCCGCGCGACCTACCGGCGATCTACTAATAGGCATGGGATCGGGCCCGGTTCGAAGCCCTGGCTGAGGCTGAATGCCAGCCATCACGATGGCTTTGAAATCCGGGGAAGAATTACATGCTTATGACCACAAAACCAAGAATGATAGACGACAAAAGGTAAGGGGGGTTGGGTTGGTGGTATCTTCCAATGCCCAACATTCAAACGTACCTTGTCTTTTTTACACCCAAAGCCTTCGAGATAGCACCAGCCTGCCTCATTCATGGCGTCTTCACCGAGAAATAGCAACATGCTAGTCAGCCTAACATTCTCATACGCACATCATACGAAAGAGAGAGGGGGGGCAACCCCGTTGGGCTCGGCCACTCACCGGTATCTCCAAGATTGGCAGCCGTCTCGTAGTACTATTATTACGGAAAGATTGTTAGTTAGGTCAGTGGCTTGAGTCTGGGCATCCTCAATTTCTCCCCAACGATGTACAGTGCAGATGATCTCTCTTCGATATTCCAATTTACGAACGAATAAACGCTCCGGGGCCCTGCTGGAATTACAAAGTCGGGAAGAACATGACTGATGCTCCAAAAGGTTTGGGGGGGGAATAGGAGGGGAGTAAGACTCACCTGCTTTGCGGCGACCGGATCTCGATCGACGCCCCAGCCGTTGCGGAAGCAGTTGGCCAGCTCGAAGATGGCCAGGATGAGCTCGCCCTTGGCGGCACCTCCCTTGCTCAGCCCGGCCTGAAGAGCCATCCTCTCCACTTCGGCCGCGTTAGACGCAGCCGCCGACAGGTAGCTGACGGCGCGGCCGGGATCCGGCTGGCATCCCCAACCGTGTCTGGTGTTTTGCGTGGTTAGCTAGCTGACCTGAACCGACCCTTTCATGATCCTCGCATGTAAACTATCTATGTATGCCATATGGCAGAGGCAGTGGAAAGATAGGTTGCACGTAGCAAAACCAAGCTTGTATGATGAGGAGGGTGTGGATGGGAAACATCGAGTGGAATGGGCGGGACCACCCACCACCACCACGAGCTTACTGACCTCAGCGCAAGCCCATACAACACCTGGCTCAGGGGGTTGTTCGCGCCCTGGGGATCGGCTAGGTGCCCGAACAGGGCCGTCGAATGCTCCAGCTCGCCCTCCTCGTGCAGCCGGATGGCCTCCTGGATGTTCTGGTCGATAGTCTGGGACGAGACGACGCCGCTGTGGTTAGACGTCCCCCGCGGCGACGACGGCGGCGGCGGCTGCGCACCACCACCAACGCCACTACCACCACCGCCGCCGCCGAATTCGGCAGCAGCATCGCCGAACCGGCCCCCGAGATCCAGCCCGGTGATCTCCGGCACCGGCGACGTCACCCCGACCTGTATGGAGGGCGACCGGCTCCGCCGGCGCTCGTTGGCGTCGGCGGCCTGGGCGAGCATCGTCGCGCGCTTCTCCCACTCGCGCTCGCTGCGGTCGCCGCCGCCGTCGCCCGTGATGCTGATCTGCGGCAGGTCGCCGGGGACGTAGTCGGAGCTCGCGGGGGTCTTGCCGCGCGACAGGTGCAGGCGCTGCGACAGCCGGCGGTGCTGCTTCCCGCTGCCCGGCGGCGGCGCCGCGTCCAGGTAGTCGCTCCTGGTCGCGGACGAGCTGCTGCTCGGTCTCGACCGCGACGAGGACCCCGGCCGGAAGACGTCGAGGCTGCGGCGCGTCTTGCCGCTGCCGCTGCCGCTGCCTGACTTCAGGTACTGCTGCTGCTGCTGCTGCTGATGGTGGTTCTCTCCGCGGAGGGTCGGCGGGTGGATGATCTCCTGCGTGTGCGTGTCCGACCGGATGAAGGTGAACTCGGGCCCGGCGCGCAGCTGCTCCAGCGTCTCGGCCGTGGCGCTTGCGCTGCCCGCGCCCTCCAGCTGGTCCTTCTTTTTGAGGAGGTCGCGGAGACCCATGATGCGTGGTCGTCGATTGTCTTGGTTGTTCGTAAAGGGTGCTTCACCCTCTCCGCTTTTGCACCGTCTATATATACCGGGACACGTGGTATATATGTGCAATATAATATATGCAGTGAGTAGCTAAAGCTAGGCTAGGTCACCTAGGTCAGTAGCAGTTATGTGGGTTGATTAAGGATTTCTGCGTCCTCGTCTCTTCTTTGTCCTCTTCTTTCCTTTGGACAATGGTTGGTAGTCCGGCTCAGCCCAGTTGACTCAAAAGCTATGAATGACTCTTTCCAAATATGCGAAATAGCAGTAACAGCACAGCAAAGGTAAAGCGAAGTAGAGCAAAGGAATGTGAAACTGCACGAGGCCTTTTGAAGAGTTCGATCCGGGGTATCCTGTTTTTCACTCCGACGTTTCAGAAATATTGTATTTTTCACAGGCGATTGGAAGCCATCTTCCTCGTCAGCTCCTGAGATGATTATTGAAATTATTACTAGTTACATTACATAGGAAAGGTAAGAGGCGTAAATACGCGCCGGCCACTGACGAGCGAGCGAGCGAGGGGAGGAGGGAGGGGCGCAGAATGGACCATGGCTAGACATCGGGTGTCTTCCCCCCTCTCTCTCCGGGCTCTATTCCCCACGTGTATAGGCACCTAAACGAACCGTGGTCCGTTACCTAATAAGCCCAACGCCTGGAAAGTGGCTCCGCCGCACCCACCTTGTCGGTCAGTCACTCGGTATGTACATACCTATGCTGTGCCCACCTACCTAGCTAGGTAGGTACGGAGGCAGGCACTATACACTAGTTATAGGGATGGCGATGAGCAGGCGATGTATGCAACCCACAAGGCTTAGCTATTGCTTCTTTCCTGTTGTTCCCGAGCAACTACCTAGGTACCATGTTATCTCAGAAACAGACCACTTTTTTCTCCAGGGGCTGGGTGTGGCTAGGTATGGCTAGGTGTGGCTAGTATGGCTGGCGCCACTGGATTCCGAAAAGTAGTCTGAGACGGCGATCGGGCCCCTATAGGGGCCAGGGCAGACAACTATTTCCTCATTTTCCTTTTTCCTTATAACTTTACCAATACTGAAGATATTAAAAATCCGATAACGTCCGGAATTAGCTATTAACGAGGGCTAGCGACGGAAGTAGTTGCATCTTTTTTATTTTGTAAAACGGCAAAATATTAAGCGAGTTCAGAACGATTGGAATTTTCTTCCTAGTACCCCTTGGTCGTTTTGAAGTTGGATTATAACCAATTCAAGTCGTATGACGTCGATAAAAGTATAGTTGGAATCTTCATTGAGCTGCGATTTCTGGCGTATTTTCGGATTTATTATAAGATAAGATTTGATAAAGTTATGGGCGAGTGTCAATGAGGGATTTTTTCTATCCCATACAAAATTCTTCCTAGTGCAGCACTTTTTCGGATCGCCGTCTCAGACGTCTTTCCTGGACCATTCGCACCACACTAGCCACTACTAGCCACCACTAGCCACATAAGCCACCAGCAGCCACCAGCAATTAGGTAGGTCCAGGAAATACGTCTGATTCTGAGATAAGTACCATGTACGGTTTGCTACCTCGTAGAACTTAGGTAGGTAAGTATAGAACATAAACCTCTCGGGAGCCAAGTATGTGACAGGGTGCTCTTGCTATTAATTCTATTGTTGCAGCAGACCGAAGTACGATAGAACTTTTGAACAACAGGAACACCTCGAAAGCCTCGAGCTAACCAAGGCGCTGTCATACAATGAAGCTTGTTTTAATACTGTAGGCCACTAAATATAGAACACCATTAATCAACGTCGACACTCCATAGTTCGTGCGTATAGATTTGATGGTCCACACCAAATATAAGTACGCCAATAGTGCACCGCACGTCTCCCCGAGTACGTACGTCCGGTAAAGCCCACCCCTAGTTATGCCATCTATGACTCTTTTATGAAGACATGTCGATTATTGAATGCTAGGTGGTATCATAATCAACTACCATGTTGGTGCATCAAGATAGGGGTCAGCCACATAGCTTTATGCGCTATAGCTTCCCCCCAGCTTGCCATAATCTACAGGCTCATTAGTAGTGTTATGGGAACATATAGAACACGTTTGGGTACAGGGCGATGGCTGTTCACTGGAAACGATGCTAGTATGCAATTATACACTCTTATTAACTATGTATCTTCAGCCCTTTTCCCTCTTCCACCAAGGATAATAAATCCTTTGCAGTACACTCAAACAGTGAAGAAGCAAATGGGGGTATCACGAACAATTGTACGAGAAGGGCAACGCGTCAAACGCCAACCATTCATCGCGACATGTCCCTGCCAAGAACCCTACGCAATGGTATGTTACTAGGTCGTGGAAACCGGCGAAGGGCATGCTAGCCAAGGCGATGCTCGCCAGAGTTGCTAAGACATGTTAAAGGTCCCTACAGAGTTAGTGGAGGCGCTTGAGCTTATCAGAAACCGATGAAGTCCGTCTGTTCGGAGAACCGCCGGTCTTCGACTTCATCTCCTTCGATGAATTCTTCTACCCCGTCGGAATCAATGTCGTCGCTGTCCGCCGCAAAGTCATCATCGCTAGAGATGTCACCCATCTCTTCCGGAGAAGAGCGGTTGCCGAATCTGCGAAGGACGCTCGCCCTTTCTATATGGGGCCGCTTACAGCCCTTGACCTTACAAACACCTGTGTTGCTAAAATCAGGGCATTCATACACATGACGGTCGGAGCACTGGGCTCCCTTGTCACAGTACCCATAAGTACCAAAAGCCCGACACACGGGATCGCTCTGGGAATGTTGGGCATGGAGATAGGGGCAGGAGGGGTTGATACATTTTCCCTTGGCAAAATGCATGCAAAGGGGAATTCGTTCTTCCGTGACGTCGTGAGAGAGGTCACAAGTGTCGCTCTCAGGGCAATCACCCCTCGAGAGCATCTTTCTGCAGATAGACACCTTGGAAACGTCGTGGATATACCGACAGCTGGGGCCTTTCGGGCAACAACCTACAAGTATGTTAGTATTTACACTAGGGTTCTTACCACAACGCCAAATGGAAGTAGTTGCGAAATAGGCGAATCCGGCTTTTTAGGAAGACAATACCGTTCCACGAGAAGGCCTTGCACTGTTCGTTGACCTTCTTGACTCCGCCAGCAAGCCTGTAGATAGTGTTAGCATGGAACCACTGAATTACCGAGAATACATACTGCTGAGCCTTGACAATACCATGCCGCACCAAGTTGCCGTTTCTAGTTCGATGAAATTTGACACCACCAACGAAGGCCTCCTTAGGAGTGGCGTTAGGGGGGTTGACGTCACCTAGTATATGATTAGTGAGGACTGGTTTTCATGCAATTTGCCCGCACACAATTACCGGGAAGTTTGACGAGTTTGTTGCCAGCTTTCAAGACTTGGAATGGAATTCCATCGACGGTGATCTCAAACCGCGGAACAGGCCCCGATCCAGGCACGGAGGGCGGGGCTGTGGCGTTAATCGCATGCTGACGTGCGTAGTTGACAAACTTGGCCTTTTCTCGATTGTCCTTCTGGAGTTGCCTGTGACGGTGAGTCTGTTCAATCGCATTGCTGCGAGATTGCGCCTCCTTCTCGTATACCGCGCTGTTGATCAATTGCATGTGGCGATCGGTTTTCGCAACCCACGACGGGTTGGACGGGTTGGCAGCAGCGCTGGCATCTACAGATTGGGAAGAACCGGGCTGTCCGTTAAGGACGAGGGTCTTGTTGCGATATCGGTTGCGCGCAGGTCCGCGATAGCCCGCAGAGGGGTAAGGCGCGGGTCTATGGTAGGATGATGGTGCTCTGGAAGGATGTTGCGGGTCTACTTTGTCAGCTCGAGTGTCGGCTTGAGTGACGGTACGATACCATACCGTACGATTTGCAGAAGGGAACTAAGTGTGCACTTACCGAAGCTGGGGCTGTACTGCTGGGCTTTGTGCCGGTTTATTTTGCCCGCCAAGTTGCCAATTTTGGCCATCAGCTCTTGTTCTTCTGTTGTCGACATTGTTTGGTCGGTCGGATACTGCTAGACTATCAATAATTGCGAATGGTGGCAATAGAAAAGGTTCAGGATAGTGTGCTGTGGTGATGGGAAGAAGATAATGATGAAAATGATGGTTTGACTGAGGTGATGATTCAAGCGGCTGTGTTGTAATCATGAAAGTTGGAAGAATCGTGCGGTTGTGTGATGAATGTAGGTACTAAGTAACTAAATAGAGGGCAGGTGCAAGAGAGGGGCGGCTCTTAAATAGTCGGGGTTCCAAGGCTGTTTATTGGATAGGTGACCTAAAGCTGCGACGGCAAGGCCAAAGGGGCAAGAGGCAAGAGGCAAGAGAGGCAAGAGGAGGGAAGTACAAGCAATGCTTGATCACTTCGTAGCGCCTGGGTGGTAAGGAGAATGAGTATTGATGGATGACGGATTGAATGAAGGAATGAATGAAAGGTTGAATGGCTGAATGTCTTTGTTTGGGCTGATGGTGAAGGGTATCATATCTTGAGGGGATTGATGCGATAAGGAATGTCGGTTGAATGTGGCTCCTACCTTTTCCTTCCGTTCTCTCTATTGATGCTCGTAGAGTGAATACTTAACCCGGGGGATAGTGAAAATCAAGGACAACAAAAGGTTTGCGCTGTGCAGTTTTGTTGTCTTCTTACGTGAATGAACACTTGTAAAATGCAAATTGCAAATCGCGAATACGTAAAAGTTGAAGATGCTTCAGAGAAGAACCGACGCCATGGACTTGACAGGTTCCTCAGGTGATAAGAATGGAAGTACCTAGGTACCTAGGTATGGATCAGCCCAAGCGCTGTCCGGTTTGAGTTTAGTACAGCTAGGTAGGTACAATACATAGGTACATACAACACACATACACGCCTACTGCGTCATTCCACCTAATTCTGAGTAAAGTCAAGGCAGCTCAGACGCGGTATTGTACATACAATATCTCAGCTAGGTCTTTGTATGTACAGCAGCTAGGCATCCTTACCAGGTACTGTACCTCTTGGATCTACAACTTCACCATTGCATCAATTCACCCAAGATTTCTTTCTTTGACATACCTTCGTCGCCCGCAACACCCACAGCGGCAATAGAGTCTTTCTTTTCCACAACACCGACCGGCTTGCATCATCAACATCACGAACCCGCTGGTCTTTGGCTGGTGCTTAGCGATCAATCGGCCATCTTCCGTATCGTCTTCAGGATGGCTACCGCATCGCAAGTCAAGTCTGAGCCAGGCATCAAACCTGATCCTGAAGATGTCAAGCCTTCGCCTGCCGCGCTATCCGACGACGATATCTACGAGGATGCCGGCGACCTCGAGTTCTACACGGACCAATCCACCCCGGACAACTGGGCCGGTAGCGTCTACCTAACCCATGTACCGAAATACCTCTACGACGCATGGGAACACCTCGATGACGACGCCGAGATCAGAATTGGCACCATACGGCAATGGAACGAGATCACTCCGAATGGCCAAGCCAAGCCGCATATTTCCATGTTGTTGGATCACCGCCGACCCGAGCATCAGAACATCCCCAAGGAATACAACCTGGATGTCAAGGATATGCAGCTTATCAACACCTTTCTATTCACCGAGCAAGATCTTCCTGGCTACAAGAACAAGTCCCAGGGTGCCAACAGCAATATTCCGCCTCACCTTCGGCGAAGACATGAGCAGTCGCGCGAAAAGCCCCAGCAAGACAACAAGGATGGCAAAGACAACAATACTACCAACGCCGGCGTCAAGAAGCGCTATCAGCCATACTACAGAAAGGCTATACCCAGTTTGTACCCTTTGTCTCGAGGTGTTTCGTGGAAATACTAATTGGGAGCAGAGAAAACCGTGTTGGCCGGGAAGTTTGCGCACGAGTTGAACTGCCAGCCTGTCCTCAATGCCGAAGCGAAGCATATTCTAGCCACGAGAGCAAGTGACGCAATGAAGCCGAAGGCGACAACCAAGATGATGGCTTCCGCCCGCGGAATGCCCAGCGGCATCATCCAGGCCGGATCTTTCGCTCCCGACAAATTCAGCAATCTGGTGGTGAGTTACATTCTATATATATCTTTTACGGGCGTGCTCTAACATCACATAGCGTCCTATCGCCGACGCCAAGAAGACGGCCAAGAAGAAGCAGGAGGAGAGAGCGGCGCGCTTGACCCAGCACGAGTTGCGCGACCGTATCTTCCAGTGCTACGACAAGTTCAACTACTGGTCGATGAAGGCTTTCAAGCAGACCCTGAACCAGCCCGAGGCATGGTTGCGCGAGAACCTCGAGGAATTGGCAGTGTTGCACAAGACTGGGCGCTTCGCCAACCACTGGGAGTTAAAGCCCGAGTACAGACGAGGCAACCTGCAGGTCGATGCTGCTGCGCCTGACCTGGGCCCAGAAGGCGAGGAGTCCGAGTCCGACGGTGATGATGACAACGTGGAGATGGAAGACGTGATGCCTTCTTAAGGGAGACGAACTGCCAGATTGTTCCTTCAAGGACCTTGAGCATGGAATAAGGAGTTTGGCGTCTGGTGTCTTCTAGTGTCTTCTGGTATGCTGCTCCGTTGCTATTTCCGCAAAACAAACGATACCCTCGGCTTTAGCCGACTAGACTGAGATGTAAACAGCCTATCAATGTTGCTGTCCCGGATGGACAGCCGGGGGATATGGTCAGACTTAGGTATCGGTGATTGACAGCGTCTCAATCACAAACGACAATATATATACATTTCACAACCCTGCTCCCATGTGACTTAATGTTGCGCCGGAAACACGATGCCTACATTGCCTGCCTACATTGCCTACGAAACAGGTAAAATCCTAGTTACATGATCATCTCGTTTAACTACTCCGTATAGGTAGTTACCGTAGTAGCAGTCCAGCAGATTCGAGAACACGCAGAGCCGCAATAGGTTTCTGAGTGGGTCCAACGGTTCACTGTAACGTGCCCAGGTGGGCTCTGTAACCAAAAGGAAGCTTGCATCATTGGCTGCAGGTGCCCACGTACGTATATACCTTAGGTACTATAAGTAGCACATGTATATTGTATAATGAGTAGGACCAGTGGCATGATACCTACCCCATCTCCATTCACATGTTTTCATTGAGGCAGCGTCCTATCACGCCTGTTTGCCTCATATACAGACATCCTCTTTATAACCTGACCACCTCGAACACCACAAACCTCGCCTTCCAGTACCAAACCACGCCCTCCTCCCTCCTCCCCTTTCCCCACTCCAAACCTTATAAGACAATCAGCCGTCAACACCACCACCACCACCATAACACCACACAACCACCAACAGCACCCCGCTGCATATCCGCCGCAGCCATGAGCATCTTCCTCGACTTCGACGGCACCATCACGGTAGAGGACACCATCGGCGAGCTTGCCAACTTCGCCCTCAGCGTGCACCGGGAACGGGCTGCCAACAACAGCACTAGTGCCAGTGCTTCTACCACCACCACCACCACTGCCACCGCCGACAGCGTCAGCAGCAGCAGCAGCCTATCCGACGCCTGGGCCGCCGTAGTCCGCGCCTACGCGGACGACCACCGCGCCGGCAGCGCGGCGCACCACACGCCCGCGGCGGCGCGCCGCACCGTCTCCCAGGAGGTCGAGTTCCTGCGGGCCCTCAAGGGCGTCGAGGAGCGCTCGCTCGCCCGCGTCCGCCGCTGCGGCCTGTTCCGGGATATCGACGGGGCCGGGGACGGGGTTGGGAACGGGGGCAGCAGCCGGGGCGCTCTCCTCCGCGACGCCGGCGCCGCGCGGGTGCGCGACGGAACCGTCCGCCTGCGGCCCGGGTACCGCGACTTCGTCGCGCGTCGCGCCGCCGAGGGCTGGAAGGTCCGCGTCGTTTCGGTGAATTGGTCGGGGGCTTTCATTCGGGGCTGCTGTAGCGGCGAGAGAGAGGGGACGGGGACGGGGACGGGGGTGGGAGAGGTGGAAGTAGAGGTTATTGCGAACGAGGTGCGCGATGAAGATGGCGCTGTTGTGGGGCCGGAGATATTGAGGGGCCGTCCTCGTCATCCTCGTTCTCGTCGTCGGGGAGAAAGCGGGGTTGAAGAGGATGCGGGTGTAGATGATGAGGGCGAGGGCGAGGGCGAGGGCGAGGGCGAGGAGGTGTCGCCACCGCCGCTGACTAACTCTCAGGACAAGCTCGATGCCATGCGGGCTGTCCTGGGCGCGGAGGGTTCGCTCGGGGACAACAAGCCTTCCGTCTACGTGGGTGATTCGACTACGGACCTAGAGTGCCTGCTCGCGGCGGACCGCGGGATCGTCATGGCCGATAAGCCGGACTCAACGCTTCTGGAGACTCTGAGGAGGATAGGGAAGGAGGTGCCGCATGTTCGCGAGCACAACAGCAGCAGCAGCAACATAATGTGGGCTTCCAATTTCGAAGAGATTAACGAACATGTCACGTTCGATATCAATGCAAGATGAAAAATTCCTACCATCCCAAATAGACCGACCTACCTGCCTTCGTGCTGTGTTGGGTGAGTTGACTTCCTTGCCTAGCTAGCGATACGATTTTACAGATGAGAAATCCCGATGCCGTCAAGGGTCCCCCTAGGGCCGCCTCCTACGTATGTTCCACAATGTCCCCCCATCAGTTTCATGTCAGTCCCGATAGACTCCGGACAGCCTTCGCGGATGATTCACCCAATTTCAAGCTACATGACGTGTCCCTGGTGTAATGTCGGTTGCACTTCAAGGATTAGTTATAAGACGCGGGACGGCTCGCTGAGCCGTTAGTCATTCTTCTGATGTCGAGCACAATCAGTGAATAACTACCAGTATCTTAAGATCCACGATATTGAGTAACTTCTCCATTCAGTATGGGTCAGTGGATATTCTTGCCATGTACAGCAGTATAAAAGGCTACTCGCGCCTTTTCGTCAGCCATGCTATGAGTATTTCTCTCAAACCCCAACTGCAGCTACCATCGAGTCTAGCGCCTTATACTACGAAAGCTTGGTTGCGTAGCGAAATCGCGTTTTTGAAGTCGTCGCATTGCGCGATGCGTTCCCCCGGAAGCAAAGGGGGGGTATGCGTCAATAATGAAGGACATATATATTGAAGAAGTTGAGCCGGTCGGGTCGCCCAAGAAGCATGGTAGAGCGGAATCCTCCTATTATGGCATACCAGAATCATCACCTAGTCCGTCGCCTCGTCGGGGATATACGCAGCCAAGGACCTACACACAGCCAGCCTACGCACAGGCACCTCCTCGTTGGACTACGGTCCCAGGCCAACCCAACATAGCAGCGTTTGGAACAGGTTGGCCTCCACAGGTACCATTAACGCAACAACCGACGCCACATCAGTTTGAATTGCGGCTTAGCCAGGATATCCATGTTTTCGACTACCTGATGCGAAGCAGGCTCGGAGAGCTCCAACCTGAGGCTCAGCTCTTACTCAAAGGACTGCTCGGCCTTGAGCACCAGCCTACGATGGACATGGTAACTCACGCACTGGACCTGCCCGAAGAAGGGATTATATCGGGGCCCCGGATGGTGCCGACTCCCTTCATATCTCATTTCGTGCGGGTGTTCCTTCCACCGCCTCTCCTATCCGACTTCCAGTACTACAGAGGCATCGTCAAGCAGCTGGACCGCATGTACGTCAATGGCCATGTTCGCCGATCACGTCTGCCGGGATATGTGTTCTATTTCAATGCACAGAACCCCCAGTGGTTCCCCCCGTACTTCGTCTGGAAGATCAACCACGAAGATGGCGGTCGACATGTCGTGCTGGAGCCACACCGTGTGTTCCGACATCACCTCGGGTCTATATACTGAAGGTGTATACCTCGATAAGACATGTGTTACTATGAACTAAGGGTCAACCGCAAGGGTTGATATGGCTTATAGAAAGGGTTGGTAGCTGGTATACGATATAGAAGGGCATCAAACTCTTGGTCCCATTCAACCCTCTTTATCATCATAGAATGGAATACACCAAACTGACTCAACACCTTACAATGGGAAACATATTTACCGACTCTAACATAAATCTAAGTCGGGCTGAGTTGCTGGCGAGTTGTTGTTATTTTCCGCAGGTTTATTACAGAAGGGAGACTATTGCCATGATCAATTTGCGAGGTCAATGGAAGCAGAAAACAGTTAATTCTGGGGATGGATAAGCCCCGAATTTCAACTTAAAGTACATCAGTGTATGCTCATTTGACCACCCCTTTTATTCAGGGGATGTCTAATGTCATGTAGGTGTCCTTCTTGCCAAGACGTAGAAATATAAGGCCGGGCTATCTACCTACGTATAAAAGGGCAAGATAGGGAAGGATGAACCGCGATGTCAGACACGATCCCGAAAGCCCTGCGCTCCAACTCCCACTCAAGCTTCGCCCTCATAGACCCCATCACAGGGAATTTCCACCGTCGCCTTGATCGTCATGGCTATCTTGCGAGTGACCTCAGGCGCCACATCGACATCTCCTACGTTTGGAGCGGATGGAAGACCAACCCTGCCGATAGGCTGCCTGACTGGCCTCTTCTTCGCGAGCGATTGGGTCCCCAGCCGTCTAGGTTGTTCTCGCGTGGGTTTTGGAGAGGGCCCGGCTACGATCAGAAGGCTTGCCAACTAACGTTTGCGTGTAGGGGGGGTCCAGATTCGATGGATCAAGGAATGCACGTGGGATAGCCCAGATACGGGTTGCATGTGGCATAGGGGACGCTATTTTCAAATCCCAAATCTTCCAGTCCTGGAGACATATATGCCGAGTAAGCACCATTCGTATGCAATATGTCGGCGAACGACCCATGCCTTCCCAACTCGTGTCGTTCGATGAGAATACACTCAAATACTACATATTAACAATGAGGGTTGCAAAACCTAGAGACAGATCATACTTCGTAAGCGCGCCCTCAGTTTCGTGGGTGCATCCGTGATAATATATATAAATGTACGTACTTTATATGCCGGGATTCATGAAAACGCAATGGGGACAGGCAGCCTACGCCGATGACGATCCATCCCCAACGACAGGGCAAACAAACCGCCAAACCACCACATGAACACAAGCATTTACGTGCATAGTTCAGCCGCCAGACCGTCAAGGCTTGAAACGGCATAGCATGGTATATCACATACATCAAGAAAAAGGCAAAAGGCATAGCGGGCGTTGACGAGGGAGACAGACGGCAACAACGACCTCTCTCTCCCCTCCAAATCATTCTCATTTCCATATGCTAGTAGTTATTCGTCTTCGTCTTCGTTCCATGGTATTTCCTCATCCATGCGTCGTCGTACCACTCATCCATCAGTGAATCAACTTCGTTCGTCCGTTCCAGTTCTGATCGGGTAATCAAATCGATCGATCCTGAAACAAACTCGCAATCAACCCATTCCTTCCTTCCTCGCGTGAGACGGCGTTATCTTGATCATAAGCCTCTCTAATATGTAGGATCAAAGGCAAATCAATCAATCAAATAAGCAAGCCAGTAAACCACCTCCCGTCCTAAAACCAGCCAGCCTCCAACGCCGTGTCTTCTTTTGATGTTTTTTCTCGTGTGCCTGTGTGTGTGTGCATGGGTGTCGTGTTATGTGCCGGAAGTGTCGTGGGTCGTATGTCGTATGTCGTATGCTATGTATGTCGTCGTGGGTGTCTATGAACATTATGTCGTGAGGGGGAGAGTAAGGGGGGTGTTTTGCGTATTTATAGTGCATGTCGTCGGAAAGAAAAAGGGGTGGGGGAAATAATATCGGGGAAGGGCGACGGTTGGTATGATATTAGTTATACAGCTGCTGGCGGCTTCCTCCCTTGATCTAAGAAAAATCCGAAAGAAAAAAGAGAAAAACAAAGACACATTCGTTCGTTCGTTCGTCTCATCTCATCTCGTCTCGTACCGTCCTATTCCGCTCCGTGCGTGTCTTCTGGAACCTCGACCATTGATCCATCTATCTTAGACCCTCGAGGGCCGCGAAGTCCGCGTCGTTCTCGACTGTCTGGATCGGCGGGAGTTCCGTGTTCTCCTGTCGTCGCTGAAGCTACCTGTGTTTGCAAATGTTGGTCAGTAAAACGCCCCGTCGCAGGGAGTTTTCATCGAGGATGATGACGAAAACTCACTAGGGCTGCTCGCAGTGTAGGAGGCAGTGTAGTACGAACTGCTCCAGTCGCTCCGCGGCGGCTTGCTGCTGCTCCGGCCTCCTCCCGCGCCCGCCACCCTGCCCTCCTTGTGCCTGCTGTCGCGCTTCAGGCCGAGGAGCAGCGCGAGGGCCCCCGCGCCCGCGGCCACCCAGCCCATGCCGCCGCCGGACTTCTTCTCCTTCCTGGCCCCGGCCGTCGAGGGTCTGCCGCCGCCGCCGCCACCGGCACCGCCGAACCAGGTGCGGTGCTGCGCCCGCCCGCCGTGGGCGCTGCCGTGCCGCGAGTAGTGCTCCTCGATGACCTCGATGCGCTCCTTGTTGTGGCCCTTCTTCTTGCTGCCGCCGAGGCCGAGGATGGCCAGCAGCGAGTGCCAGAGCCCCTTCGCGATGCAGCAGAAGCAGCACAGCAGCAGCAGCGCCACGCCGGCGATGGTGCCGACGACGATGCCGGCGATGGCGCCCTTCGACAGGCCGCCGTTGGTGGTGCCGATGGGCTCGGCGCCGCCGCCGGCGCCCGCCCCCTCGGTCGGCGTGGCGGTGGAGCTGTCCACCTCGCCCGTCGGCGAGGCCCAGATGGTGCTGCCGCTCGTGACCCGGTACGGCGCCGAGAACTGCGTGGTGATGACGCCGACCGTGGTCCACTCCGTCCAGGAGGACGCGCCGGCGTTGGCCATGCACTGGCCGTTGGTCTCGTCGGCGCAGTACTGCCAATTCGCGCAGCAGATGGGGCCGCAGGCGATCTGGCCCGAGCCCTCGGGCGGCACGCAGGGCTCGCCCGTGCCGCCGGCGGTCGTGGTGACGCCGGCGTAGTGCGAGCTGAGCGTGCTGGTGTAGGTCCGCGTCTCGGTCCAGGTGGTGGTGACGAAATCCCACCCGCCGCCGCCGGCGCAGCCCGCTATGCCGGCCGAGGTGAAGCACTGCTCGTCCTTGGCGCAGCAGTACTGGTTGTCGGTGCCGCAGTACGAATCGCAAGCCCGCGCCATGAGGTAGCCGTAGCCGACATCTTTGAGGTCGTCGTGCGGGTACGGGACCGCGGCGGTGAGAGAGGTGAATGTGAGGAGGAGGGCGGCGGCGGCGCCGAGGCGGCTTGATGATGGCGAAGTAGCCGTAGTAGCAGCCTGCATTGATCGCATCTTGAACCCGAGTTTCGGTAGTGTAGTCCTAGTCTAAGATCGCCGAGTTACTCGATTGGAATGCTAATGACGACAGTCATCAAATCTAAGTAGCTTGCTCTGCTCTTTATCGCGCGCGAAAGCTGATTATCGCAAATGGCGGGGTGAGGTTTTGAGACAACGCTCGCACCCGCGGCGCAAAGACGCTTAGACACTTATTGCACTTCCTATCCGAGATGATGAATTGCTCGAAGTCCCAGTATTGTCTAAAAGACGAAGTGGTGATGCGTGGTGGTTGGTGGTTGGTGGTTGGTGGTTGGTGGTTGGTGGTGCTGCGTCAAGCTATAGAAGAGCTGCTGATAAGACAAGTCCAACCCGCCGTGTACTCGGAGGTATTTGCTGTCTTGCTTAGAAGACGACGAGGGTATCACTGCAGTGTCAATACCGTCGCGAACAAGGGTTGTTGCTGCAACTCGGGAAGATGCAGGAAGGGAAGGGGGAAAAAAGAAGGCGGCGACAATTGAGGTACGAGGTAACAAGACTAGGAAGAAAGTGAGGAAGAATCTTTAAACCCAGGAAGTGTAAAGCAGAAAGCAGAAAGCAGAAAGCGGAAAGCCTGCTGCGTTCTATGGCAGACCCTGCGTGGGCGGTGGTGGGTGGTGGGTTGCGACTGTGATACCCAACCTCTTCGTTTCTACCTATTCTAATACTTCCTAGATCAGTCCGTCATCAGCAGTCGGTCATCAGGGAAGGGAATCAGCTAGTCCAGAAAATACGAAAAAGTGACATACACTGCCACGCAGAATTGGCGGGGTTGGGAAGTACCGCTGTCTGTTTTGGCCGAGGGTTGTGTAAGTGCAGAACACTCCAAGGTAGCAGGTAGTAAAAGGCTGGAATTGCGGGTGGTTGGGCTACGGCTACTTCGTGCGGCTACGGCTATGGCTGGCTGGCTGGCTGGCTGGCTGGCTGGCTGGCCGGTTTACTTACAGCTTCAAAGTCCGGATTGGCTGATTGGCTCGAAACTTGAAACGGTATTTATGTTCCTATGGTCCCTATGGTTTTTATAGTTCCTAGTTATAGTTATTCCTATTGTCCCTTCAAGAATCGTCAGTTCCTGAAAACTGTGGTCCTTGTTCTTGACGCGGATTGTGGTTGTGGGGGAGACTTCTCTTTTGGCGATTCCTCCTTTCCTTTTCCAATTGAGCTTATGAGCTTATTCTTGCTCTCCCGCATGGAACGAATTCCTACTCGTCGGCTACTCGTCGTGTAATTACAAAAGGCGGCTACCAAACAAAAGGCCGCCGGAAGCTAACGTGCTGGATGGACGATGGATGGATGGCATGGAACAGCAACCAGTGGTAGTGGTGAGTTGGCAGATGCAGCCAGCGAACCCTCCCCCCCGTCTGCCCGTGATTTCTTCATGCGGTCCGTATGCGGGAGCGGGCTGTTTACTCGCTACTGTAGGTCCCGTTGCAGTGAGTGATAATCGATTGCGATGGACAGGGGGGCCAGCCAGCTTATCGATCCTGGTCTCCCACACTACTAGCCGTGTACGACCAAGGTCGACTGTACCGACTCGTGCCAAGGATGTGGAATTGTAGATCTAGGGTCGTCCTGTCACTCCTCCGTCCTGGCGCCTCACCCTGTCTAACCCCGTCGCGGTGGGTCCCGCTGGGCCGCTGCGTCGACACTGACAGATCCCCTCGACCAAACACGTTTCTTAGCACTTGGTATTTCAGTATTTCACTTCGTATATCGCGCTCCAGCACGTCCAGGCGGTCGTTCCTGCGACACGATACGAAATGGGAATGTTACAGTTTGCACTCTTTTACGATTAGCGGGATCCAGACTACCTACTATTGCCAAGTAAGGTCACTAGGTTCGTTCCAATGCAGCTCGGGATGAATATTGGGCAATCGGTGGTAAGGCTGTTGTCCCATTCCCTGAGACTATTCTAGCCCATTTACTTCGCATCCGCTCACCTACGCTACCTGACGATATGCTGCCGCCCAACTACCTACACTGTCGGTCAGAGAGATGCAGCAGTTCAGGGGCATTGAGTGAGGGGCATGCAGGAGGACCCGGTTTGCTCCATTTCACTGTTCAGTTCATATGCAACTAACTCTTTTCACTCTCAAGGCGCGTATCTCCGCGAGAGAGGGGAGTTATGTGGGCCAGGGTCTTCTCATAAGCTGAAGGCGAAGTGCTATTTTCCTGTAGCCGCCTACGGGTTCATGATGGTCGATATGAAAATACATAAGTTGAGGAACTGAGGCGAAGTCTAGGCGAACGATTCGTGTGGGGGATCGACAGACGAGTCGGATGATCCATCCAGGTATCCGGGACACCGTTAGTAACAGACTTACTTAATATTTCGGGGATTTATCTCGTTGGGGCCGTCTCGATGTCTGAAGATATAATAAGATTGCGGTGTCCCTTCGAGATGCAATGAAACCCAATAGGCTAGAGAGCGGTATTGCCTGGCTACTAGATATGAAGTCGGGACCATTAAATAGAGAGGCGGTGAGAAATGAAGAAACGCGCAATTACTTCGAGGGTGTTTACGAGCATAATTAATGAAAACAGAGATGGGTATCATGAGTATATATTTCTCGGAGAGATCGCTTTCAGGCCTTGATATGTATTTACCTATGGACATAGTGTTGCGTCTAACTTACCTACCTAACGCTATAATCGAGCGCTTGATGGATTCAAGGACCCGATGGTTTATCGTGGGCCGGTGTCGTCGTCCCTCCCGAAGGAGACATGCTGTAAGGTGCCTAAAGAAGGGTATGTCCAGGTTAGATCCATCACAGAGCTCATCCCCCTCGCATGCATAGCATGGGGGATCAGTAGCATTCATAGCGATTTGTAGTGGTAGCACTTACGAGAACTTTCTTAGCGTTGCAGATCCTCCAGGCTAGGTTCTTGACGCTTCCATCGGCCGGGACGACGGCGGGGGCGAACTCGATGCCGAACATGAGCCGGATGGCGTAGACCAGGCGCTTCGCGTACTTGCTGTCGCGCTCCACGAGGCTGCCGAACGGCTCCTCGGGCGTGCTAGGGGCCGTGTCGGGGTCCCGGTCGAGGCAGTTCTGCACCACGGGCAGGAGCGCGCTCTCGACCGCCTTCTGGTAAAGCTGGCCCTGGTTGTCCGCGTCCACGCCGAGCTCCTCGTCGTCGAGGCGGCCGATGTGGATCTCGAAGGGTTGCGAGATCGCCATCACGTTGTGGTTGCCGTCGTGGTGGTAGCGGAACTCGAACACACCGCGCGTCCACCAGAGCTTGTCGCCCGAGAAGACCATCTCGCCCCGCACGAGGTCGGGCCCGGACGGGTCCGACTTGGAGACGGGCTGATCGTGGACGAGGATGCCCTTATCGGCCGTAGCCGAGTCGAACTGGCCTGGCACCGTCGGTACCCAGCGCCCCAGGGACGACACCTCGGTGATCTCGCGTGAGCGGTTGTCAGCAACCATGTAAAGTCCGATCCAGTCCTTCTTCCCATGGTTTGCTGGTGCTGTCCACTTGACCTTGATGGGCGCGCCGTATTCCAGGATGATCGTCTTAAGCTCACTCGGAAAGCGCGCCGTTGTACCTTCTTTTCCGCTAGCTCTCTCGGTGAAGGGAGAGTGGGTCGATGTTTCGCCTTCCACCACTATGGAATAATCCTTAGGATCGCAGGACGGCAGGTCAGGAGAAAGCCTTGTGAGTGTGAGGCGCGCGGGGTACTTGTTGAAGAGAGCGGTTGTATCCCGCACGATTGTCGATACCCCAGCCGCCAGTTTAGGGCGTGCTGAGTCCAGGAACTCGTCGACAAACTGTGAAGTCTCGTCCATGACCTCGTTCACACTTGTCGACCATGCCCTCACGCGAGGAGGTAACGAGCGCTTGATGAATTTGGTTAGGCCGGCCTCATCGCGCATGCTGCGACCGTAGATCTTCTGCATGTGAGGCTGTTCGACGAATCGAAGGAAGGCGAGCGTCAGCAAATGACTTGTCAGTGCCAAGATGAAAATCGATCTACTCCACGTGATGAGCGCAGCACCCCAAAGCCCCGCGGTGCCAATGATTCTCTCTGGGTTGTTCAGGAAGCGGTAGATTGACTTGTAGGTCAACTTGGCGCCCTCATCCCAGAAGAAGTCCCCGAAGAACCAGCCAAACTCGCCGAGAGAGTCGTAGATGCTCACAGCAGTCCAGGTCTGTAGTGCGATGAGACTAGCCCCTATCACGTGCCTGAGCAGCACGAAACGGTAACTCCAGTCGAAGGGCACCGCATACATCTTCCAACAGGCGGCAATGAAGGAAACATAGCATAACACCTGACTAGTATGATACATCGCCTTCCATTGGCGCCAAGCTTCGATTGCGGTTTCGCCATATTTCAAGAAGTGTCTGGTCCACATCTTATTATTCGACTGCCCGGTTAGAAGAATGCCTAACCCAACCGAGTACCAGAGACGCCATGCTAGGGCATGCAAGACAAACAAGGACTGGTATAAGGGGGTCTGGGGCGTAACCATAGTCATTGCGAATATATAAAATCCTAGCAAAAGAGTCAAGTAATCCGTACTCCGGAAGAAATCAAAGTTCTTGAGACCCAGTAGTCCGTGAATGCGAGTTGGCGAACCACGTCGTGAAGGGGTCAGGGGGTCGTCGATTACCGCTACGTCAGCCGGAGTCATCTCAGAGTGACCCTGTGAGTCCCCACGTCTACGTGGCAGAGGCGGGTTATACGTCTTCTCGATATGAGGGTTTTCCACGAGCACTAGGAATGCGAACTGGGCTGCGTGGGCGAGGATCGAAATGAACAGGACCGAGTAGCTGGCCGATATCATGGAAATGCCGTAGTAGCCAGCATAACCGATGGAATACATGGGATGTGGGGCCATCTCAAAGACGCCGTCGAACGTCAGTTCCTGGTCGATCAGATAGAAAAAGTCCCCCCAGTACCAAGCATAGTCTTTGACGACGCGGTGAGCATCGAGCTTAACCCAGAGGTTGAACCCAATGAGCAACAGACCAGCTGCCCAGCGCGCGAGAGTGACGACGAGGGTCTCCCCGGCCGGGGTGTGTGTGCAAGCGACAGCATACAGGCAGTAGGAGACGAAATCGCACATGAGAATAAGATCCACAAGCCGCCGGAAAACAAGCCAAGTGTTGTACTCGATCGGGGCCTTTTCGTACTGGTAATCCTCGGGGATCTTTGCTTCTAGTTCACGCTTGAGCAGGCTGTAGAGCCACGGCCGTGGGTTCTTGCCGGACGCAGGGTTCTCGAAGAGTTTCCATTTCTGTGCCCATGCAACGAGCTTGATTTCGTTGGATTGCAGCCGGAGAAGCACACCAATGCCAAGGTTGTAGGCGGCACGCCAGAACAGGAAAACGCCAGCAAAGACGGGCTTCTTGATCGAGGCGGGTAGCAAGTATAGAGTCAAGATATGAACACCGAGAATGGCAAGTACAATAACATCCGACAGGTTTTTGGGCTGCCTGGGATCTAGTAGTTGTGAAACCATGTCATGTGTAACAGGAACAGTAAATACTTTTCAGCGAGGTATTAGTCCCATCTTATTCAAACCATAATTCGACTCATGTCATACTCACCCGTGCCGTCAGGGGTGCGACCAAACGTCTTCCGAGGCTTCGATGGCTCTACCACGGGACTGTCATGATCATTCCCATCATGGGACGCCTTGTGGCTGGCGCCAGCGTCTACGTCCTGGGAAGTGTGCCGGTGGCGTAAGTCGCCAGAGCCACCTGGAGAACTGGGCGCGGCGCTCATGCTAAATGCTCCTGTCCTGGGATGTGCACAGGTTGGAGTTGTATCGTCTCGGGTGTTATTTTGGCGTCTTTTGGACTCATGAGTGGTCGTCGGAGCAATGAATACTTAAGTAAGTTGCTTTTCCTCTTAGTAGAAACCAACACTGCTCCGGACTGCCCAATCAGGGATGCTGGAGTGAGAACTTGTACTTAGACAATTCTAGAGAATGTAGGAGGAACGTAGGAAAAACATAGGTGGCACAACTGCCGAAACATTGGATTAAATTGCAAAGACACCGCTCTGTTGAGGTAATTGATTACCTACTTAACGGGTATGTAAACTCAAAGGTTGCTAAGTAAAGTCGTCAGGTCGGGTGGAAGAAGTGTCCGGATGGCTATTAGGTATTAGGTAACCTTTTAACGAATATTCCATTGTACATGCGGTGTTGTAGTTATAACGTTAGCTCCTGCACTCGGGTACCCGAACTTGCCTACATATTACATGGCCACCTCAGCCAACCGTCCCAGCCGCCGCAGGCGAAACAGATAGAATAGCCGACACTGCGAAAACACACGGGGCGGGCAGCGGATAGGCGAAAAGTGGTTGCCATCACATGCCAAATATACGATGCAACCTCAGCAGCTCAGTCTAGGTACCTACCTAACGTCAAACAATGCTAGCTACATCAATCGACATTAGGTAGCTCCATAGTTAAGCATGTTGGTGATGATGTCAGTAGCTAGTAAGAGGTAAGTAGGTATAAGTAGGAGGTAGGTAGGTATTGCACTGCGTATAAGTCGGAGTATTATGCATGTATGTACACACGTACAGTACAACGCACTCCAACCATCGATTTCCCAACAAACCTCGTTTAGCGAAGAGGGGAACACTAGTGGTGCGCCGGTGGGTTAAAGGGAGAAAAAAAAGTTGTTCCCGGAGGGGGATGCCGAGAAGTGAAGGAGAGGACCCACGAATTCTCGGTGCCGTTGTGGTCCCATTTACCGGTGGTATGGGGCTGTCCCCGAACCCTGCCCTGGCTCGTGCATGAGTGGAGGCGGAGGTGCCTCCTTCCTGTGCCTCCTCTTGTGCCTCATGGCTGATCATGGAACGAACCTTTTCTTTGTCCTTTGTGGCTCGTGACTCCAGCTGTCAACCCCTACTACATACATACCTACCTAGGTAGGGCATACATAGGGCATACATAGGCACCCTATGTGTCGACCTGCACATGCACAACAGTTTCATGCAGCTATGCGGGTGTCTTGGCAAATAAAACATCAGAACATCCAGCAGTTACCTAAGACTTCGTCCTGTTGTGACATTCAGGTTCCATCCAGCGTGGCATCGTTCGTGGGATCGTTCGTGGGCGCGTAGCAGCGCGCCCACGCCAAGACAAAGCGCCAAGCATTGCCGTACCGAGACTGCCCTCGGGTAATAGCAGTAGTAGGCAATGAATGGATTTTGAATCTGAAGATCGATTATTCAGGTAAACCTCTTCAACTTCGTGATCAGAGTTGTGGGTTTTCGGAACAACGTTGTCCAGAGCCCTGATGAGTAAGTCTGCCTGCTCTGTTGTTCTCCTCAAGAAACCCCATGCGATCAAACTCCGATATAAGGCACAGCTACCTACCTACCTACACCTATTTGACTACAAGTCCTGTGCACAGTAAAAAGTTTGTGGCTAGCTCAAGCATCCATGATGGAAAATGCCATGCTAGGATGTTGGGAGATTCGAATTTTTCGACGAATTGCCGGGCTTGAGCGAAGGTAAGAGTTATATTTCCCCAATCTTCCCTATTCTGGAATTCTCCACTCTACCTACCTTTGGACGTTACATTACTTAATTTAGGTATAGTGCAATTTGGACCCGGTAGGCCCTCGAAAGCAGTACTAGTCCGATTCCGAATATTTGTTTTCTTTGCATTGTTTTCTTTTCTACTTATCGAATAATTGTAATTGCGAAAAATTAATAATTGCAATTGCAAAAAATTAATAATTGCAATTATAAAAATTTTACAATTATTAACGCGTATTTAAAACTTTTCTTTCCGTATTTCCTTTTTTTTATTAATTCATTAATTCGTTTTTAGCAATTTCTTTTAATAAATTCCCTTTTATTTATCGAGTTTCTTTTTATTATGCCGCCACTTTTTTATATCTTATAGTTCGGGCATTATTTGTAACTTCCCGACGGGATTTCCGAATAACGAGCGCGTTTAAGTGGCTTTACTGAAAATTCCGTGGGCTTGACCGGCGATAAATACATTTCTATCTTTTCTTACGTTAGCAACGTATGGTTGCGCCATAATAATAAAAAATTGGACGCTTCGAAAGTTACGAATAATTTCCCTTACGAAATTTACGAATATCGCTATTGCTTTTAAAAGATTTTAAGCGATATTATTAATAACGGCCTTCGCAATAAAGGCAGTATTACGATAAAAGCTTATAAAACGAAATTAAAGGTTACGATAAAATTCGTAAAGGTTAACGGCGTAATAACGGAGAATATATAGGAAATAAGTAATATAATTTTGGCCCCGTTTATCTTGGAATTTAATCCGTTTTTTTACCTTAATACAGGCTACTTTTCAATTTTTCGGCCAATATCGACATTTCCTTAAAGATTACGATATCCGCATTTATAACAACGCAATTAAAACGGCCTTTTAATAATATATCGAAATCGATTATAATATAAATCTTAAGCTTGCCCTTTAATAATAAAACCTAAATACCGATTTATAAAAAGCCGCCCGTAAAATTAATATATGCAAGAAAATAAATTATAATATATTTCGGAACTGGAAAATTATAATCCAACGTATTATTAAGAATATTAATATGCGCCAGGGTAATTAAGGAAAACAATTGGACGATGCTTACGAGTTTTGCTTAAAAGCCGGTTTTAAGGTAAAAAAGATTTCCGCGGTTTGTACCGAAAAAAGCAACAAGAAAGAAAAGGGCGTAGCCAGTTTTAACGGGCTTATTTTCTTATACCAATCGATGGCACCTTATTTGGGCACGAATGGCTTCGTTTGCTTAATGGATTTTACTTACGAAACCAATAGGCTTGGATGGTATTTATTTACGATTTTAATTCGTGATAATTACGGGCAATAGCGCCCGAAAAGGCATTATATTATTTAATCGTAATACGCTAAATTTATATAGGCCTATTTATCGGCTTTAATAAATATGAAGCCCTTTTTTGTATTATTTTATATAATTAACGACGATTTGGCTGCTAAATAAAAAAGTTATCGCAGCTTTAATCGATTATCTTTCCGCCCGAAAAGCTTATTGTGCCAGAAATATTAGATGAAAACCATTAAGCGAAGGATTCCTGGAAAGAAGTTGCAGCTTATTCGGAACCAAATCCGGAAAGCCATATATTGCGTTATAAATAAGCAGAATTATAAGGTATTTTGTAATAAGGTCCGATAATATTTCATTTCATATTAATTTGGAATATTTCATATTAATCATGAATTAGGCCATCGAACTTATACCTTTCGATGCCGAATATAACAAGAAGCGTACCTGGTTAAAAAATAAGCTGTCCGGCGAATTCGAACGTTAGGCAACTTACGCTCGGCATTATATTTCCGCTTTTTTCCAGATCTTTATAACTTCCTTTTTAAAAGGCTTTCATTCTTACTTAAAAAACGGATTTAAGAAAATAATAAAGATATGGGCACTTTAAAAAGCGATTAATCATACGATAAAAATTGAATTAAAATGGCACGATAATGCGAATTTCGAAGCGTTCGTTAATAATTCCCGAAAGCTTTTGTTGCTAAAAGGTTACAATGCTTATCTTAAGCGGCTATTCGTAAGCCTTTAAGCGCTTACGATAAACGAATTCCGGATGGTACAAAAATGGTTTAATAAAAACGTTTCTGCGTTTTATTAAGCTAACGTATAAAATTTGTAATGCCTTTATAAGTATTGGCGGCAATAACGGATTTCCTATTGCCACCTTTAGTTAAAGTATTTTTAAAAGAATCGTATTAATTAATAGCAATTCGGCTTTATTATTAAACGTTTATTTAACGGATATAAGACGTACGAATTAAAATGGAATAATCCATTATTTAATAAAGCCCTTGCGATAAAGGAATTTGCTAAATAGCTCGAGCAAAACGTATTTTTCCGTTTAGTTTCCTTTAGGTTTATAAGTATTCGGGAAAATATATTCGATTTCGCGGAGCAGCTGTAATAACGCTTTTACGATATTTAAAGAATTTCGCTACGGCTTTCGCCGAATATAGCTATCATTTTTATGGGCTTGTTTTATAAGGCGGTTACAAAATTATTTATATAACAAGCGGTTATAATCGACCTAAAATTCTTAATACCTATAGCTACCGTAATGCCTTTGCTTTCGGAAGGAATAGGAATGCCGAATATGCTATCCCTAGGTATTTCGACCTTTATGTTATTACCGCCAGTATTCCTTATAGTTATAAGGCGCCCTTTAGCGCCGCGAAGGCCACGATTGGAATAACGGATATTTTTTATAAGGGCTTTAACGCTAGTCCGGCCGGTTACGATAGCACCTTCGAATCCTTTTTTTAATCCTTAGTTTATCTAATTTATAAGTCCATTCGTTATTATTAATCCCGTAATTTCCGGCTTAGTTGCTACGAAAAAATCCGTTACGATGTTTTCGATTTCGCCGCGAGGCAAAAGCCCGTTATTAATAATAAAAGCCAATCCGGGTATGCCAGTGGAATACCGAATACCACCGGGACGAATAGCAATACCTCCATTCTTTAGGCTAAATTCGGTGGGCAATATGAATTTCGTAAATAGCAGCAGCCCGATAATTCCTATAACCATTTTCAAACCCGCTAAATACCTTTATTAAGGGCCTATTAAGGGCATTAATAAGGGGATTATTAAAAGCAATTCCGGGAATTTCATAACCCTTTAAAGAGCCCACGTTATTAGGGCTGCTAAAGGACTTATTGGGGAACCTATTAGGGAATTTATTAGGGAACCTGCTGGGGGATTTATTAGGGGACTTGCTAAAAGCATTGCTAAAGGTATTACGACTGCTAATAGCATTACATATAATATTTTTGCCATTAATAGCGTACGGCTTGCGTTGGAAATAAATGACGAATCGGAATTTCCCACTTACGTTTTAGCTATACCTTATTCTTAAAGTTATTACGGATTATTTTCGCACTTATAAAGAAACGAAGCCGAAGCTAAAGTTAATAATGATATTACGTACGGAATTAACGAAAGCCTTTTCGAAGCGATAGCGGCAATACCGATCCTTAGCCGAAAAAAACGCCCGAAAATAATAAATGAATTAAAAGGGTATCGTACGAATAAATACCTGAACTGGCAGTAATAGGCATTATGTGGGTTTTAAAAGCTTCGAATTCGAATAAGCATTCGTATAGTAAAATAAAGTAAAAAAGCCCTTTTCGAACGCAAGGGATTTTTTAACTTAGGTTATTTTTCCGATTTTGCATATTAATTAATTTAATGCGTTAGGGCTTTTAGGTTTTCGCGATTTATGGACGCTAGGAAGGGATGTTAGTAAAAAGTGGCAAAATGGGTAAAATGCCAGAGCAGGGTCGGAAAAAAAGGACCGTTGCTATTGCAACGGATAGATTTGGGTGGAGTTTGGGTAGGGTGGTATGGTAAAACCACCTTATTCGGACGCCATCTTGGAAGGTATTTATTACCCTTTAGAATAAGCAAGGTTGGGGAAATATAACTATGACCTTAAGCGAATGCTAATTAGCATGCCCTGGATTATGGTATCTAAGATTAGATTGTCATGCCTTCCAGACGCTTCGTGAAAACATAATCCCAGTACACCACAGTGTTTCCCACACCATGCCTCACATCCTGGGATCACCTCAAGGGTCTGGAGCCTGGTTGCATGAATTTCAAAGTAAAAATATGTCTTAGTAGGCGCAACTATGGATCGCGCACCCCGCGATGGTTTAGGGGTCGAGGCGAATACGCTGTTCAACGTTCATATATGAAAGTAGGTTGCGATCCTGTGTGTTCATATGCGAACTCTCTCTTGTTCTCCTTCCGTGGTGCCTATTTCCCCTCACTTAATTGTTACATTTATAATAGTCTCTTCGTAGACGTACGCCTGACCCTAGCCCTTAATTCCAAGGTTGAAGAAGTGATCTCGAAACTTACTTAGCAACCCATCACCACCTCATAACCATACATGCCTCTCTTCACGATGGCCAGGCCCAAGGAGACCGCCGAAAAACCAATCAAGGGCAAGGGGAAAGCGAAAGCGGCGGCGGCGGCGGCGGCGGCCGAAGCTGAGGCCGAGGCTGATACAGAGAAGCCTTTGCCCGAAAGGCGGCCGGGAACCTCCGGCACGGAGAACCTGCTGATCACATCGCGGCGGCAAGCGTCGGAGCAGTTCATCAAGGCGCAGCGGGCCGAGAAGGCCTACCGAGCCAAGAAGCACGCGACGCTCGCGCGGCACAACTACAACGAGACCAAGAGCCACTTCAAGGAAGCCGGCTCGCATCTGAAGGCCGCCCTGAAGGGGAGCGTGGCCGTCGTCCGGGGAGTCCCCCACCTGTTCCGCGAGAAGCAGGAGGAGCGGCGGCGCAAGGCCGACAACAAGAAGCGGGAGCGCCATAGGGAGCAGAAGAAGAGGCTCGAGGAGGCCCTCGCCAGGGAAGCCGGCGAACACGACGACGAATCAGATTCAGAGTCCGACGCGGAGTCGAGATAACGAAGCGTCGCTGAACTAGACAACCTGATGCCTCTCACACGCACTCGATACATGCGCGAGGGAGGAGAGGAACACATCCCCTAAGAATGCACTTCAAAACTTTCGGATTCCGCCAAAACCAACCTAATTCGACGATGGTTCAACATAACCTCAGCCGCCACTTTCATTGGATTTCCTAGATGTCAATATTTCCGGCACAGTCCTGTCTATTCGGACTCCCTCATACGCAGCGGGACGGCGCTCTCTGCAACAGAGACTTCTACTACCACTGCTACTACTAGCTACTACGGCACTCGGCCCTAATTGCTCCTTGGATCACCAAGGATACACACACACTTATTTCTTTCATTCAGTCGTTCAATCACTCACGCTCACTGCTTTTTTGCCACTTTACGATATGACGAAATGACGATTACTGGCCCACCTGGAGATACCCGAAAGGCTTTCGGAGATACGTTGTGCATCATCGGGTATATTTTTTTGGGCAAGGAGTCGTCGGGTCATGTTTGGCACTAATCTGTCTGGTTATATGCGCTCTTCTTGTTGTTTGCGCTTTGTGTTTTGGGAGGGGGGAGGGCGCGATAATATGGTGGTTTCTGAGACTACCACATATAAACACCATAGAGATCTAGCAACGCTATATATATACGAAGATATATATACTGCGCACATGCTCTTTCGGCATGCAAATATCAATTCTTCGTAAGGGATGTGTATTTTCATGGAAAGGTGATTGTGATTTCCATGAACAGCTCGACTCTTGAATATTCAAACTTTATCGTTGTTTCTGGTAACATAGCAAGACCAAATGCTAGAGTACAATACGCCCAACCATTTACCTATGACTAGAATGTAGTCAATGATTTGTCCAAGTCAAAGTTGGTACAAGTCATCCATGAGTCCGAGATATTTTAGGGGTCATTTAGGACACAAGCGGGGGAGCAGTTCGCTGTCAGAATCGGTTCTCCAAAATCCACCACTCCTTTGGAAGAGAAAGCATCCATATTGTAATAACGTGTGATTTCGTTCATGAAGGGTCATTTCATTCTGGGCGAGAGTCCTCAAAGATCATCTGATCATACATGCATACCAAGACTCTTCTTTTCCCATGGCAGCCATTCTATACCCACCAAACGAGTACAGCTGTATTGTTCTACCCACAACGGGGTGAAAAAGAAGCACCCAATCCGTGTCCCCGCCTACAGCCAACGGATCATGACGGTGGCGATGATGTTGATGCTGCCGCCAAGACCTCCTCCCTGATCCCTTCTACTCCCTCCCCCACCTCAAAGCATCCTTAAGCAGCCTTCTTGGCGAACTCCACCCTCAGGATCAGATGCTTGAAACCATAGCCGTCCATCTTAGAGCAGGCCTTCTCGGCATCGGTCCGGTCGGCGAAGCTGATGAAGGCGAAGCCCTTGGCCATGCCGGTGTCGCGGTCCTTGGCGAGGAAGACGCGGGTGACGCGGCCGAAGCGCTCGAACATGTCGCGCAGCTCGTTCTCCTCGGCCATCTCGGAGACGTTGGTGACGCGCAGGGTGGCGAAGTCGTCGCGCTCGCCGTACTTGCCGGCGCCGGGCCCGCCCATCTTCTCGCCCGCGCCGCCGCCCGCGCCCCGCATCGCCGGGGGCACGTAGCTGCCCTTCTTGCCGGCGCCCGTGGCGCCGACCGACGCGGCGGCGGCGTCGTCCGCCATGCCGGCGGCGACGTCGGCGGTGCCCTCGGCGCCGACGGGCGCCATGGTGTCCTTGTAGGGGCAGCGCGCGGTGAAATGCTCGCCGTTGCAGATACGGCACTTGACGGTCTTGTCCTTGAGCTTCTCCTTCATGGCGTTGGCGTTGACGTCCTTGCTCTCGTCCTTGGTGTCCTTCTTCCAGTTCGTGCTCAGACGGAAGATGATGTTCTCGCCCACCGACGTCGTGTCCATCTGCGGGCCGGGCCCGTCCTTCTCCGACAGCCCGAACTTGGCCCACGTCTTGCGCTCGGCCACGCGCGGGTTGACCACCTCGCGGTGCGTCACCAGGCGGATCCGCCGCGTCGTCTTGACCTTCTGCCCGTTCTCGTTAAGTCGGTACGTGATGGTCGTCTTGGTGCCGTCCTTGTTCTGGATGGTCTGCGGGGGTGGCAGCTCGAGGGGGCCCTCGTCGACCTCGTCGTCGTCGGCCCAGTCTCTGTTTCTGGAAGCCATGTTTGCGGGCTGCTTGCTGTGGGTATGGTAGGATGGTATCTGCGGACGTTGGGTGTCTTCCGGGGAAAAGCGAGTGTTTTCTTTGGTCTGGTTCGGTGGTTGCTCGAAGGAAGTAGTCGGGTTTGTAGGCTTGTGTCGGATTAGAAAGTCAAACGTGGGGCAAATCTCGCCAAGAATATATTTGGCTGGTAAATGCGAATTTTCAGGTCGTAAGTGGGAGGTGTGGATGTGTTTGGATATATGTGGGTCCCGAGACTGTGCCAACTTTCCACTCTCCAGACAGACAGTGACAGACTCACAGCCTGGACAGCCAGGCAGCCCAGACTCCAGTGAGTCGAGCTTACCTAAAGTGCCTAGACTAAGTACCTAACTAAGTTACCCCACACTACATATGTAGTTTGTAGATAGGCAATCCCAGATTGGATAAGTTGCTATCGTGGTAGCGTTCTTCGTAAAATGCATATCGACCCTGTTCCTAGGCGCTTTCCCCTTGGTGGGGTTGTGTTGAAAAAGTCATTGGCGCTGAAGCTACCGACTGTGCTGTACTTGTTACAAAGTACCCGATCTACCAGGCTTGGACCAAAACTTTCTCCGTCTCTCCTAACCTGTCTAACCTGTACTCCGACGGCCTTGGTATCTCTTCAAAAAATGGGTCGTGGAAAGAAGAATTTCAGAGTATGTTGTCCCACGAATCCGTATGAACATGGCTGGGTGTAAGCAACCAATGGCTCTAACATCTCCTACTAGGGCGGTGGTCGCAAAGGCGGCGGCGATACTCGTAGGCCCCGCGATGGCAGCGGCCTACCCTATCGATCGTTATCCGATCTGGTCAAGGAAAACGAAAGGCTCGAACGATACTACAACACGATCTTACCCCTTGAGGAGGCGGAGAGGGAGCAATTCTGGGCGGCCCTGAAGAGAGAACTCCCCAATTCCTTTCGATTCTGCGGTTCCAAGGGTCACGCGCTCTCTGTGAAGCGGCTGCTCGAGTCGCGCTATGCGCCAGAAATCGTCAAGATCGAACGTTACGATGGCCAACCCGTTGAAGCCCCCCAACCTGTTCCGTGGTATCCTGACCAATTGGCCTATTCCATGAGCACCCCGAAACAGGTCATTCGCAAATTCCCGCCCTTCGCTGCCTTCCAGAAGTTCTTGGTCTCCGAGACGAGTGTCGGCAACATCAGTAGGCAGGAGGTTGTGAGCATGATTCCGCCTTTACTCCTCGATGTCGAGCCGGGAATGAAGGTTCTGGATCTTTGTGCAGCTCCGGGAAGCAAGGCTGCCCAACTATTGGAAATGATCCATTCCGGGGAAGAGGCTAGGGTGCGGAAGGTCATGCAGTCCTTCGGCGAGACGAAGTCAGACCAAGTCGCCGATGATGTTGACCTTTCCATCGATGCTGATGATGACGGCCGGGCAACGGGACTTTTAGTTGCCAATGATGCCGACTACAAGAGATGCCACATGCTCACGCATCAGCTCAAGCGACTTTCTTCCCCGAATCTCATCGTCACAAACCACGATGCCACTTTATATCCCTCCCTTAGGCTCCCGCGTGATCCCAACGATCCGAATAAGGCACAATACTTGAAGTTTGACAGGATACTGGCAGATGTGCCGTGTACAGGAGACGGCACCCTGAGAAAGAACGTGAACTTGTGGAAGGATTGGCAGCCAGGAAGTGCTCTCGGTCTTTACGTCACCCAAGTTCGTATTCTAGTACGAGCTCTGCAAATGCTCAAGCCTGGCGGGAAGGTCGTATACTCGACCTGCAGTATGAACCCTGTCGAGAATGAAGCTGTTGTCGCGTCAGCCATAGAGCGATGCGGAGGCCCAAGCAAGGTCGAGATTCTCGATTGTAGTGATAGACTTCCTTCGCTGAAGCGTAACCCGGGAATGCACCAATGGCAAGTCATGGATAAGTCGGGTCGCATATGGAACAGCTGGGAAGAAGTGCAGCAATACGTCTTGACAGAATCATCAGACGGTCTTGTTCCAAGCAAGCTCACCGAGACCATGTTTCCCAGACCTGACACCAACGAATGTTCCAGCCTACCACTAGACCGGTGTATGCGGGTCTATGCCCATCAGCAAGACACTGGCGGATTCTTTATCACAGCTTTGGAGAAGAAGGCTGAATTCAAAGCGAAACCAGAGCAGTCGGCAAAGTCTGAGTCTTCAAACGGTATCAAGACAGATTCGAAAGAGGCTACAGAGGAAAAGGTAGTCGAGGAAGTTAAGGCTGTTCTGGAGGAGCCGACTGATGAGATACCCACTACTGGAGCTAAGAGATCTCTGGACGATAACGAAGAAGCGCCAGTACCGGAAGTCAAGAAGCAGAAAGTGGAGGCAACTGCCGAGCCGGAGCCGGTAGTTTCTGAGTCGGCTCAGCCGGTAATCTCCGAGCCCAGTGGCGAGCCCACTGGAAAGACAGTTGAAGCTGAGGCCACTCCGAAGGACAATGACACCCCGAAGGACAACACCTCGAAGGACAATGATACTCCGAAGGACACTGCCCGGACGGATCGTCAGGTTAGGAGACCTGATGGTTCTTCTGAAGAGCCCTTCAAGTACATGTCTCCGGATCATGAGGTTATCAAGAGCATACAAGAGTTCTACAAGATCTCGCCGCGGTTCCCCAAAGATCGGTACATGGTGCGGAACGCCACTGGCGAGCCGGCCAAGGCTATATATTACACAAGCGCACTCCTCAGGGACATCTTTTCGGAGAACGAGGGCCGCGGCGTCAAGTTCGTCCACGGGGGTGTGAAGATGTTCATGAAGCAGGACGCACCATCGGCCGAAGTCTGCCGCTGGCGCATCCAGTCCGAAGGCATGCCCATCGTGTCCGGCTACGTCGGCCCCGAGCGGGTCATCCGCCTCACGAACAAGGCGACGTTCCACCGGCTCCTGAAGGAGATGTTCCCCAAGTTCATCGACGACGACTGGAAGAAGCTGGGCGAGATTGGCGAGCGGGCCCGCGACATCGGCATGGGCTGCTGCCTTCTGAGCGTCGAGCCCGACGGCAGCGACCCCGACTTCGCCGAGCGCATGGTCCTCCCGCTGTGGAAGAGCTTCCACTCCCTGAACCTCATGCTGCCGAAGGAGGACCGCTCCGCCACCCTGCTCCGCATCTTCAACGATACCTCGCCCGTCATCAACCAGTCTCTGAAGGAGGCCGCCGCTAAGAAAGCTGCCCAGACAGCGAAGGCAGCAGTAATGCAGGACGAGGACGCCGCGGTCCAAGAGGAAGCGGCGGCGGCGGATGGGGTTGGAGCTGAAGACGAGGTCATGGCCGATTCGGCAGCAGACGGTGATGTCGGGGCAGACGAATCGGCTGCTGATGCTGCTGCTACGATTGGTGAAGCCAGTGCGGAGCCCGACACCGAGGCTGCTTAAGAGGAACTTTCACTTTCGCTGGTGTCGGTCTCAGCTAGGATGGATGCGGACGCACCCGATCAGCCTCACGACCACGATGTTATCCCCCTACCGCTTATTTGTAGTCACCTCGAGGACGGCCGATCGTGATGGGGATTGCGTAAAATACATACATGCATGCATGGTGCTTCTTACGGGATGGAAAGGGAAAACGGCGTTTGTTGTAGATTTTTTTGCTTTTGCTTTCCTTTCCTTTTCATTTGGACTGTTACGTAACTACGGGCATAACTTAGTTATTAATTAGCTAGCATGAAGTACGCATGATGCGCTCGCCTACTTACAACATTTCTGAGCGGGTCGATCTCGTGATTTGTCCTTGTCATGCAACAATCGTAGACGGATTTTCGCATTGCATCTAGTTCTCTGTACTACCTATGTACTTTTTCGTGGGTGAATAATTGCCTAGGTACACAATAGAGAATCGACAAATATCTAAGAACGAGGTCAAATACTCTCTCTATGTTATCACTGATAGACCCCTGTGAGCTAGACATAGTTTTCATGTTCAATGCTATGTATTCTAGTACTACTCTTACATGCAAGTCATGGCTTTTTGGCTTGCCTAGTTTGAATTACTGATCAAGCAGCCCGACGACCCAGTGCACGATGCGGTCCACGCCATGGCCGTGTATAGCGCTGACGGGGATGGCGGCGCAGTTGTCAGTCCAGGCATCCTCGACGCCGCTGGGGTGGGGCTCGCGCCCGGCCGTCACGTCGTCGAGGTACTCCCGCAGACGGGCGTAATTGTCCTGCGCGCTGGGCAAATCGCCCTTAGTCGCGACGACGAACCACGGCTTAGCGGCGATGTCCAGCTTCCTGCCCCCGCCCCCGCCCCCGCTCCCGTTCCTACTCATCGAGGACGTGAACCCGTCCATACCGGTCGTCGACACCACGCCGTCGCCGATGCCCAAGCCGCTATTGCTCCCGTCCCCCTCCCAGTCGATCCGGTCCTCGATCTCGCGCTCGTTCTCCTCCTCCTCGCGCATGCGGGCGTACAGGCCGACCTCGGCCCAGAGGGCCTTCAGGGCCGCGATGGCGTCGCCCGCGCCCAGGTCGACGACGAAGGCGAGGACGCCGGCGCGCTCGACGTGCCGCAGGAACGCGACGCCCAGGCCGCGGTCGAGGTGTGCGCCCTCGATCAGCCCCGGGATGTCGGCCACGGTGAACCGGGTCCGAGGACCACCACCACCCGCTCCCGCATCGTTGCTGCCCAAGCTGCCGTCGCCGCACACGATGTGGTGATCGGGTCCAGTCATGACGACGGATCCGAACCGCGACGGGGACGATGCGTCGTTGACGATGGCGGCGAAGGGGCCGGTGGTGGCGGAGGGTCGGAACGACGACGGTTTGGGGGCAGGCGGGACGACGGGCCGGCCCTTGTGGTTGTCGAGCACGACGGTGCCGATGTTGGGCTGCAGGGTGGTGAAAGCCCAGTTGCCGACGCGGGCGCGGCTGCGGGTCAGGGCGCGCAGCAGGGTGCTCTTGCCGGCGTTGGGGAGGCCGACGAGCCCGACGTCGGCGAGCAGCTTGAGCTCGAAGTCGAGCGTGACGCTGACAGCGCCCTCGCCGCGCGTGGCGAACAGCGGGCGGGGCCGCTCCTTGGACACGAAGTGCGGGTTGCCCAGCCCGCCCAGCCCGCCCGCCGCCAGCAGGATCGGCCGCGCCGTCGGCGCCGTCAGGTCCAGCCGGATCGGCGCCTCGGGCTGCGCCAGGAGCCGCTCCCGCCGCGGGTACCGCGGCAGCGAGAGATTCTGCCGCTCGCCCGGCGACATCCCCGGGTACAGGATGAACTTGTGCAGGTTGGGCGGGTCGGGGTCCTCGGTAAGGCCCAGGGCTGCTCGGGCGGCCGCCTCGCTCTCTGCCAGGGTGCTGCTAATGAAGCCGTCGTCGCCGTCTTCTATTTTCCTTTTCTTGTCATCGGCGCGCCGACGGCTGCCGCGACCGTTGAAAGAACCGACCGCCCCCTCGCCGCTCACGCCGGCGTTTTCGGCCTCAGCTCTCGCCTTGGTGGCGGCGGCCTCCTCGGCCTCCTGGACGAGGCGGTCGTACTCGCGCTTCTGCTTGCGGGCGGCGTGGTAGGCGGCGACCTCGTCGGCGACGGGGTCCTGGCGCTCGACCTCGCGCACGACGGTGCCGACGGGGACCTTGATGAGGAGGTCGTCGCCGCGGGCGCCGCCGCGCGCGTCGCCCATGCCGGACTTGCCGCGGCCGGCGCGGATGGAACGCCGGCCCCGCGCCAGGCGGTGCAGCGACGTCTCGCCGTGCGCCACGGCCTGGATGTAGACGCTGCCGCCGTGGCCCCCGTCGCCGCCGTTGGCCGGGCCCTCGGCCAGGAACATCTCCCGCAGGAACGACACGCACCCGTGGCCCCCGCCGCCCGCGTGCACCGTCACCCGCGCTTTGTCCGCGAACGTCGAGATGGCGTAGTCGTCGGGCGCCGGGTTCAGCCGAGAGGTGGGGAGATCGGCGCTCGAGGACGAGGGGTCCGTGGTAAGGGGGGCGGTAGTGTCAGGTGCTGTTGTTGTCGCACCGCTACTGTCGCCGCTGCTGCCGGGGCCGCTGCCACTGCTGGTAGCATCGTAGAGAGTAGTAGAGATGTTCGAATCGGTATGTAGGGGGGCGATGCTACGGGTGAATCGGGATATGGGTATCCGTGCAGCTTTGTGGCGGAAGAGAGACGGATATAGGAAGGGGAGGAATAGGCCCGTGCTAGGAGCACATCTTGAAGCCATCATTGCGGATCTCCAGTGACTCGCTTTGGCCTCTCCTATCCTTCTGGTTCGGACTATATCCCCCTATAAAGTATCCCCCGATAAAGCTGGGTCGTCATTGCATTGCTGGTATGTCAGCTTGGTGTGAACATGTTCCTGTTCACTCATTCAGCCCGCCAAGCCGATTGACTTGTGGTCGCCACATGGGAAATTTACATAGCGGCGATAAGATAATCAATCAGTGAGCCTCGATAAGATAAATACCAACCAGGATAGTCCATGTTCGATCCCCGGGCTAAAATACATACTAATCCCAAGGAGGCATGGTCCAATTGGAATGTTCTGTGACTTGTGCGATGCAGATCTCCGGATCTCGAGAGCTTTTTCGTTGGACCAAAAAGAACAAGCCGCAACCGAACCAATCAATCTCTTGCCCTTTTCCTTGATCTGAGCGAACACATGAAGCGGCTCCCTCTGGCATGTTCCTGTCGTCTGAACAGGCGTACAATGCCATGCAGAAAGGATCCGTAGGGCCGTAGGGGATTGCGAGAATGCCCATGGTGTGTTATATACGCCGAGGTATCGGCCAACGTCCCACCGCTACGCTTATGGTTGGATGTTGGGCGTTGGCCGATGTTGGACGGGGTTGGTCCGCAAAAGCGGTGTACGGGTACAATACACACGGTAAGTGCACAGGTGCAGCACAGGTGCAGCGCTTCAAGGTTTGGCGGCCGGCTTCCCTATTTGACGGGGCAAACGGGGCTGTCTGACGGGGCTATTTGACGGCACTTACCCATTATTGAAAGGTCGGATCTATTAACCTCCTGCACCTGCCTACCTACTACTACATAGTAGGTATGTATACTGCATGTACGAAGTATCATGTGTAGCTTGTGCAGGTATGCGCCGGCAGGTATGTTGCATGTACGTTCTTGCCTGGGTATGCTTGTACGTACGTTTGCATTGCCTAGCCGCTCCTTTCCCTTGTGGGCGTTGGACTGTCCAGTGTCAACTGAGCAACATTCTCTCCAGCCTCTCCTGTCTCCTCTCTAGCCGACACCACCCACGATGCCTCTGACGCTCACCCGCCTTGGTGCTTGTGTGCTACAGCTACAGTACAGTACATCCACATCCACATCCTTCCTGCCTGATCGGTGACCTGATCTGATGTTTCCCCTCCCTTTTCACTTCCACACTTCCATTATGATAAGTTAAGGTTGCCTATACCGTAGTATGGCGTCCTGCGTAGTACAAAGTAAGTGAATATATCGTGTGATTGTGCTGAACTGGCGGGACATTGGGACAGTAAGGCATTGGCAATTATCTCCGCATGAGTTTGTTTGCCTTCACCACCACCACCACCGAAGCCATTCAATGTTTGATTCAATGTTTGATTGAATACTTGAGAAGATACCTTTTTGGTAAGGAGCTTCATCTTCTCCCCTTCCCCTGCCCCTCCCCCTCTCGCTGCGTCCTCAACCATATCCTGTTATCCCGTCTCCTTGACCACATACCCCAGGCTCGCCCTCACTCATTCCCCCTCTTGCATTGTGTTGCAATGTCGTAAGCGTTGTCGTGCCACATACACTGGTATCAGTTACAAAGGTCGTAGTTAGACATTCCTACTATGTAGCAGCATCCAGACGAAGCATGCCATCCTATGCCTATATATCTCACACTGTTCAACGCTTGTGCCCCGAAAGTACGACCCCTCTTACTGGTTCGTGGGGCAACATCCAGGCGGGTCATGCGAACCCGGGATTGGACTATCTTGCACCTTGCATACTACTAAGCCAGCCGCCCATTCGAGCCACGACATCTAATTTTCTTCCTGTGGCCAAACGTGGATACGCGGCAGAGGACCGGGAAGGCAACTTAGTCTTTCTATCTTCGCTCTCTCTCGCTGTCTCTGCTCTCCCGCCCGCTTATCAACTATCAACTATCAACCTTTCGTCTTAGTCTCGCCATCCACCATCCACCATCCCATCCATCGGGCTCCGCTGGGCATTGGCACCTACAAACGAGACTGAACTTCCGTCAAGCTCCGGATTATCAATTGGCTTCCTTGTGGAACCCCCCCGGAGCAGCTTGCATGACCTTTGCAGCCAAGTGCTCTCTTGGACCCTTTTGGCCAGCCTCTCAACCTCACTGTCACAACGAAGCAAGTCGATCCCACCGACTTCTCTCTCCTTCTCCCTCGCTCTCCCGCACGCACACACACGCACACTCACGCTCACGCTCACGCTCACGCTCACGCTCGCCCTCTCACTCGCCCTCTCACTCGCCTTCCCGTCCTGCCCTAATCTCCTCCCTTCCCTCTCCGCGCCTCTGCCCTTCCCCACACTCCCGTACAGAGACGAGCTTGCAGAGACAAGCCTGCTTTGTCTTCTACATACATACCGGCCTGCCTGCTACCTGCCTACCTATCTCTCTTGTACATGATACCGGTCACATCGGTCCACAAGCCTAACAACCACGCATTCCCCCATTTGCTAGCCTCTAGACACGTTCGCGTCTTTCCACAGGGCGGTCAGCTTTATCTGCTGCAGGAAGCCAATGTGCTAGCCATTGAGTGCCTTACATCTCATCCAATTCCCTCCGTCCTCCCACGCTGTCTTGCTGCAACTGTCCCCGAGTCAAGCCTGCTGCCATCTGGTTGCGTTGTCACTGCGCTGGTTTCTGCTCTTCATAATACAGGTCAGTCTCTCCCTCTCTTGCTCCTCCCCCCCGGTTATCTTCTCTTCTCTCCCTCTTGTTATGGACCCTTCCGGGTCATCCACGGAGCCGGACTTGTACAACACTGTTCGACATCCTCGACGTCTATCCACACATATTCATGGTCCTCATAACCCTGTATCACCTTCCACCGCCTCCGGCACCACGCCGCTAAGATGTCTCCCAGGGAAAGCAAAAACAACCGCAAGTCCCTCATCAGAATGGACCCAGACTGTGCCATCTGCCATGCTCCCGCCAACCTTGCCTGCGATTGCGAGGCCAAGGGCCTTGAAGTCGCTGTCCGGCATGCCGAGCAGCGCATGATGCAATCAATATATAATGATATACGGTAAGTGTAATAAGGACTTTTGCCGCATCGTAGCTAAGCAGAATCTTGGCGTGAAAATCATGATTGTCTTGTATGCCACGGTTCATTAACGGTTTACTAGCTCCTGGGTTCGGTCACACGCTCAGGATTACATCCTCGAGTACTTCCGGTTGCTTACCGAGCGCCGGAAGGCCCAGCATTCACAGCATCTAGAGCGTTTGACAGCACACGCCTACCACTATTTCCACGCACCCCCGCACCCGAATGAGATTGCACAGGCGCAGGCCGCTCTAAAACGAGGGATCGACGAGGACTGGCAAGCGAGCGTCCAGAGATATCCGGAAGTGCTGGAGTATTTCTACGGTCTGGTTGAGCTGACGCTCCCGCAAGACGAAGACGCGGCTGTCAAGGATCCACCCCTGAGCGCCCTCAACGGCTACCGGAAGGCCAGCCGGAGAACATCAATAACAAACGAGAGCTTTCACGAGAGGGAGCGGGACCACCGTCTCCCGACTAGGACACCGCCCCCGGGCATTGAACGGAGGGAGAGGACCCCAGCACCCGCCATGGGCAATATGGGCAATCCAATGATTGCGCCAAACACCCGGAGAAGCGTCGGGTACGGTCGTGCACCGACAGCCCCGCCCGGGAGTTTTTATGGCGGTTACCCCTAAGTTGAAGGGGTCTAGAGAAATAATAAATCCAATTTTGAAACATAACATTCAACATACCACGCCGGATCGACTACGAAATGATGCCTCTCGGGGTATTGCATCTCAACTCGGGCGGCTAGGCTGCACGCCCTCCCTCCTCTCCTCCCACACACAACTCATACCTGTACGATTGAACCACAATACAACTTCCAAACGTTACACTCGCACGGCAGGGGGCGTTCTGGAAGAATATTGTTTGTTCTTGTTTTGTGTCTCTTATTCCTTCTTCGTCGCTCTTCCTCCGGATATGATGGGCGGCATTCTGGTTTCTTTCCTCACGAAGCTAACGACATCTACGCGATGAGATCAATGACTTGCATACGTTCACGGGTTTACCGAACTGAAGCCGAAAAGGAGTTCGTATTTGTTGCATAGCAGCGAGCATGAGTTTGACTGTGGGCGCTTTGTCGTCTTCACGACATATCTCTCCTTTTTGCCTCGCTTTTTCTTTTGTCTTAGACCTCTCTGTCAGGTCGGACTGTGGCGGAAGGGGCGCTATAATCGTTCTAAGGGCTTGGGAATAATAGTCCGGATATGGTTCATGCGCTCCATCCGCTGCCTTGGTCCCCTGCCTTCCGGATAATGCATCCGGGGCGGGAACTAGTATTCTTAAGGACGAATTCTTATTTTTATTTTTCTTATCTATCCGTTTCTCATTTACAGGAGTTCGGGGTGCACGGACAAGGAGCAGGAATGTTTTATCGCGGGCTATGGCTACTGCAAACCGAGGGTAATGCCCGAAAGAGACGAGTGGAATGAGATGCGGTTATTCTGCTGCTGCCGCTCTTGTATATACAATATTCTTACTGCGATATGTCCGCTATCACCACGAGCCGAGTCATCTATACGACGGTTCCCACACGCTAGACGTGTGGCCCGGTTCCTCTCGGCTGAGAGACGGCGGGGCGGGACGGGACGGGACGGGACGGTACTGTACAGCACGGGATTGGGTGGATGTTAGGAGACCTGGGGAAGAGGCTCACGTTAGCAGGAAGAGCTACATAAGACATATCAATGTACCTACTCTGCCATCAACTCGGAACCTTACATACATATCTACCTACATACCTATCTACATACAGACACGGCATACAGACATGACAGACACATATACATACGTATTGAGTATCTACTACATAATCCGTCGGGAATCCATCAGACGTTCGTCGGGCTAATGAGGTGAAGATACGTCGCGGACGCGGGACACGCAACAACACGGCGGTGGTGGCTCCACTGAAAGGGGCATGTCATCATCAGCATCATCGTCATCATATGGCATCCCACATACATTAGGTGCGCATATTCATGCGAATCCATACAAATATCCATCGTACCCATCTCGGCGCGGTTTGATTAACCCGACGGGGCCCAATGGTTCGTCACTCGCTCCCCACACACATGCACGAGCTGCCAATCTCGTGACTTCCTTGCCTCTACTATCTTAGCTATCAATGTATCTATCTATCTTTCTACGACCTATATACCTACTTCCATATATATGTCCACACGAACGTGCCGCACCTTTGTAGGCAGGTAAGGTAGTAGCTAAGGCATAGATAAGTATGTGCGTATTATGTATGCAGCCCCCCATCTCCCTGCCGGCCTACTTACATGCCTACATACATAGAGTAAACGTCGGGTCCTCCGCATGGATCTGAACGAAGAAGCTGCGGGATAATGGGCATCCTCAGGTTAGGCACCGTCTTCCCCCCTCTATGTGAAACATGGACAAAGAATACGAATAAGATGATAGACAGATGGACGGACAGACACAACTTCAAATTCCGAAATCGGTGAAACATGGCCCCTTCATTGGGCTGCTGGGAAAGCTTGATGGATGAGCTGGCACTGATTCAGCCCAGCTTTCCAGCAGGTCATGAATGAATGGATGGATGAGAGAGCTCACATCATTTGGCCATTGGAGTTTAATATAGCTACTATCCGCCCGTCCAACCATACTTCTATGCAAACCGTTGTTGTATGTAACGATTGGCCACTAGAAAGGAGAGAGGAAAGACTCACGTCTTTATTATTGATGCTCGCCTTTTAACACAGATGGCCGATACTCGGAGTATGACATATTGAGCATGAAATGAATTATGTATGGCTAACAGACAAGATACAATCCCCACCCCCTATAAGGCACGAAGATCACCAACCAATATATTACAGATAACAGATATGTGCGTGTGTTCGAGTTACATCCAGGTGGTAACAAGTGAAAAGCCGACTTCGACAACAACCCTCACACCCATGTAACTTCACCAACTTGGCTAAATAGTGGGCGAGCGAAAGCCATGTCCACGTCGAATGAAAACCCCTTTCTCCCATTGTGAGTTAACGGGCTAGTTGCAAGGACGAGGAAGAAAATGAACAGCGGTCCGTAGGAATAGGGGCGCGAATAATCATTTACCTACCGACCTGGGGATGTGCGGTACGATGGACATCAAGTACATATATTTAACTCTACATGTAGCCACAAGCCCATGTAACTGATCGTCTACTCATCTACATATATATAATTACGTATAAGTAAACCGATTTCTGGTTATAAAGACGAAGGGAAGGTGAAACTCCATCAATTGGGCGTGATAGATAGGTATGCAACACCCGACCACCAAACAGATCTCACGCCTCAAGGATGCCCCCCCCTCTTTCCATTCTCCAACCACATTGGACACCACTGTTTTTGTTTACGTATAAGCATCACATATCACATCTATATAAATAGACATACAGATACCCAGATAGATGACCGACGGGAGGTAAGGATGATTCACGCCGCCACGAACACCAGGGTGTGATCACCTTGTGACGGCGACGGCAAGCAAGAATGGCAGTGGAGCCACGTTGATTTCGTCGTTCAGAGAAGGAACAGAGACGTCTCAGACAGGCATGCCAGGAGGTATGCGTGCGGTGCATATATTGTATATATGTGGACCATTCTCAATACCAATGCTACACAAGCTGAAAGAACCATGAGCAGAGAGAGGGAAAGTGCGTGTGTGTAAGAGGAGTCAAGCCCGACGAAGATATCTATCTGTCTGCCCAGATGATAATATACCTGCCTACCTACCTTATATCAGTAGCAGCAACAGTCAGTTATAAGTGGTGACCGTAGCACAGTTAAGTACCAGTTACTCCTACGAGCGACATCCAGAAGCAGCAAAACAGCTAGCTAGAGCAGGCATGGGTATAACGACCACAACCCATCCCAGCCTACGTACGTACGTAAGTAAGTGTCTATGCATGTAGTTCAAGCCCATATAATTTGGCATAATGCCTGCCTGCCTGCCCACGTGCTTATATGCACGGAACACTTCGTCGCCATACATGTAGTTACTGCAGGGCTTAGTTCAACCCAAACAACCTACATACAAAACATCACCAACCCTCGTGGAGCTAGTCGACACCGCCCTCGTCCCTAACTAGAGAGTTTTTACCTTGCTTACCCGCGTAGATAGTTGCCTACCTACTCATACCCAAATCTATCATGGTCTTCCCGGAATCGCTAAGCAGGCAGGTAGGTAGGTGATCGCCGCCTCAAAGTTGCATGCTAGGGGACTGGTTGGACTAGTTGGTCTTCTCTTTCTACTACAGCCTTGTCTCGGCATGTATCCACTCGTTCGGTTGTCCGCCTGTCTGTCTGACCGTGTAGTTGGTCGATCAGCCAGTCACCCGGCCAGGAAGTAACCGACCGACACAGTTCAGAGGTCTAGATGTTATGCGTACATCAAACCCCCTTCACACGCAACAGAACAGAGTATACATCATCAACATGAACTCACGCGAAGACAACAGCAACGAAACCAGGCAGGCTCGCTATCTCAGGAGTTCCGGTGCATAAATGGCTTTTGTGTATTCCCTATTATATAATCTTACAAGATGAGGAAGGGGAAAATGTGACCCGATCATCGCAAGCATGTCCTAGGATCCCGTGCCATCCCCCATATCACCATGAGTAGAGCTCGACGTATGAGAGCCGTTGTAAGGCTGAGGCTATGCCAGGTAGGTAGGCAGGGAGGGTGAAAAGGGGGAAAGTGGGGGGTTGGGGGGGATACACTTATTTTCTCTATGCCGGATACAGGAAGCAGGAAAAAAGGGCAAAACAGGCAATGCGTGCTCGAATGTGTTGCATGCATCAGATCTCGGTTTCCTCTGCCACCGGTCCTTGGGGGCGTTCAGAACTGGCGGAGGAGGTGGCGAGAGACTCGACAGATTCGACGAGTGGGTCTCCCGAATCATCATCCTCTTCCGCCTCTTCTCCTTCTTTGGCCGCGTCGTCACCCGCATGGCCATCCACCTTCACGCCTTCGGTAGTAGTATCAACACCACGATCCTCATGAACATCCTCCACCACTTCCACCTCCACCTTCTCGTCTTCATCAGGAGTATCAACGCCATGATCCCCACGAACTACCTCCACGTCTTCATCAGTAGTGACAACATCGCGATCCTCATGAACATCGGTTTCCTCCTTCACGTTAACCTCGTCCGCAGTGCCACTAATGGCACTGGCACCATCATCGGGTTTCTTGGAGTCGGTAGGATCTTGCTTTCCATCGACATCCGGCTCGTTTTCCGGCTGACCAGGCTGAGGCTCGGGAGATTTGGAGACCTACTCTGTCTTCTCCTCGAGCGAAGCCTCCTTCAGATCGGAAGTTACAGCGGCAACCTTCTCCTCAGCCTTGTCACCGTTAACACCGTTTGAAGTTGAAGTACCAGCTGCCTCAGCCGCCTCCTCGGCCTCCAACCTCTCGATCTCCTTCTTGGCCTTGTCGACATTCTATCGCCCGTGTTAGTAATCGTTAAAGGTATTTGCAAAAAAACAAGAAATGGATGGTAACTTACCCGCTGAGTCTGAGCGGCTTGATCCGACTTCCAGTGCTCTAACTTAGCCTTGACCTTCTCGACGACGTTAGGGACATCAGCGGCGCTCATAGGTGGGTCAATGCCCATAAATCCACAGTCATCAATGACTGAAGGGGGCACGTTGAAGCCCTTTTCGGTGGGCTTTTCGGTGGGGCCACCCTTCTTGCCCTTCTTGCCCTTCTTGACGGCGGGCAGATACTCATCCCCGCGGTCCTCCTTGCGCGCTAGAGGCGTACCCTTGATTCCGGAACCGTCAACCTTACGGGAAGCTTCGGCAGTCAGCCCACTTTGGGCCAACAGAGGAGCCTTTTCGGCCGGGGCAGTAGACGGGTCGAAGAAGTGGAGCAGGCTGTTGGCTCGGCGAATCTCTTCGAGGTAGGCAGGATCACTGGCCTCTTGCAGCAGCTTCTGGGCACGCTCCTTCTTCTTTTCCTTTTCAAAGCGCTCGCGCTCGGCCTTTTGCCGCTCACGGATGGCTTGGCGTGCGTTGCGCTCGTACTCAGCGAAAGCCTTCTTCTGGCCGTAGTAATCGTCCTTGAGCTTACGAACCGCCTGGAACTTCTCCTGCTGCAAGGCCTGGAACTTGGTTCGCTCATCACGCAGGGAATTGAGGTTCTTGAACACCTCATCTTGCTCGGCCTTGATGCTGTCGAGTTCGGCCTGGATCTTGGTGTACTGCTCGCTGAGGGCACGAGCCTCGGGGTCGTCCATGCTGTCCTTCAGCTCCTTGATCTTGGTCTTGAGCTCATCGATTCCCTTCTGCGAAGTATCAAACTGAGCAAAGTTTTTCCGTTGCTTGCGCAAGTTCGAAATCTCGGTAAGTGCCTTCTTCTCATCGACCAGCTTCATCATGCCGCCGTTGACCTGCTTCTCGAGGCGCTCAATCTCTTTATCAACATCCTCCAAACTCTTGAAGGGAACCTTGCCGCGAGCGTTCTTCTGTTCGGAGATCCGCGAGCGGAGCTGCTCGTCGAGGCGCTTGAGCTGGTCCATCTTGGCAGTACGGGAGTTCTTGCCGGCACCTTGCTTGGTCCGGATCTCGTTGGCCTGGGAGATCAATTCCTGGCGGCGCTTCTGGGTCGGACTATCCTTGTTCTTGTTGGGAGAGGCAAGGTCGACCTTGGCCTTGACAGCGTTCTACATTGCAAGTACAAGTCAGTGTGCCATTCCCAGACGTGAGATTTGGAAGTTTGAGGCAGTTCAAGGCATTTCCCTATAGTCATAATGGTGCTGCGTACATATTTAGCAAAAGCTTCCTGATATTCCTTCTCGGCCTTGGCCAACTGCTCATTGAAGAGGTCGGCATTGGGCTTCTCGGGCTTCTCGATCTGCTTCTTTTTATCTGCAGCCGCCGGGGCGGGAGCAGGAGCGGTAGCGGTATCAGCCATGATGGTGGCAAAAGGATGTCGGCAAAAGACAAGGTGAAGCAGTATTCCAGTAGAAACCCTCAAACGATACAATCAAGCGCCAACAAGAAGTACGAGGGGGGAACGAGTGGACAGAGAGGGAGTATATAGATACGAGGGGAACGCTAGAGATAGAGGATGCCGTCCCCGTTCCGCTGTATATTCTGTCAATACACAATGCGTGCGAAGTAATTCGCAGAGGAAAGGAAGAAATGTGTGAGTGTGAGGAGGTACTTTGGTCGGCGTAGGCAGGAGAAAAAAGGAACCGGTAGGTAGTGCTCAGGGATAACAGGGCCGGCGAGTCGGGTTAACTGGTGCAGTACCTGAGTAACTTAGGCAGGTGCTAGGGTAGATAGAAACGAAGGCCAGATCTCAGGGCTGCTGGTTTGCTGAGCTGCTGGGCTGGCTGGGCTGGCTGGGCTGTCAGGGTCCTGCCGAGTTCATGGAGGGCCAGAGAGTTTCGCTGTATTCAATGGTAGAATGGTGGGCGGGAAGATTTGAAAAATTTCCACTTCACTGCAGTCCGACCAATGGGATGGCGTGAAAGATAAAGTGCCCAAGGAATTATCAATTAACTAGCAGTATCGTCCAATCATACAGACAATGGGTAGCAGCATATCTCGAATCAGTGCAGGAACAGGGGACAGATCTGGCCGGTTTAACCGAACTTCTCCCATAATGATACTCTAGGTACAATACCTGCAATACCTCACGATATCTACTATGTACGTGTAGCTTAGGTCCTCATAGGCCCAGGAACAATAGGCAACTATAAGATTTACAGGTACTGGAGTTGAAGGTGCAGTCAATGGTACTTCGATATCTACATACGTGTATCAATATGTCAGCCATGTGCAGCACGATTAAGAACACGAAGTACTGAATGATATTGACTACCTAGTTAGTGGCAGTACATACATAATCTTGTTAGGTAATCTCTGATTTGCGATGTTTAGGTATCAAATCTTTTGTTCGCTGCTGTATGTATAATATGTACTTCGTACCTGAAGACCTGCACGGCTGCACTCAGCGGGCTCAAGCTGGACCTGGCTTAGGTACCCGGGGTCCCGGACCCCACCTGCACCTCTCAACCGCCGCATCCCTGCACTTCTGGAATCTGGAATTTTTTAGGCAAGGCTGACCGAAGGCTGGATTGGATTGAAGAATATCCATCCGAGCTTTATCTCTGCTGAACCTTCCATTGCACCTTTGTTGCTATTCACATCAACCATTGGCGCCAACACACCCCAAATACACTCGCCCTCACGATACACACGCCACAACGCCGGATCTGGAACCGTTTCGACTTTACGCTCGATTAGAACACACCGCATTGCATTGCGACAACACACCATGGCAGATATTGACGACGCATCGAACGAGGCGAACGAGAAGCTGGTGGTCCGAACATGGCGCGCCTGGAGAACCGTCCACGAGATGGTCTATGACCGGGTATGTTTTCGCATGTGCAACTATATTGTAGTCCCAATGGTCTTTTCAAGGACGGCGTTCTCTGCTTTGTTTCCCGGTGTCCTTTCCGGAACAACTCCACCGCTTGCTACCAAGATTGACCGGAGGATGGGTTGTTTTGCTTTGCTAATATCACTGCGCTCTTAGGGCTACGAGCTGGCCGAGGAAGAAGTCAAGATCTCTCTCGAGCAATTCAAGGTGCAATACTGCGCCGCCGATGGCTCCATAATGTAGGCTGGCCTCTTTCTTTGTTTATCTGCACCCCGACACTCCACCTAGACGATGATGGGAAAGAAAAGAAAGAAAAAAACCCTTACGGACCGAGCTATGATCGCAAGAAGTTGATCACTAATAACTTTGCCTACCCCAACAGACGCGGCAAGCTCAACTTCTCCGCCCGGCCCAGCCAGGACATGCTGCGCAAGTACACGCCGCCGGCGACGCCGTCGAACCCGGACCCGCAGCCGGAGATCGGGACGATCTGGGCCGAGTTCCTCAACGACTCGGCCCTGGGCGCGGAGCAGATGCGCAAGTTCGGCAAGTTCTGCTCGGACAACCACTACCGGACGGGGATCCTGGTGTCGCACGTGGCCGTGTCGGCGACGGCCAAGAAGGAGATCGCGCGCTTCGCCCAGTGGACCTCGATCGAGTGGTTCCTCGAGGGCGACATGCTCGTCAACATCACCCACCACGACCTCGTGCCCCGCCACGTCATCCTCAGCCGCGAGGAGAAGGCCGCCCTGCTCAAGCGCTACCGCCTCAAGGAGACCCAGCTGCCCCGCATCCTCCAGAAGGACCCCGTCGCCAAGTACTTCGGCATACGCCGCGGCCAGGTCGTCAAGATCATCCGCAAGAGCGAGACCGCCGGCCGCTACGCCAGTTACCGCTTGTGTGTATGAGAGAGAGAGATATAGAGAGAGAGGACATCTATACCCCTACCACGACCTGGTGGTTGGCGGTGGAAGCGAACGGGAGGGGTGGGGGAAGAAAGCAATCAAGTAAGAGGAAGACAGCAAAAGAACGGAAGGGGAGAGATCACGAGACAGGAAGCATCGTCCAGAAAGGCGTCCGCGCGCGTGTGCATGAATGACAAATTTGATATTTCGATGGGTAGGATGGCGTTGGTCAGGGTCTGCGGTTGAAGGCACCTATTTCAGTTTTGTCTCTGCTAGAGCTAGCTGCCCGTGAAGCTTTTTCTCATTGGACCAGCTAATAATTAATGCATATTCGCTCGGTTCACCGGAAGAAGGCTCTTGGCCGTGACGGAACAGTGCTGAACAAAGTATAACCAGCTGTTTATTCTTTTCCCTCTTGCCTTTCTTCATGCTATTAACGTCTATCCGTAGAGTCAACACCTAGTTACTTGGTAACAGGGAGTTTCACATGGTGCAAAGTGGAAGGCTCGTGATAGAATACAGAAATATGTCTAACTATGCTGTATGGATGGATATCTGAACCATATTCCTGTAGTAGACTTATCCGTACACTAGAGGAGGATCTCATCTGTCTATATTATCTGCTCACTGACCTAGGTATTTCGATGTCTATTCTGAAAATACTAGGCATTCCAGTAGGCGAGCAAGCTGCAAAGTTATCTCTCACCTACCTCACGTTATCTCAGTAACCTCTGACTCTTTCGCCAGGCGGCCTGTGTTTGTTCGTTCTCCTCGCCTAGAAACCTGGCACTGACAACCCATCCAGGTATGAGACAGAAGCAAGCACTAAACCAACATAGCATAGCATACACAAGCAGCAGCAAGCCATTAATATCAAGTTCAGGACCAGCAGAGTTCTTGTGCCTCTGCTCTCTTCTATTCTCCAACGAAGCTAGTGAAGTTTACCTCGTTATAGGAAGCCCATCTAGAATTGATATCTCACAATGAAGAGCCAAGTAAGCCTGAGCCTAGGAAGAGCAGGCAAATATCGTACATCCATCCATCCATCCATCCACCCGTTCGTTTCCTCACCGACCCGTCCCACTACCAGGTGGTATCCGCCATTCTCCATTCGCAGAGGGGGTATAATACTTGAAACCGCAAAAAGCAAACCGAAAGCCAATGAAATACAACACATAACACCATTCATGACTCGAACCCACGCCAGAGAACACCGGCCGGACCGGAAGGTGACGGGGTTTCGAACCATGGAAACCTCTCGGAATACTCGAACACGAGATCCCCCGTGACACCACTGGCCTATATTTTCACTATGATTAGAGGGAAAGGCAAGAGAAAAAACAAAAAACAAAAGCCAGCGCCCCCCGCACTAGGCATACTAGGCGCACTTTGATTATCCATTCCTTTTTGAATATCGCATTGTCTGCCCCCGTCCCTAAAGCCCGTGATGCCATGTGCGCCCCTTCCCCGTCCCGTCCCTGCTCCCACATCGAGCGGCGTTGTTCGCCAAATAAGCCTCAGACCAGTTAAACGCCAAGGTATGATCTCCCAGTACCCGAAGCTCTATCTCGACTAAAAAGGCGATTAGAAATATAGATAGGTATAGTATAGTCTTCAGATACTCCCCAGTAAACCATAAGCCGTACATTTGCCGACTAATAATACAGGCGTGGTAGGAAGTTGCGTGAACGTCGTAATTTCGTAAGAGGAAAAGGAAAAAAAAAGGTGTGTTTCGTTAGGTAGAGGTGACAGAAAAGGAGGTATCGACGATCCTTGGGCCTGGTTACTTTAGTAGACCGCCGGCATCCACAAGCTCAGGTAGGTTTTGCTCGTCGTGTTTATATTCGCGAGGGTGTTGAGGGATCGGTTGTAATTCGGTTCCCATCTTCAGACTCGCCCTGCTCTGTCTCGACGAGAACAGATTGCCCAAGTCGTGAAGCAGTGTTTGGGAGCCACGACGATAGCCATTGGGAGTAGCGGTCATCGTAGGTGTCGGTGTTTGCTGAGGTGATGTCCGATCCAGGCTGGAATTGACACTGTCTCGTATACTTCGGGGAACATCGCTCTCGAGTAAACCTCCCGCATCGAAAAACGAAACCCTGCGAGGCGTCGCGCTCGAGTTACTCCGAGACGCGCTGAGCTGCTCCCGAGCCATTAGAGAATCGTCACTACGCTCTGCATTGCTGGGTTGCCGCTGTGGAAATCGCCAATTCTTTATGTCGTCGGCTACACTGGCGGTTGGAACAGGTGAACATCGTGGTGGGACTGAGTTTCGCCTGACACTTCCCTGCAACTCCTCCCGGATTTCACTGTCCACGCCGAGTCCCAGGTCCCTGACCAGATCTTCATCGCTGCCCCATTGTCTATGAATCGTAGGCCGGCGGTTGGACGCCTGGTCTATAGAGTCAGCAGCGACGGAAGTGCGTCGAAACTTCATCTTCTTGACACCACGATCTCGAACAAAAGAACCGAGAACAAGAGCATTGGCTGCGGCCGTGGCGAAAAAGAGCTCGACAGATGCTAGTAACGATCGGGTCTGCTGGCTTCCTTGCGCCCATATGACATGAGGAACTCGATATAACGTTACTACAACGACAGCCAGGCTCAAAGAGAACAGCATAACGAGCTGGATCTTCTTCTTGGTGTTCATGTGGCTCCGTAGGATAATCGGCACTGGAAAGAAGACCAAGAGAAGGTCGGTGATGACGTTGCAGCATGCCATGGTGATGAGTTGAACATAGCCCTGCCGGCACCGGCCTCCAGGGTCTGGCAATACCTGCCAATAACCATGGAACGGACGGCATTCAGCAAGATCCGATATGAGGACGGCAATGAACGTGACGACGAGCGTGATTCGTATAAAAATCAAGGTGATCTCGTGCGATCGTTTCCAGGTAGTGCTTGTCAAGCGCTTGAAGAATTCCAAGACCGCACTTTTCAGAATCCAGAGCCTATAGTTGAAAAGAAGGTTAATGATGCTAGTACTCAACAAGACCCCAAAGGAGATAGATCGTATGAGGCACAGCGGGTAACCTAGCGGTATGCAAGATTGCGCCGTAACGGGAGACTACATACGTTGCCGCATAGAACATCCGGCTCGCAAGAACCAGTCCGCTACCAAGAGTTCTTCTTCGCATTTCCTCGTCCGAAAGGGGTAACATCTCAGGTGGGAATTGGGTGTTGTTCGTGCCGTACAACAAAGCAATGTGAACACATCCCATGCGCAAGAAGAGAGGGAGTATGGCTAATGCGGCCGTCCTGTCTTCCTTGAACAGCTTTTCTGACCGAACGAAGCGGCCAGCAACGCGCAGGAGAATTATGGTCGTACAAAACAGCGTGATCCACCAACAGACGAGGAGCGTTGGTTTATCCTGTTCCAGGGTATGCGGCGGCGGCGGCGAGGAGTAGAGCGTCATGGTCGGCTCTACTACAAACTGGCCACGCCCGTCAACCTCCGTAGAGGGGACGAGCGGGGGAACGAGGTCTCTTCTTCGGGGTCGCAGGCCGGCAGCGAGAAAAGGTCAGTATAGGGATTTCTCGTCATGGGCTACACCGCGACATGTGTTCCGTCCGGAACAGCTCGAGACCGTGTCTGGCAAACTCAAAACGGCGTCGCAAATGCTATTACTAGTCGGCAGAAGACTAATGGGGTGCGGCTCGAAAACGAATGGCTATGACGTTGAAAGGGTGGTCCGTGAGGGTCTGATATAGAGTGACAGTGATATATCGAGTCTCCCCGGTTTTTTAACAATGCGATTGTAGCGGTCACTTTTAGCTAATTGCGGCAACATTAAATCTGTCGTCCAGCTACATATACGCATGGTAGAAGATGGCGATGGTCAGGAACTCTGTTTCTCCCTTTCCCCGATATTTGTCTCTGTTCTCTGTTGTCTGTCTCTGCTGCCTTTGGGGGCCGACGTCGTGACTTGCGGCGGTTTAGTGTTGGTGTTGGTGTTGGTGTTGGTGTTGTCAGTGTGTACTACGCATCAGGATGATAGGTGATAGCTAGCAACGAGGAGTTAAAGGGATTATTATCATCCAGCAATTGGCGATAATGGAGCGCATATAGGTGACATGGAGGGTCGGGAGAGTGAGATTGGGGAAGAAGAGGGATGCGGATAGGCTGCAGAACGGGCTGGTAGTCGAGTAATATCGAAAACGTTATCGGTACGTACTGCCTAGTACCCGATGTAAGTGTAGATACCTACAATGTAGATACTGGACACCATGCATACATCACCCTGCGTCGGCGTACACAGATACCTACCTGAGGTGGGCGAGACTAGCCACCTGCACGCATGCAGAATGCATGCAGAAGCTTACCTTAGGTAGGTAATCAGGGAGCTAAGGATACCTTAGGAAGAGCAAGGGAGATAACCATGAACGACGAGGGGTATATCAGACAGGAAGATCGGAGTAAAAAGGGAAATGTCAAGATGTCAAGATGTCAAGAGAGAGAGGCATGTTGGATGCTGCTGTGTCCGTGTATCGCAAGTGTTTGTGGACGTGCACAATACGTACATGGTGTACATATCGGTACCTACATACATGTAGACGAGGTACATACATTGCTGGTAGTGAGGGCGAAGCAAAAGTACGTAGGCTGGGCAGATAGGGAACATCCAGCTGCATTAGCTGGCCACTGCGTCACTACCTTTGTATGTACAGGACCAACCCTGCTGCGTAGTAGGTACAGATATGTACGAAGTACTTGCCTAAAGCAGACGAACCAAACCATTTGACGGGTTGGAGATATATGTAGTACCGGTATCTAAGCACATATAATAGGCTTCGCATACATACCTGTATGTGTCTACCTTAGGTCTGTATTGTGCACACCGCACACCTTCCCCTCACCCTATAGGCTATAATAGGTTTCCTATCTGCTTTGTACGTATGTATGTATGTATGTATGTATGTAACTACATATGTAGCTGGAATCCTCCTCGTGTGGTAGCACAGGCGCTATAGGGAGGGAGGGATGGACATCTGGATGGTCCCGAGGTCCAGGGAGAGGGAGAGGGGGGAGAGGGAGCCGAGACGATCTTCTCGGACCAGTTTTTCACGAGCCACCCTATTGAGGCCTTAAAACAATTGAGGCTATGCTCCACTTCTGGATTTCCACTCGGCTGCCACCTGCCACCCACCTACACACCCACCCATCCACCCACCTACCTACTTACCTACCTACCTGCCTACTTACTTACCTACTTACCTATTTACTTACTTACTTACTTATTTACTTACTTAATGCTTTTTTAAAAATTTATTAATCTTTTTAAAATATCTTTATTAATAATCTTTAATATAAAGATATAATAAAATAATAACGAATTAATTATTTTATAATTAATTTTTTATATATTTATATTTTATATTTATAATAAACTTTAAACTTTTTTAATATAAAGCTTTAATAATAATAAAATCTTTAATATATATTTTTATAAATATTTAATAATAATTAAAACTTAAAAAACTTATAAAATTAATATAAATTATATTAAATAATCGTAATAATATTACTTAAAAGCATTATTTAAAACTTATTATTTAAAGATAATAATACTTATATATAATTATAATAACTTATTTTAAAACATTATAAAACGTTTAATAAATAATAAAAACTTTATATAAAATAATACGCTTTAAATAATATTATAATACTTTAAAAGTATATTAAATAAAAGATTTTATATATTTTTAAATTATTATAAAGTAATTACTTTATTAGTTTTATAATATATATATTAAAATATATTAAAAATTTTATAACTATAAAGGTAATAATTTTAAAACTATTAATATATATAAGAAATAAAGTAAAATAACGTAATTATAATTAAAATAAATATTATATATTATATAAAAATTAAAAATTTTAATTAAACCGCGTTATTTTTATTATATTATAATAATTTCTTTATAAAAAACATTATATAAATTTAATTTTATAATAAAAATAAATTAATATATTAATATATTAATTATTTTAAACTAAAGGTTAAAATTTAAAAAATTAAATAATAAGTAAATAAGTAAGTAAGTAAGTAAGTAAGTAGGTAATTAAGTAAATAGGTGGATAGGTGGATAAGTAGGTAGGTAGGTAGGTAGGTAGGTAGGTAGGTAGGTAGGTAGGTAGGTAGGTAGGTAGGTAGGTAGGTAGGTAGGTAGGTAGGTAGGTAGGTAGGTAAGTAGGTAGGTAGGTGGGTGGGTGGCAGGTGGCAGCCGAGTGGAAATCCAGAAGTGGAGCATAGCCTCAATTGTTTCAAGGCCTCAATAGGGTGGCTCTTTTTCACGGCCCTTCAACGCTGTCCAGGGTTGTCTATCGCCGAATATCACGATAGAGATAAAAGGTACCTACGCAAGCGCGCAGCTACCATGTGAATTAAACTTTAAAAGTAAGCTGGTAAATCCAATCGTACGCTAGACATCCTTGTTTGGCCCTCTACTTTATCATTCTCTATGAAGATCTGTTTACCAATCATGTGAAGACGGAGATATAATGCAGTGCGTGCTTCTCTCCTCTCAGCTATGATACCTAGGTAACCTGACTATCTCGAAGAGCAGAAGAGCACAGTGGAAGGAATGACGAGGCGGCTTACGGCGCAATCATGTGCTTGCTTCGAAGACCTCGACCCAAAAAGCCTCTTCCCGCCGTTCAGCAAACCGACTGAGGAATACCGGCTCTAGATCCTTCCCTCGCCTAAGATAAGACGATGGGATGCTGGAATGCTCGCTGCTAGGAGGCTAAAATACAGCCAAGATAGCGATTGCATGGATTAGCGCCTCCACGCTTGTGACTGGTCTCTCTAAGCGAATGTTGTCTTAGATTATGTACATTGGCGGACTAGGGACGTCAGATTGGGATGTCTCATGTAGGGCAGATAATTATCATCCGTTCCCTAGGGCCTTACTATGTAGCAACTATCTAATAGCGGTACCCAAGGTATCTCGTGCTATCGATTTCCATTTGGAATCTCCATTATGTTGTTTGTACCTCTGGCACGCGTTAATCACCCGAGAGGCCAATTCTTGGACAAACCCTCGATCGACGACACTCCAGTTTGCGACAATGCTTCCCGCCATTGCACGCTACTTATGTGGTGGATCTATTACCTGCAGCCATATAATTAATTTTCAAAGAAAGAAGAAGAAAAAAAATACAAAAATCGTACAAACAGAAATCGGGGTAATAACCCCTGTTGATTGCTTTCATTATTGGACAACCCCAGAGTCTCCATGTCCTAGATTGACCGCCCGGTGATAGCCCCAGTTTAAGCACAACGGAACATTATCGTCAGATGCAGAATCCGGGTTAGACGAAAGCAGCCGCCTGTGTACACCGAGTGATATATATCCGCCTGCTTACCCATGTGCTCAACAAAAGTCCAATATCATCTGATACAATGGGATCAGAAACATCTTGGCCTGGTGTTTGATCCCTCGAATTTTTCAGTCGGAAGGGCTTACACAGCCACTGCCACTCTCCCGATATCTATACGTTCTGATACGTCCTCTCTTGTGCAGGTGAAACGACTGGTTGAATATAAACCCTCAACTTATACCGTCATCGCAACCACGGTATACGATATATACATAGGTAGGTGAGCTTACTATGTTCAAGAGAGGTTGAGCTATTAATACTTAAATCGTTCAGAGCCTCAACTTTTCTGGAGTAGCAGAGTAGTATTGTTCCACGTGTACCTCGTACCTGGTAAAAGAACAGCCGTCACTCACCCCTCAGCAGCCAAGATGGATTGCTGTCTGAAGCCACCTATGTACGTACTATGTAAGTAGGTAGGTCGGTAGCGAAACAATCAACCGTGGGGTTTGGCCCCGTGTATACATATATACATATATATAAGTATGTATATAAATATGATCTCCTCTGATCGTCGTTTAGAGCGGTCATAAACTAAACCAATAAACGATGCATCGGCGTTGTTCGCTTGCTAGGCCCTACCGCTAGTATAAGTATGCTAGTCCCTATCGTCACCGAGCTGGCCGAGCTTCATCATCCTACTATAGTATGTAACTAGCCGGGAGAATCGAGCGGGTATACTCATTGCGATGCGGCTTGACTATCGTCACAAGGAAATGAAAAAGTAAAGTAGTCATTGTGCCACCTCTATATACCATAATACAGCCGAGGGTCCCGCAGCTTGCGCAGTACAATGGGCACCTCACTACCTACTCCGCCACTTGCAGCACAAGAACATGTCTTGCAGATCAAACCAGGGTCCAGACCCGCCTTACCGACCCCCTACCTATCGCGAGGATCAATCCTTAGCTGCGCCAACCAGCGGGGACGAGTTGACGCTGACTCTCTACTTAGTTATTATGTACCTTGTCTGCTTGTGTGCCTATCTGCCTATGGATGTACCAGAGGTTAGCCAACTCGAGGGTTGTCACGCGACTTCGTCAAAAGGTCGGCCCAGGTCTTTTCAATCCCATTCCCTATTACCAGGCAAACCACCTAACTATGTACATATCCAGTAGTTACATACACATATTATATTATGTTTGTTTTATTAAGTGACTGTTAAGGTAAGTTAGCCGTTGCTTGCCATGCAGCTGAGTTAGCCTTATCTCTCGTGCTAAGAGTTCGTTCCCGTATTGCTAGGGTGCTTACCTAGGTAGTTATAGTTGCCTACTATAGTATGCAGTCAAAGTTTCATTCCCCTGAATACCGCCAGACTAGGTATGAACGAATCATCAAGGATTAGGTAATCACCAGGTGGGATAGAGGTAGTTTGATACAATATCCGCGCCTGTTTGTCTACGTATCGCAGCGCGGGCAAGCAATAAAGGCAGAAGCAATCATACGCGCAGCAAGCACCGGAGCAAGCAAAGCCATACGAAAAAAATTACGAAAATACGAAGTCGCTAGGCAGGTTGGAGCATAGCTCGAGATGATGTCCGACAGGGCCTGTCGTCCGGATCGCAGAATTTCAGGATGGGGGTCACTCATCACTCACACTCACTCGGCCTGATGTTCTGTTCTCAGAACAGCAGCCTCAAGATCGGTCGTCCGTTGGGATGCGGTGGCAGTGCGTAGCGGTAGCGACAGGTAGGTAGGGAGGGCGACGGGGGTCCATTCCCGCCTGCGTAGTAGCCGGGGCCGCATAGTACAATGCAGCCTCTCATTCAGTCACCCGGATACCCAACCTACGTATCATCAGCTCGAGTCAAGGAGGGCTGAAACCACTGTTAGCTCAGCCATAATAAGCCAGCCATCTGTATCGTGGTCGGTTAGCTCGAAATACTACCTACCCAAGTCTATAATCAACCAGTGTCAACTCTTCTTTAGATAAGGCATACGTAAGTATATGATGAGGCGTAGTATTATAGTATAGTATGAATGAACATATGCATCACGATCTAGCTTCACAGCGTACCCTATCAGCCTGTCTTGTTGGGTTCTTCCGCAACGATAAACTCTCTATAACAGCCCACATAAGGGGCTGATAGGGGACAGGATGAGGAACAGAGAGGAATAGTAGTAGGGAGGGGAGAGCGACCGCTTTCGAGTCGAGGGACGAAACGATCGCCAAGATGGCATCGGCTTGTATTTCCGCAGTCGGTTCACCGACGCGATCCGTCCTGCTGGGATACTAGTTAGATGATGCGATATGCGGGTTTTCATGCACTCCTCTGTGCGACCTAGCACCCAGTTTCTGCTTTTGAGAGAGGGGGGTGGGGAGAGAAGAAGGCAAGGAGGGGTGGTTTCGCCCACGTCTGCGTATGGTATTTAACCTGACCATGTCTAATCAAGTTATCGTGGGCAAAAGCCCGATGGATACGATCGATGTTCGAAGTTTAACTCGTATTAGTCAGTATAATGACATATGCGCTCACTATAAAAAGACATTCGGAGCCGGCCGAGCATGTCGTACCTATCACATGAAAAAATCTTGACACATAGTGGGTGAACTCACTCTAGCAGGCATCATTCACTCCAACAGAGGAGGGTGGATTCATAATATGGTGTTCATGATACGGCTTCGAATCCTCCTGTACCTGTTGTCGCGGGCACGAATTCTACTACGGAGACCACCAATCTGCAGACTATACGGACTTTCTTACATAGACACTCTTCGGCGCACGCCGGTAGTAAAGGTATAAGACACCCGGGCAGCTATCTATCTATCTATCCACCGAGCAACCGAATGCGGGGTGGGAGCAGGGGCAGCCAACCGATCAGGCAAGGAGCGGTAGGGTGGAGTAACCAACCCTACAATGTTGTATCTTATCATCACGAGCTCTGTGATGATAGCGAGGTCTGATAAGCCCAGGGATACCTATCCAGGCTGGTTGGTTGGTCTTGCTCACTTGCGAGGCAAGCAAGCTTTCGGGGATGCATCTATACTATGAGAGACGGAAAGAAAAGGACGGATTTAAGGAGGGGGGCTGCCCGGCTCGCTCAGCTTGGAAAGGTCCGAGTCTTCTCCTGATAGTCCTAGCCGACATTACACAGATCGTCGTCGTCATCGTCATTCAACTCCTTCGTTGGCTACCTTCTGGAGCGACCTTAATGGTGCTTTTATGTAGAGGATTTGGAATGCTATGCGTAATCGCAATCGCCGTGCTTCCAACCACGTTGCAGGAGGACCGACTCGGCGTTGCGAAAGCCCATTCGGCCGAGATTAAGCCTCAAACCCCAACTCCCCCACAGTGCTCTTGATGTGTGTCTTGTCAGCCTTGCCCCAATCAACGCCGAGTAATTTCTGATAGTGCTCCTCCTCCCCGTGCCGCTGCCGCTGCCGCTGCCGCTGCTGCTCGTCATCATCGGCAGCTGCCGATAGCAGAGACCACAGCTCGTCAACGGCCAGGCTTCTGATGCGAGGCCAGGGGTGGAGCATGAGGGCACCCAACCTCCTTTTCGCCTCGGCCACGCCTGCCTGCCTCTTCTGTATTAGCTCCGCCGGCACATTCACCGTATCGCCGGGATTCGTCTGGTGCTGGTGTGCTGCTGCTGGGGTTACCGTCGCAGTCGCAGACAACGTTAGGGGCGGGCGGCGGTGGTGGTCGACAGTTGCGATGCCACCGTACACCCTTATGCAGGCTTCGAGCTTGCGCACATTGCCCGTCTTGTAGGCTGCCTTCTGTACCAGGAGGCAGAGCTGCTTCAGGTTCAGATCGACGTGGTGCTGCAGCAGGTCGACGTGGAAAAGGAATGCGATAGCCTCTAGTGTGGGCACCACGACGCGATCCACGCCCTGGTAGCGCTTTAGGTTGTCGATTAATGCCGTGCAAATCCGACGCAGGTTCTCGTGTGAGCCGGCGCAGAAGTCTGCTAGTGCTGCACGGGTTTCGATGACTAGGTCTTCATTCCCCGTGTCCGCCGAAGTCACCAAACCTACAAGTAGGAGTGATACGCAATCCGCCGTAGGAATTGACCAATGTTCCGAAACTCTCCCGTTCAGCCGTTCAGAGGTGCAGAGGGTAAACAGAAACCCGAAGTATTCTTTGGAAGAACATGGTATCTTTGTGAACGGCTCAGCATATCTAGAGAGAAGAAAACATCAGTAGTGACCCAACAAGGGGGTAGCTGGGAATGCGCACCCTGGCTGCAACACTACCGTCAACGCCGATTGCGCTTCGGCACGGACTTTGTCGAGCTTCTCGGCAGCTAAACGAAGCATTCTAGGGAACAGTGTAGATATGATCTGCTCGTCATATATATGCGAAGTCCAGATTGTCTTCGTTGCTTTGATGGCCGCTAGTCGTACATGCGAACCGATGTCACCTCGGGTGTTAGTCGTATAGTCATCTAGACCTTCCGCTATGGTGCCAAGGAAGTCTCGTGTATTGTCTTTGAGTGCTCTTCTGTCGACAAGACTCTCGAGTATCGCGACACGCGTCTCGATGTTGTTATCCTTCGCCCAGCGGGTTGTAAGCGATTTGTGTACCCACGTCTTCTCAGGCTTTGTTTGGCTCAGAGAGATCATTAATGGATATGCGTGAGATATGGCATGAAAGAAGCCGTTGCCATGTCTGTCCAGATGTATCCTAGGTCGAGATATTTTCTTGCACCATCCTTCAATGATACTTACACGGCTATCCGGGCTGGAAAATATTAGAAGCACCAATGCAGCCCTTGAGGCTTCCTTTACGACTTCCGGCTCATCCCTATCGAGCCAGGCTTGATGCACGTCGTCCAAGGTTGCCAAGAGTTTGTCCAGTTGCGAAGAGCGATCGTTTTGTAGATCGTCGATGGTTTTCGCGATGGATATAGCAGCTTCGAAGGTATCCTCATCGACTATGGACGGACCTGATCGGACCATGTCAGGCATCGTATTGGCGGGCTCCTTTTGCAGAAACTCCCCCATCAAGAAGATAGGCGAGCATGACACTATCAGTTGGCCAGTAGCTTCTGCAATCAGTTCCAGCTTGCGATATTTGTTGTCCCGTGACTCTTGCAGGATCTCTTGCACCGCGTTTAGCAACGTGGTCACTCGGCTTCCCTCCAATAGTCTACCATGTTCAAGCAGTAATGGTAGAGTATCAATGACAGCCGCAAGACTCAGTAGCAAGCCATGTCGTTCTTCTACCTGCCGAATTTGAAGTACTTTCAAATGAGATAACAGCAAGTCAACAGAGCTACTGAAACGGCCAATAGGGTCTACGCCCGGTACTTTGGCTAGTTCCATGGCTAGCGAGCCAAACGATATAGCTGCTACACGTCGAGCATTTGCATCCATGTCACCGATGCCTCGCCAGCCGAGCGTCGCTTCGAGCAAGGCCCGGCCATACTGGGTCGAAAGCTTCGCAGCTTGCATGGCCACTTGATGAATAGCCCTAGACCGAAGGGCGACGGTGTGATAATCGACAGTCTGAACAACAGCAATGCCCTCATCTACTGTGTCGGGATGCCGGCCGATCAACTCTTGCAGAGCGGCAGATGCTCCGCGTCTGATATTTCCAGCGGGATCGAGCGAGGCTGTGACTACTAACTCGGTTGCGATCACTTGTAGTATCGAGGAAGATGCATCGTGTCCCCTCGCAACTAAAACAGAGTTAGTCTCTACGTGGAGCAGTTCAGCCGTGCTGTATCGGCGAGCAAGAGCCCAGATGCCGAAACAAGAGGCATCCCTGACATTGGTGCCAGCCGAACCACCAGATGCATTACGCTTTTCGAAGCTGAGGCCCATGAGCAACGCGTGTACAACAGCAGATAGGTTTTCAGGGGGAGGTGCTCTCCGATATAGAAGGTGGGAGAGCGTGAGCATCAAACCATGCCATTCAGAGGCATCGACTGCTGTGGTATCCCGGGTTGGAGGCGCGGATGGGTTCGCCTTGTTCTTGACCCACAGAACATTGCGGTTGAGAGCTTCAAGGACAGCCTCTATGACCTGTGAAGCCATATCAGGCTCTAGCTTGAGAGTGATAACACTCAGCGCTTTGCTAGCAGCAAACCTCACTGGCGTATCGTTGTCCGCGACTTGTTCGAGAAAGTATCCGATGGAGGTCTCCGTGATTTCAGTTTCGGCCATAGATTGCTCTTTCTTTCGCAAGGCCAGGGTAACAACGGAGCGCACCACCTTGATCAGCATCTTGCGGGCAAGGGCGGAACCATTGATTACGGCAGCCGTCTCGTTCTCCTCACCGGAAATAGCCTGTGTGGCATAGAATATATCTGCCAAGTAAGGATCCATGATAGAAGTGTCCGCGGAAGCGCCCAATACCCCAGCCAAGAATGCGAGGCTACCGATGTAGTAGTATGGGGAGTTGATTGCGGTCTCCTTGTGAGATTGTAACGTAGATAGAGCCCATTGGATCAGAGCGTGGAGTATGCCGACTTCCCGCATGTCCTTGCGCATTGCTAAGCGCACTAGAAGCACCTTCGCGCCATCTCGCTCTTTTCCTGGCGACGCCAGATATTTCGTGGCTAGCGGGATGACTCTCAGCGTGATACCCGGGACTCGCTGAGGCCACTGAAATCCGGCAACAGCGGGCGGATCAAGGTCGTCCGCATCGCCGGACGAGATAGTTGAAAGGTCAAAGGGCGCAAAGAGCAACTGAGAAAGCCACAAGAGAACGACATAGCGTTCATGCCATGTCCACGCGTTGGCCGATTTCTGCTCCACATCTGACTCTGCCCTCCTCTCTGCCTCCTCGACCGCTAGCAGAAGCGGCTCCAGATACCTGGCTTCTACATTGAGAAATCTGACGATGACCTTCTCGCCCCTGATCTTGCAGAAGGTGTAGATAATCCTGCAGATAGCTTGCGACAGCGGCATCAGCAGTTCAGAGCGCATGGAGAGCGACCTGCTCTTCTGGTGGTCATGTAGGCAGTCTAGGAACGCCTCAGCCAAGGCTGGTAGCCACCTCGGGAGATGCGGGTCAAGCAGTTGCGGAAGTTCCTGGAATGGTTCCAACACCTTTCAGGGATATATTAGAAAGTTGGTCAAGGCTATATCGTTCTTTGGATCAACAACCCACCTCACCCACTAGCCTCCAGGTCTCCCTCGAGCGTACCCGGCGTCGAGGCTGTCCGTTGGGCTTCCGCATAAACGGCCTGAGCGACCGGTCGAAATCCGCGACAAGATCGGCAGAATACCGCTGGATGACGACATCTCGGTCTTGCTCTGAAGCATCCATCTTAAAGGCGAGTTTTCTTTCCTTCGAAACAAGAAGGGCGCACCAGGATCCTATGCCCTTTGTATAATGTAGAAATGAGATACGGGAGCAGGTAGAAGCCCAAAAGGCACTCAGTGCTGTTTACTTACGTAGGTTTACGTGGGGTTCATCACTAAACTCATGTACATACATGGGTACCGGCCACTTAAATATACTGCTTTAGTCCAACGGACTCTAGGCAACAAACCCCCTATAATCCATCACGGGCAAAAGGTTCGCTTAACCAGGCAACAGAATTCACAAATATTCCAAGGTTAAGGCACTCAGGCAGTTGTCAGGCAGGGAACATGTTTCCCATTGAATGAACCAAGTTGAACACTTAATGTATGTGTGTTTGGCTTGAATTGACCGGTTTTACTCCAAGAACCGACCCCACTCCTTCTCCCGGGTTTTGATGCCTGGAAGCAAAATGGCAATGGAGACTGAGATTATTTATACTTCTATCCCGGCACTACGAAGTACAACTCTTCATATTCTTAGAATCCACCTCTGTAAACATCGCCCATACCACGGCAGTGTTGCTACACAATTAGCCTTAATAGCTTCAGCTTTCCCTCATCCCCAGGGCTAATCATATGTAATTTATGAAGTGCCTACATATACCCGGCATTGAAGAGATCGACAGCTAGGTAGCTATTTATCCGCAGACAACAACCGTAAAACACATATCGAGATTGTCAACCATGTTACGATCGTTTCCAAAAACGATTTACGCAAGGGCCTTGATCTTCGACTGGGTTGATGCTGTAGACGGCAATGCTATAAGTGCACACAATTACCTCCTTGCTGTTCTCAGGTACGAAAGGCGCAATGAAGCTTTGAATCCTACCCACCTCGCTTGACGATGAGTTGTAAACGCATCGTGAATCACCGGAAAATGAAGGTTGGGCGGGAAGGAAATCATAGTTAGTTAGACACTAGCTAGTAAAATTATATAAGTATAATAATTTGATATATAATTCTCCTCGGGTGTCATCATTCGATCCCGGCCGATGATGAACCCCGATCGACTACCCAGGTACCGTACCTCCATTTGCTCATGCTCATGCACGTGTAAGTAGGCGTTTCCATCAACCCGACACCTGCGTATAGGCAGGAAGGCGTAGGTACATGCCTACCTGCCGACCTACTACCACCCAGTCATCATTCACCGACGACCCCGCCCCCGCTCCCGCTCCCGCTCCCACTTCTAAATTTTACTACAAGACATTAAACAAAATAACTAGTGCAAGACGAAAAAGAAAGGAAGGAACACCGAGGGTATCAAAGTTAAAGGAACATATTCAGGAGAGCATATCAGATCAGACGTGGATCAGATTAATGGTTTATATCAGTTTTTTTGGTTGTTTCCCCTTCTTTTCATAGGGATTGACTTCTTTTGGGGTTATTTCGGTTTGGTTTGCTTGTGCCGAGTCCATTCAGACGACGGCGGCAGACACGGCCATGGCGCCGACGAGGACGTCCATGGCGGAGCTGTGGGTGCCGGCCGTGGCGTTGACGTAGGGGCCGTTCCACGTGATGCCGAGCCCGTTGGCGGGGGCGGGGTCGCCGCCGCTGCGGTCCCGGGCCCAGATGGCGTTGGCGTTGGCGAGGAGGAAGTTGCGGACGGGCTCGCTGGCGCGCGCGTGGTGCAGGTACTTGAGGTTGCGCATGAAGACGCCCTTGAACTGGGAGCCGTCGGAGCCGCAGTTGGGCTCGCACCCCTCGAAGAGGACGCCGTCCCGGGACAGGTGCGTGATGGCCGCCGTCGCGATGGCCATGGCCTGGTCCAGGTACGACTCGTCGCCCGTCGCCCGGCTGAGCTCCGCCAGCCCGCCGAGCACCACGCCCTGGTTGTACGTCCACGTCTGCATCCCGTTGTTCTTGCAGTCCTCCGTCAGCCCGTCGTTGATCAGGTTCTGGTCGTTGATCAGCCCGCTGTTCCGGAACCACTCCCACTGCCCCATGGCGATGCCCAAGTAGTAGTCCTTCTTGGCCGGGACCCGGTTCGCGAGGGACGCCGCCACGGATAGGTACAGCTCGTTCGCAATCGCGTTGGTGTAGGTTGTTGTTTTGCTCCACTACGAACACGCCGGATGTTAGTTAGTGATTGGTATTCTTCCACTTTCACTTCACCGCGGTAAGGATTCCACGGGAAACCAGACAAAGGAATCGGGGAAGGCCACATACGAATATCCCACCACAACTCGAATTGCCCCTGTGCATATCCTCAAATATCCCCTCGGCCTCTGCGAGGTACGTCTGGTCGCCGAGGCCCTGGACGCCAATGTCCTGGGCACGGATCATCGCCAATGCCCACCACCCTTCGTCGTCGTAGAAGTCGTTGATGAAGTTGTCAAAACCCCTCGCCTCAAGATCACGCTTCTCTACCCGCGTGTAGGTCGAGAGCGGCATGCCGTCCGCCGCGAGGACCTTGGTCGCCTGGACCGTCGTCTTCTGCGCCTGCTCGTAGGTGTTCTGTATGATTTCCGGAAGGCCCAGGTCCTTCGATATCTCGGGCCGCAGGACGGCGAAGTCGGCGAGAACGGTCAGGCAGTTCGCGCTGTTCCACCAGCCCGTGGTGTCCCATAGCCCCGTGCCGCGGTTGTACCAGGTCTGGAGCGCCTTGATGCCGTCGACGGCGTTGGTCTGGTACTCTGCCGCGCTCTTGAAGTTGGCGTTCGAGGACATCAAGAAGGCTCGTGAGGCCAGCCCACCGATGACAGATCCGGAAACCATCTTGATTATTCTACGAGGGGTGGGAGTTAGCGATCGACGCCGAGAGGAGTTGGAAGGGTCCAACTCTGCCGGGGCACCACCATATATAAGGTGGGAAAGTTTGCGAGAGAGCGCTGGATGGATCGAGGGAGGCGAATACCAGGATCAAAAGCCGGTCCCCACTACTGGACAACGGAAGGAAAGATTAAAGGAGATCGAGCGAGGTACCCCTGACTATATGGGGCTGGGTATATCATAGAGCTCCCCTACGGCACTTACGGCTAACAAGGCTATGTACCATAGCTCCCTCCCCCTCGGGAGTCCTTTATTTCGTAGGGCATTCTCGATGTACATCCATTTTCCATGCATGTACCAATGCGCGGGGCGGCCACATGAACTCATCCCATGAGCTTTCCTCAGAACCGGAATATCGTACATAGATAGAATTTCACTTACGTATGTAGATCAACATGATTCTCGGTCCCCACTAGGAGAATACCGCGGCACACGATGATTGGCAGCATGGTTTTGTGATCAGCGCAGGTCGGCGCCGCGCTGGAGCGCAGGTACGATTACATGCCTGGAGCAAGCAGGATGACGATGATGATGAACCGGTGTGTACAGCACACACACATTGGATGGTGCTCATGGATGATGCATAGCTGCATAGGTTGGTGAGTGTTGGTTGGGTTGGTCGATGACTGGACGACTGAATACCAATGACTGGCTGTGTTCATGCCCATGTCCATAGTCAGGGCTAAGCGGCATGTTTCAAGTTGAAGTAGGTCTAACGTTGGGTTGGTATCAGATTGTATTCCACATTCCGCATCAAAGCAAGCGGGGACTTTCCCATGCATCTGGCCCATCTACCACTACCAGTAATGCAGGGTTTGCATTTGCATGGCTTTCGCGCGGGCTTTTGGCAACACAGCAGCAGACAAGCCACAGGGCAGGGCGATGATCTGCCTTAATGCAACTCTACCTAACTTTATCTAGCCTTATTCCGCCTGGATCTGACTAGGCCAAATCCCGGTAGGAGCCAAGGCCATTGGCAAAGCTGTCAGCGGTTCTGAGCAGTGAAATTAGAAACAGCCTTTTTTGCTTTGTTTCCCCTTTGACTTTATCCCCCAGCCGCTTTCATCCCAACTTATCAGGTGCATAACACATTATACTTACTGGGTAACTATTCCTAGCGCTTGGCGCTACGATACTATAATATAGAGCTCATAGCATACGCTACTTACCGCTAGGTTAAGAGCCGCTATCTCACATCTCGGCCTGCTCGGCTACTTATGGACCAAGCGCTATGAAACCAGCTATCTAGCGCTGCCTAGTATCTGCAGACTTGGATAGTACTGAGTCGTCACAATTTCCATGATGCGCGAGAGGGCCTAGAAAATAAGCGCCGTCCTTCAAGGTAGCCGACACTCTCAAGCGCGACAGGTTGGCATGATAGGGGTTTGAATATAGCCCGAACAGGAATGTAACAAGGCGCTAAACTCCGTATCTTGGCGGAAGGTCTGAAGCGGGAGATACTATTAGGAAGGCTTTGCTTGCTTAATTTGGGGGTGTAGGGACAAAAGGGGTAACTAATTAACTACCAACTCAAATACTACCATGGTACGAAGTATAAACTTAGCCGATAAGCACGCTGCAGGCAGGCCACCATATTCCTCCCAACGCCAACAAACCACAGATGCACATCCTCAGGCTCAGGTTCAACATTCACAACAGTCGGTCTGTCAACCAATACCCTAACAGCATATGGGCATGGATGACCCCCAAGATAAAGCTGACAGCTGTTGGCACTAAAATATTATCTACATGAAGTCACACATCCAGACATCACACATCTAGGCAATAGTCGGTATACATACAATGCAATCAATATTGGACGGTCAAACGGGTCAAATCCCCGATTCTTTCTAGATCCCTCTCAATTGCCGTTGATCTGCGCTGATCTGCACTTCTGCTGCCCACTTCTGCCCAGGTTATTTTGTGCATAGATAATCTTATTGATATGCAACTACTTCGTAGTGCCACTGGATGACGACCACTCATCGATCATCGGGGCAAAAAGCAAGATCGTTCACTGGGACTCAAAATACTCTTTACGGACAACAAACACCTCACCTCACAGGTCCAGCCAGCAAGGCGCAGGTGCAGGTTGCAGGTGCAGGTTATGAGAACTGATCGGGGTCGTCTAACCAACCCCCACGGCCATTCCGTCCCATTTCAAAGTTTCCAAGCTGCGGTTGTTCTTTGATCACAGATCACTCCAACATCAGCAATGTGACTGCCTCCATATAGCCTTCTTCTATACCTCAACCGGTGTCGCGGACCAATCCCCGATACCCTCTCCAGGATTGCCGTCGTCGGGCAAAAATGCTTATGCAGTCAGTTTGGCGATCTTGGTCGTTGCCGGCTAATGACAGGGAAAGCGTGGAGCTCCAACAAGGTATCGATCCCGTCCAACAGGCCGTCCTCCTTCGCCGTTAAGCCGGCTTTCTATGACATATTAGCGAGCATGGCAACCGGATGTTGTGTCATCTATTGATGAGAGTCTTAGAGGTTCCTTAGCCAGGAACACAAGTATGCAATTAGATGCCGTGTTGCCATGTTGTCATGCAGCTTGTCGTCAATGAAATCATCATGGCACGTCTGAGGTCTAGTTTGGTGGAATTGCAAGAAAGGGCTGAAAACGTAGTTTGAGTCGTACGGAATGAGCGAAAAAGGGCGACTAGGCGAGAGAACTCGGTTGATATTTACCACATACTTATCTATATATATCACTGCCAGCCGTTTTTATTCACGCTCGCTGGGGCTTCTACCGATTACCGAAGCCATGTCGGCGCCTCTTACCTCTTACTACTACGTAGTAATCTCGACAATGCTGATTTCTCCGCAACGGTCCCCAAACAGGATAAGCCTTCATCGTTGAGATCTGGGGGTCCCCGCAATTCCCCGCAGAATAAGAATATATAGGCATATAGCAGTCTGGAGTAATGATTCTCCAGCAGCTCATGCATAGTAGCCCCGGGCACCACGCCTGATAGATACCGAGACGCTGGCTAGGGGGGGTAGGTAGGAAGCATGAAATAAAGGTAGGTCGTAGGCCGTATGCTGTGTACCCGGGGACAAGAGCGCTACTGTATTGCCACGTTGGTGAAGCTTCTTTTGTGAGACCTGCCAACACGATGCTGCTCCCGACCTCTATTACGACATTGCTTCTGCTTGCCGGTCTTGTTGGTGGCGGATGTGCTGCCCTGGTCGCAACGGAGAATGCAACCCATCTCGTCATCAACAATGATCGTCTCAATACCAGTGTGGAGAAAGCCTCCGGTGCCATGGTCACATTGGAGCTGGACGGCCAGAATCTGCTTGGTGCCCGATCAGGATCAGCGGGTGTCTTCTATCTTGACTGCTACTGGTGAGTTCTTCCTTGAACCTTAAGGAATGGCGAGGAGTGGTTGTTATGATACTAACTGCTACGAGCATACCATCGGGGTTCTGGACGCCAGGGAAGACGCAGCCAACGTACGAGCTCTTTTCCGGGGTAGACTCCGCGAATACCAGCTATGGGGGCATCAAGATGTCGGATACCTACACCGCCACGGGCCAGGTGCTGGAGCAGTACTGGTTCCTGAGAGACGGCGAGACCGGCTTGCACACGTTCTCGCGGCTCGCGTACCACAACGAGGAGACACCCTTTCTGCGTAACTTGCAAGAGTTCCGCACGCTCCTACGGCCCAATTCCGACATCTGGACACACCTCCTGACGAATGACGTACAATATGCACCCTTGCCTGGTGATGAAGCCGTGGCAAACGAGGTGGTAGTTCAGGATGCCACATGGTATCTGGGGAACACGCCGGACGACCCCTGGTATGTGTGGAACAACATGCCGCGCCGGCATCCCAGAATCACCAACACACGATTGTTACTCTCTGCATTACTGACGTCTTTGTAGTACGTTCATACCAATCTCCTGGCATAATAATGCGGCTGTTATTGCATACCTATAGGGTAGGATCATGCATACGCGATGATACTGACATATACAAGACGTGCAGCAGGAAGCCGACTACTTCACGAAGTACACTTTCCAGGATACTTGGAGAAAGCATACTGCCCATGGCATGTGAGTTCCCAATTGGCCGGGGCCGCAAGTATGCTTGCTTACATGGGTGACGATGCAGGTATGCCGATGGTTCCCAAATCTCGGATAACTCCACCTTTGGGATGTGGATGGTTATGAACACGCGCGAGACGTACTTTGGCGGCCCCTTACACTCTGACTTGGTCGTGGATGGGATTGTTTACGATTACATGGGTCCGTGTTTACCTCTCCCATCACCCCATATTACGCAGTATTCGTATGGGCGGGCGTGTGATTCGTGTCTATCATCTCACTAACTCCTCACGGTAACCATGCAAAAGTCTCCAACCACCACGGCGATCAGACGGCAAGTCGGCTTTAGAGATACTTCGTATAGATGATCTCCTGCTAACATACTTAATTCATCCGGGATAGCCGAACATCACGAACGGGTTCGACCGCACCTTTGGTCCAGTGAGCCGCTAACCCCCTCTCCTTTACCTTGCCGCCCATCACCTGATTGACGACCCGGCTGACGCCCCTCGTCTCGCAGCGATACTTCCACTTCAACCACTTCCCAGCAGGCACGGACTTGCTCACGCTCCAGGCTGACGCGGCGAGCTACGCCGATCCCGAATGGGACGCGGACTTCTACGACTCGATCGCCGAGCACGTTCCCAACTACGTGCCGACCTCTGGCCGCGGCACCTGGACCCTGCGGGCCGCCTCGCTGCCGGACGGGGCCGAGAACGCGATCGCCGTGCTGGCGCAGGACGGGGTCGACTTCCAGGACAACGCCCTCGACGCGGGCGCGTACCAGTACTGGGCCGAGATCGACGGTGACAGCGGCAGCGCGACCATACCCAGGGTCAAGGCCGGCACGTACCGGCTCACGGTCTACGCCGACGGCGTCTTCGGGCAGTACGTGCAGGATGGCATCGAGGTGGCGGCCGGCGGGGCGGAGCAGCCGACCGTGACGGAGATCGAGTGGCGGGAGGAGAGCGCGGGCGAGGAGGTGTTCCGCATCGGCACGCCCGACAAGAGCAGCGGCGAGTACCGGCACGGCTACGCGCCGGACCCGACGCACCCGCGGCACCCGGAGCAGTACCGGGTGTACTGGGCGGTGTACGACTTCGTCGAGGACTTCCCGGACGGCGTGACGTTCCGGGTGGGCGAGAGCGACGCGGCCCAGGACCTGAACTACGTGCACTGGAGCGTGTTCGGCGGGTACGCCAACGCGCTCCGCGCCGACCCCTACTACGGCGACGGCCGCGTCAACAACTGGACCGTCCTCTTCGACCTGGCGGCCGATCAGCTCGCGCAGAAGGCCCAGGCCACCTTCACCGTCCAGCTCGCGGGCGCCAAGACGGCCGCCGGCAACACCGACGTCTTCAACGCGTCCGAGCCGCATGCGAACCTGGCGTATACCGTCAGCGTGAACGGGAAGGACCTCGAGCCCTGGGTGATTCCGTAAGTTCCTTTACTTACCTACGTAGTAATCATTATGCACCTAGTATTTGATGGGGATAAAGGATATTCCCCCGCCCAAAAAACCACCCGAGAAGGTAGAAAGAAGGCTGGCAGCTAACTACCCCTATTTAGGTGGTACCAAAGCAGCTCGTGCGCAGTGAGATCTGCCGTCATATGCTACAATGTCGCCAACAAGTTCGTTTTCGACGCTGCCGCGCTGAAGGAGGGGGAGAATGAGATCATTCTGAGCCTGCCGTTCAACGCAACCGACTACGAGACCGCAGTCCTGCCACCGTCTGTCTATGTGCAATACGACGCGCTGAGGCTGGAGATCAAATAACCCGCCCTCGCTGGAAGTTACATCGTTCTCGGGTCTAGTCATAGGTGATCGTGTAAATATGTAGCAACTAAATAACTATAGAAAATATGCCCTTATTTTGTCTGCCATTGACCATTCTATCCACCCAGGTGAAAGCAATGATTCGGTAGCGAGGCCATAATCCTGTCCTGTCCAGGGGTGATACCACCAGCTTCCATGGTGAGCCGTGGTCGCGTCTGCGCATGAACAGGCCACACAACACGAGTGGCTTATCGCCGTTATATTAAGCCTGGAGCACGTTGATATACGTACGGTAGGTAATATGATTAGGCTGCTATTCAACTAAGACGGATTTGTTCTCCCGAACGCCCAGCGCCTCTCTTCCGCTTGACTTTGGACTAATTAGCCGCAAGGTCTTCCGCAAGTACTTATTCACCTAAATGGACGATAGCTAAAAACCAACCGTTTTCGGTGCCCACGCTTTAACTCGATGATATATATGGTTTTGCCACGACTACGTTTCAGGTACAAGATCACCGATGCTGACAGGCAGGGAGGCAGGCAGGCTAGTCGGCTGTAGGCTTCAGCGGGTGTGAAAGGATATGTCTGCCCAGTTTAGGTGGAAAGAAGCAGATCCATACACTGGCACGGTGTATTCTACCCTGACCGCCTCAACGAGGTGCACTCAAAGTCCTCGAAACGGCATAGAGTCTATGCAACGCATCGAATGAATGCTTAAGATGAACTTCGTGCGTTTGCCTAAACCCTCCTATCAGTTCGGTTTTGTTGACTTACAGAGCTGGCTCGTGGAGACTGCCCCAGCTAGTCCCATATACCTATGGCTCAGGAGGCCCCTAGTGGTGTATACGAAGCCACGGTCAATAGTTTGACCCATTGACAACAATGCGAATACTTAGAATATCACACACACATTGTGACCCGCGTGGAATGAGAGCCCCGAAGTATCAGCAAGCCAACCAACATCTACTTCGCATAACTCGGCAGCCGAAGACTATATAGCTTTAAGCAGTCATCTTGAACAAGTTCAGCAAACATACGCAGCCCTTAATTCGACCTTGAAAGTGTCGTCCCCGTTGGAAAGCTACTGGCATCCAGGGGCCAGTGTGTTGTCCACCAACTGCTGAAATATATAATAGGCCGTGCCGTGATACATTGTATAGAAAACTCGGTATCCTACAGTCGCCTTCGCCATCCGTATAAGTAGTAAAAGTAATATTATGTGTGGTAACCATCTACGCGGACAAACCCCACACGGTTGGCGATCATTGTTATCGACGGACTGGCGATAACGAGCGATGATATTATTAGTCCGGCGTATATACTGAATCCTGTAGTTAGAAGATAGCAAGCATGCGAAAGGAATGGCGGGGAACCTGGTTCAGCTATGTACCTATTAGATGATATAGAACCCGTCACCACCGCCAAGTCAATTGTCAATCACCTACGTATATATCTGTCTCACTTATCCCAAGATACCCACGGAATAAAGCACTGCACTATACCATCTACATGGCCGATGGAATTTTGGTATTATCTTCTGGGCCAAATAGAGTAAACGTAAACCTTCGAATCAGCTCGGGTATCGAAATCACATGCTTATATCTACTCAGGGGCACCCGTTGACTACATTGCTACACCTCTATACTATACGTATGATATACCTGCAACCACTACGTACCTACCCACGTACAAAGCGAGCATTGAATTTTGCGGAATGAAGATCACGGAGGTGCGTGCATCCATACATCCACCTGACCTACCAATCTGATCTGTTTCCGTCTCACGTTCGTCATAGCTCTACATCTACCCCATCAAGTCGCTCCGGCCCTGCTCGGTGTCTCGGATGCGCCTCGGGCCCGAGGGACCCGAGCATGACCGGCGCTTCATGCTGCTTCGGGTGGACGACGCGGACGCGGGGCGCTACACCAACGTCCAGGTGTACTCCTTCCCGGAGTGCGCGCTGTTCGACCAGGAGATCGACGGGGACGACGTCGTCGTCACGTACCGGACTCCCAAGGGGCAAGAGGAGGGAGAACTAGGAGAGGCAGAGGGGGAAAGAGAAAAAGAACGGGAAGGGAACGGCAAGAGGAAGACGAAACAACAGCCCCATCGTGTGGTGCTCTCAGCTGAAGAGCAGCAGAGGCCCGCTCTACGTGTGCCCCTCAAGCCTAGCACCCGGGACCGCGAGACTGTCGAAGTAAAGCTGTTCGGCGCCGCTGCTACCGCGTACCGCATGGGCGAGGAGCCCTACGACTCGTGGTTCTCGGCGCGCCTCGGCTACCGTGTGGTGCTGGTGTATATCGGCGACAGCAGGTGAGCTCTTATCCACCTTGAAGCTAATTTGCTGCCCCTGTTACGGCCTCGTTTCCAGGGCGCTCCTGGTCCTACACCAAGTGATTGCCCTTGGCCATACATGTCCCCCACCCCACCCTTTACTTCTTCCCTTAGGCGATGTTGAAAGCAAGCGTGCGCCCATGTATACTATACATACCTGGGCTGGCGCTCATCCCTTCATGCAAACACGGCCATGCAAGTTCGTTAGTTGGAAGTTGGCCAAGTTACTGACTTGAGAACGGCGCGGGTGTAACTGTAACCTAGACGCACCGTACTCGCGCACTCGCCGAACAACCCCAGCAGGAGCAACAACGATGCCGACGACGACGGTGTCGCCACGACGAAACAGGGCTGGCTATCGTCGCTCGCCTCGTACATTACCGGCAGCACCGGCACGGTGGAACAACGACCAGAGCGGCGGGACAGGGACTTCCTGACGTTCAACGAGGCGGCGCCCTACCTGGTGACGTCGCGCGCCTCGCTGCGTGACGTCAGCAGCCGGCTCCCGCCGGGCGAGGAGACGAACATGATCGTTTTCAGGCCCAACATCGTTGTTGACGACGACTACAACCATGAACATGAACATCCCCATGCACATGATAGCGGCGGTGATGACGGTGACCATGACAGTGGCTACGACGGCAGTAGCGATGATGGGACCGGTCGTAGCCGTGGCCGTAGTAGTACATCGCTCAAGCCGTACGAGGAGGACTACTGGGCCGAGCTGCTCGTCCGCAGTGGCAGTGGGGGCAGAGACGGGCCTCGCCTTGCACTGACGGCCAACTGTGCGCGCTGCGTCTCGATCAACATCGATTACGAGACGGGACGGCCGGCCGAGGGCGAGAGGGGCTCTGTGCTCAAGAAGCTGATGAAGGATCGGAGGGTCGACACTGGGAATAAGTGGTCGCCGATCTTTGGCCGCTACGCGTTCCTCCTGCTGACGCCCGGTTCAGCTGCGGCTTCTTCAGCTGCGCGCCAGCGCCAGCAGCAGCAGCAGCAGCAGGATGAGGAAGAAGGAGATGAGGGCGGTGAGGAGGATGAAGATGTCGTGGCAGAAGCAGAAGCGAAAGCAGAAGCAACAGCAGTAGCAGCTACCGCCGCCGCTGACATCGCCGTCGGAGATGAGGTGAGAGTGACGAGGCGGGTTAGCGATCGGGATGTCTGGAGCTGGCCCAAGACCTCCTGATCACACCTGTACCCCCGTACGACGTACGACGACGTACGCCCGGACGTCCACACATACGATGGCAGGTTAGTAGGTATACCTACCATAGGGCATGGCATACATATGCGTAATACATGCATCACACTACCCAGGTGCGGGGCAGGGGAGGGGGGGGGGGCCACGCATGTCCAGACAGACATTCGATAATTAGTCGAGACAACGACAACGTATAGGAAATGATCGAAGGCCAACGGAAGTTAGTTGCCCAAGGCACCAAAGAAGAAGAAGAACAAAACACAAAAACCTGATTATCGTGACTGCCAAAAGCTCTCGGAAGTTTATAGCCAAGGAGAGAGAAAGAAAAGAAGGCGTGCGTGTGTGTCTGTGTGTCTGTGCTCATAGTTGCGTACTACCTTGAAGTCCTGTGTAAGTGAGTAGGTATGTAGGTACGTCGTCAGTCTCGGTGAGTATATAGTCTACCTAAGTACCTCCTTAGTAGTGAGTTGCCAAGGTTTACATCAGATACCAAACGCAACACAACTCACTTCCACCCGGACTCAGCTGGACCTGACTCAACGCATGCACATATCATTATAGCACTAGTACCTAAAACATGCACACGCGGGGGACACGGGATCGTGAAGGCGTAGATGGGGGGTATAGGGGGGGTATAGGGGGGTTCTAGCTTTGGGGGGCCGTTGGGGGGGATTGGACCGCGCTAAGTAAGCCCAGCCCGCCTCAAAGGTGAGGCCCGATCGGCTAACTAGCGCGTTCTGATCTACATATATTCGCTTCGACCCGATCGGTCCACATGTCTCGGGCCATTTTAGGACCCCGGGATAGGGGGGGGGGGGGCGGGGTGAAGGCGGAGGGGGAGGGGAAGGGAGGGGAGGGGGGTGGGTGGTGGTGGTCCCCATTAATCCAAGGCGAGACATAGAGAGAGAAAGAGTATGTAGGCAGGTAGCTTAGGTAGTAGGTACCTGGATGATGGCAGTAGAGAGAGACACCAAGACATTGGAAGACAGAGACAGACAGATCCCGTCCCGATCGCACCGTATCGGGAGACGACGACCTCGCTTCATGATGAAGTAGCTTACCTACCAAGCCTTACCTCCATACCTACTTGACTACTACCACCTTACCTACGTATACGCCACGCCGTGCACACTCGGGCCCCAAGAAGGGACGGGCAGCACAGGTAGAGCAGGCAGGGCAGGGTAGGCAGGGCTGGAATCTCTCTGTCTGGGCAGCTACCTGACCTACATCATACCTTAGGTATGTAGATACCTGCCTACCTGCCTACCTGTCCCCGCCCGTCTCGTCTATCTTGCCTGTCGTCTCGTCTGTCGTGTTACCCCGACATTGGGCTGGGCTGCCGGTGCCAAACGGCACGCAGCCACCGCCAGCAGCAGCAGCAGCAGCAGCAGCAGTAAGGCATGGGCTCTAGGTATTTCCCTTCCAATTCCATCCATGTACTATTGTATGTATGGATGTACATACATTGTATGGCTGGCCGCCTGGCTGGCCGCCTAGCTGGCCGTCGGCTTGCCTGCGTGCCTGCCCGCCATCCCCCCTCCCCTCCCACTCCTCCCACTCCTGTCAATTAGTCAGTGCCTTTAGAGTTTTCCCGGGAATTGCGCAGACGGGACCTTGCAGGACTAGGACTGGACGGTGGCCGCGGGGCGTGTCTGGTTGGCTGAACGGGTTGGTGGGGGGAGGTAATGGGTTATGGGGTATGGGTGAAAAAGAAAAAGGATAAATGCAAGAAACACAAGAAAAAGCAAAAGAATGGAAAAAAAAGAAAAGAAAGGAAACGGAAAGGAAAAAAAAGAAAATAGGGTCGAATAAAAACTGGGACCCAACGTTACACGGGCGTTGACAATGGGCGTTGGCGCAAGCCCTGCCTAACGGCCCAAATGTAAAACCCCCATCGCCGGAGAAGGCTGCCGCTGGGAGGCAAGCGAGGGGGGCGAGGGGGCGGAGAGAAGAAAAAGGGGGGTGGGAGCTTTGTAGCCTCATTTGACGGCGTACATATGGCATCAGCAAAGCATTTCATGACCACCTGACATACCAAACACCGCGATCGCGATTAGGAAACGTGGCACACCTGCATTGCATGCACAGTTTCTGCCGCTGAAACCTGGAATCTAAGATTCGACTTTTTACGAACGTTCACAGAGTCATCAAGCCGAGAAGAGGACCAAAAAAAGAGATGCGAAGGGAAAAATAAAGCAGGCAGCAGCAGTCAGGACGCAGGCTGCGAGCTAATCTGCTTACACACAATGACAGCATGTGTCGTAGCCCCCTCCCCTCTGACATGACATATACACACGTTTCTCGTCCCTTTTTCTGGCACCATACGAGCGAGCAAATCGATCCAACGAGATGAAATCTGAGATCTGATGAGAAAGAAACCTGATGTACCTAAGTTGATTCGTCAACCATTCCCCCCCTGCCGTGACACCACTATGGGGATTTTCCTGTTCCTAAAACACCGACCAAGGTGAGGATGAGGTAGAATGGTGGCCCCAGGGCCCCCCAATCAAGATCATCGAGACCAATAAAAATCCAGGAATGAGAACCACAAACAGTCGCCTGTCGTCGTAAACGGGGAGAATCTGTAACTTTTCCGATTTGCCAAATCTGTTTAAACCAGCGTACGCCGAGACCCAGTAGGAAAACAAGAAGGAAAACCGTCTATTGGGGAAGGGGGTGTTTTTTTTCTTGCAAGGCAACCTGACTCCGAAAACACGACCGTGTCTCACGCTCTAATGCCAAGCCCGCGAACTCCTCAAATTAAGAAAACCAATGATGGGGGGGAAGAAGCCGTGAGGTGACAACTCAACGGCGAGTACCGCGCCCTAGCCGTGAGACTAGTAATTAGAGCCCGCGAGGAAAGCAGTTAGGTCCATCTATAAAAGGAAAATAATACACGTAGGAGAGGCAGAACTGTGGCGGTAGAGTTGGAGTGGCCGGGGCGAAAGACCGAAACAAAACCAGGGGAAAAGAAACCGAGTCATTCCAAAAAGAGAAGTAATCAGCCCGAGGCCCTAGCGGTGTCGATGTTATCGCAAGGTTGTCCATACTAGAAACGGGCGTTGTCATGCTATGGCTCGTCAACAGTCGTGCAGAGGCTAGGTGTGCATCATCAGCACTTTGATAGGCGCTTCCTGGAAGCCCGCGGCAGGTGATTCGACGAGCGGCCGCAGCCAATGGGAACATCGGACGAGGAAGCTTGGCATCTCTTCCAGGGCAAGCCATGCGCGCGTCTCTTTCGGGTGATCTTTCTCTGGATCCTGGACTGGAGTGCTTTTTTTCTTGGTGTGAAATCCCTTGCTTGACAAGCACTTCTCTCTGCCCTCGATTTATGTTCAGAATGCGAATCGAAGACGCAGATGCTGAAACCCATCCTATTTCCACAGTTAGCGATTCACCCGAAAACGGCATTAATTGTGGTGACGAGGGCTTGGCGCGGGCAGAAGTACGAGGTCACCTGGGAGAGGCGGCCAAACGCGGACGTACCTGGACCCCCACACGCCCCCATGGCAGGCCGACCCGAGGGTCGGGCACGGCTTAGACGTTGTTAACACAAGCCCGGCAGGTATGGATCTTGCAATATCTGCACTCGAAAATCCACCAGTGGGGCCCCGAATGACATAGGTTGCAAGTCCACTGGACCAGAGTGTTGTCCGACTTGATCATTCTGAAGGAGTGGGCGCAAGTTGAAGCCACAGCCATGATGATATATCGTTTGTTCAAGATCTTGTGGGGATCTGGGCACACTAAAGGTGTAGGGCCGTAGTGAGATGCTGATGGAGGCTGGATCTAGTGTTAGTTATGCAGCGAGCAGGGAGTGGTGTGGGACTGCTCACCTAGAAAGGAGGGTAGGGAAGTGAGTGACGAGATGAAATGCCGATGTGAGCGTAGGTGAGGATATTTAATGACTTGTAGATACCTAGGCAGGTAGACAGGAAGATAGGTAGGCAGGTACGGTAGGTGTATGTGAGTGCTTGGTCGAGTCACTGAGGGTTCTTGGGCTTGGAGACAACTTCCAATTTCTCAGAAGGACCACGAATGCAGGCTTTATATAAACGGGAAGGAAGGTACTGAGTTGTTGTCCTAAACCCTAAACCGGAGAAGGAGCTCTTGTGTCTGTTTGTTAGAGGTTGGCCGATGAGACGGGAAGTAGAAGGGTTGTTTGTAGTGCCTGTTTATAAAGACGGGGCGGATATGCCTTATGACACAATCCGTAGTTGGTAGGAATGCAGAAGTAGTACTGGAATAGCGGAATAGCTACTCTGGGTTCTGGCATGTACCTAGTCGTCGACTCTGTGCTGTGCTTCAGGTGCTTTCAGGGTAGGGGTTTGTTGGGATGTCCGTGGAGGAGGAGGCTGAGGAAATATGTATGCATCTGTGCTGTTGATGACCCCAGTACTATACTATGACGACGAGCGGCTGGCTCCCGAGAGGAACTCCATATTTTCAGCATGGGACACTCCTAGAAAATCATGGAAATATGGGAGATAGGGGTATAAAATTTTTGGCCTAGAGTAAGGTGGTGATTGACATCGCAGGAGTTCTGGTGGAACTCAGCGCCCCAAGGCCTTCAGCAACGTAATTGTGGCCATCATAGGGACATCATAGGAAATTCAAGACGTAACGCAAGTGAGCAAGAGGTTGTAAGACACAAGACAAATCAATGTAGGAAACCCCAGATATCTATGGCTTGGGACACAAGAGGGTTGTCTCTGGGGGTTGCCGTTAGGAGAAGCTAGGCAGGGGAAAAAGACGGTTTGCCTGGCTAGCTGGATGGTGCAAGACTGTCTCGATGTTGGCGCAAAACCATGGATAGGTACGATATACATGGGCACATGGGCACCTGGCACAGAGACACTAAGGAGAAAAGAAGAACACACGGCTGTGGAGGGAACTCGGTGAAGGTGGGAAAGGATAATACGTAAACCTTTAATTGGATGCGACAGGTTAGGAAATTTGTCAAAAGTCCTCATCCCTTTCCGGTAACGACGCTGCAAGCTGGTAGCATTGAAATACATAGTATGCATGACAACGGCTCGCAAGCACTATTCTTGCGTTTGAGCCGTCTTGTCTACATTGCCTATCCGTTGTCTCACGACGTACGTACTTGTGAATGTGGATCAAGTGGAATGGATCGTGTGTCGGCTCGGTTGACAGATCCATGTAACATGGGATAAAGGGAAATACGTATGTATATAGGCAAGTATCTACATGGTCAGGATACCTGGATCTATGTTGCCCGGCTTTGTGGAAGGTAGAACAGGTAGGGTTGGTGGTACCTGAAATTAAGAGGGCGAGAAACTATATGTGATCAGTGCTGAGTCCAACCAGGTAGGTCTGTTTGATAATAACGGTAATAATAACAAGGTCGGCTCTGGTGTTAGTCGTTGCCTACATCATGATCCTTACATTGTGCGTAGGAGCTAGGAAAGTATAGGTAGGGTGATAGTATGGATTGATGTTCGGTGTTAGTTATAGCTCAGAGGCAGACTAGGTATTGATCATAGCAATGACAGAAGCAGGTGTAGAACAGCAATTGTAAGTATCAGCGCAACTTAGGTGAGATGGAAGAAGGGGAAGAAGAGATAAGAGACACAGCTGTGTTGAAGGCAATGCCTAGATCTATCAATACTAGTTACTTCATAGATGATCTTGGAGGTTGGGGGACACGAAAGTACAAGTTCAACAACATGACTCGAGAGTCGACTAAAGAACTTGGAGAGTGGATGAATGAAGAGAGAGTTACGAATACCTTTTCTCTTTTCTACGTAGTACGGCAAGGTTCAATAAGGTTTAAACACGATAAGAAACGTTGTTTGCATGGACTATCAAGAGGTATGTAGGTACGAAGCAGCAGCCCAGTAGCTACATATGTAGGTAGGTACCTACATACACTGCATGTGGGTATATGTATGGCTGGCTCCACGGCATCATTCGTTCGCTAAGCTGTCAATCAACCATAGGATTGGGATTGCAGGCTTCTTTTCTGCCGGGGCAGTCCCTGACCGGTCGCGGTGGATCGAGCCTGCGGAAAACACTAGAACGGCCTTACCGGTTTGAACCGACTGCTCTACCCAGCACTGCTCAACCTAGTACCTACATATACCGATCAGGCCGATGCCATTGATGCCGATGCCTGCCAATGCCAATGCCAATGTTCGAATAGCATCAACGGCCCCATATCACGTTTATTGACCAGGTAAGGGAATATACCTACCAGGTCCAGAGGTATAGCACTTGAGAGGCGTGGCGGATAGAGGCGCAGGGGCATGTACAATACATCTTAGGTAGGTATCTTACAATACATCTGACCATGGATGTTGCTGCTGTACCTGCCTCTGTATGCACCTATGTGTAGGTACCTAGCATACATCCTACCTGGCCTACACGACCTACTAGATCGGATGGATCAGAGGAAAGGAAAGGATCCGACAGCAACATTGATTGCATGCCGTGATATGTAATTGCTCGCACGCGCCACATGCACGCGCATGTGTGCCATCTCGGTGGGCAGGTTCATGGGAGCCTCCGGAGTAGGGGAGCACTAGGAGCTGGGTATATTCCTTGGCGTGAGTCTGACATTTTACTCCTATAGTATATCTGAAGGGTTATCTAATGGGCTCTGGCCAGTAGGATGCCCCGGCTTCCGACTGATGCCATCAGCCTCCTGTTATAACTATATGACCCAGCTGCAATTGGCAGTGTCAGCATCCTCTGTTACCTCCGCTTGGTCGCTACGGATAACTAGTAGAAAGCGGGTGACTTCCCGGACCGAGGCGGAGTGTTCATTCTGGAACCTTGGTGCGAAGAAACCACAAAACCCCTGCGCCAACTCCGGAAGCAGGCCCTATCTGCTTCGGTGCTGATTTCGTGATACCCTGGAACCATGGGCAGCAACTTGTTGCGATGCAGCATCCTTCCCTCTTGAGCGAATTCTTGGTCGACTGTGGTGGTTTTCATGGTACGGGGGGACGGATCTAGACCCGCTGAGCAGATAGGAGAAGTGAACATAAACGACCCGGTGTGAGATTTCTCTTGATCGGGAGTTGACGAGGACGTCGCATCGCACCTTTCAAGGCGAGAATCAACCCCACCATCTCGAGCTATCCCGCTCAGCGTAGCGTCTTGTGAAACACTAGGATAAAACGACACATATACCTCCCTGGTCCTACACCTTCGGACGCCCCTGGTTACTAGATCTCGCAACTGCCTTCCTTTTATCAGATCTCATCTTGAGATGGCTTTTTGGTAAATGGGCGAGACAGAACGCGATCAAATACTACTACACGCCCACTGCCGGTCCCGAATGCAAAGGCTGGCTCGTTATTGCTGAGGGGGAGAGAACGATGACTTGATCCATCTCTCGCCCCTTTTACTTCATGGGTGCAACCTGGAGGAGATTTGACCATTAGCAAGCGGATATGTTATCCCACCCGGACTGCTTGCCCATCGAGTCGCATGCTCCCATCAAGACTACGCAGAAGCATCGAACAAGCGATTGAGGCACAAGCAAATATCACTGAAGCACGAAAAACCTGGCAGCATACATAGTCGTGTAGGGCTTGGCTAAAGAAGTGGCGATATATAACTAGCTCATCAATCAACATGGCTAATATAAATCGATACGTCGATTGCTCAGGTCAAACCCCACCCAGGGGTAGCCATTCAGACACGATCTCTTTGTTAACGACATGCGATTTGCTGGACAAGCGAGCACATAACCTCGCAAGATACACAGGCATTGAGGCAAGGGGAAAAGATGCCCCCCCCCCCCAGCGTCTGGGCCAACAGGGTCGTGCTGCAAAGCCAGTTATTAGGATAGCAAAACTAAGCCTACCTAGTACAAGCGAGCATGACCTCCACTACGACGTAATCAACCTGTGAGTTGGATAGTGGGGAAAATGTTATAAGGCTGTAGGTAGTTGAATGCGGCAGGGTGCCGGAAAGGTAACGGGAAAAAGAAAACAAGCTTCCCGCCATCCCCGTTCACTGGCCATCTCCTTCCCCTTTTTTTCCTTTTTCTTTTTTGTTTTCTGCTGATATCATAAGCGGTTTTCGACCCCGGTGTTACACAAGGAGCGCCCGTCATCCGAAATCCCAACGGTATTGCGACTTGCACATCACGTGGTGTATATAGAGTTGAGGGAACCTCAGCCTTGTGGAATCTAACGGCCTGCAATGCGCGTTTGTTGATCACACGATCGCTTAGTCGCACGACAGCATGGATTGATATTATGGTAGCAACGCCCTAAGCTAATTACTTCATGCGCTAATGCTGTAGCCAGCTACGGGAGCCAGCCCTGTCAGCGAAGACCAACAATTCTAGCGAATGTTTTGCGTTTCAAGTGGGAACAAACGATGGTGTCATTGTAGGCAGGGCAATGAGCAGGCAGGAGGTGGGAGGGTTTTCTGGACGAAGAAACGACTGTGGTACCTCGTCAAGAAATCTTGCCCCGGATCTTGGACCTGTCGTAGACGATCATGTGTACTACGTGCGTATTCGTGGTCTTTGCTTACTGTATTGTACGCCAGCAATGAAAGAAGACAAAAAAGAATCACCAAGTAGTTAGGCTCAAAAGTCCAATGACTTTCCTGCAGCTGGACTATACAACTTGCTGTATTTGGCATGCCCCTGGGTGTTTTAACCGAGATCATAGCCACGTAAATAGTATATATGTCTACCAGCTGACGCTGGATACGTGTGTATATCCTCGTCTTGATCTGCAAGCTGCTTGGATATTCTGAATCTCATTTTCCTAGTCAAATCTCAAATAAAGACCCAGGAACATGGGCGCTGGGTGCTAGCGCTCTGAAGATAACGATGGGTCCAGTGTTCCCTGTCTTTCTCCCCGCCTTGTGGATTTTGAAGTTTTTGGTAACTACGTGTGTAGAGATGCCAGATGTCCCCTATGAGACAGTGACAACTTCAAACAACATTTTGTGCAGGTATGTATCTATTTCCTGCGCCTCAAGAAGAATTTGGGGACTATATACTCGAGACACCGACTAGGTTTTTCGGCCTTCGCATCCCTAGAGCCCGAGATTAGCTGATCACAGGCCTCCGTATGATGTCTTCTCGGCACCATCCCGAAGGGTCATGCTGAGTCAACTACGGCTTGCTTCTTCGCATCGTTCGTATCTAGTACGGAGGAATGTATTCTTTCGAGTCCCGGCTTGTCGCACCGTTTTTCGAGGCGCCCCCCTTTTGGATGTGTGCTGGATGTATGGTCCTGCTTCCTGCAATGTCAGCAGAAATGAAACCTAAAATAAAATAACCCCCCCCGAATCAGTTCGAGGATAAAGTCCCGGACTTCCATGGCAAGGACGAATCGGCTCCATTCCCGGTCGCTCAGTTGAAGTTCGACCCGGGCATACACAAGTCCCTCCCCCATCACAGGTGATAATGTACAAAATAGGGTGACTTGCATATGCCGCTTACACACAACCGACATCTATACCCCGCCACATGTCGCGTAGGTAGTATGCATGCTCTGCGGCAGGATGGCTAGGCCTAACTATACGTAAGCTATATACCAACCGGATTTTCGTCAACGTAATCTCCTTTGATACACAGCAGCAGCGTAGAGTATAGGCTCACGTCGCTGGATCGCTTGGAACCACGGTAGGAAGTTTCGACAAGACGTGTGCCGCGACGCGATGCGATGCGATTCCGCTGATCTCACTGTCATGCATCGGAGCTGCGGCCCAACCTGCGACCACTAGATGTAGAATGCGCCCGAATGCCTAAACGAGCCATGGGGGAAATGTCATAGCAAATCCTCAGATGTAGGTACCGAATATCGGCGTCGGCGTCCTATGTACGTACAGCCAAGATACAGGGGTGCCAGGTGATTAAGCGCGGTCGACTTACATCCATAACGACTTTGCACACGTTCTGACGTCTACAGGTCCCTACATCAGCCGGTGACATGCAGAGGCAGGCTGGCAGCAGGCAAGGTGTGTACAAGGTACGAACCTTGTATGTGTGTGTGTATGTGCTATCTCTTTTCGTCGGCCAGCATGCATTCAGGTATTATGACAGGTGGGCCTCGCATCGCTGCTGAGTCTAGTTAGAGTTTGATCTGCAGGTTCTAATATAGTCGTGCCTGGTGTGATGTTCTGCCGTCCTTGCATGGACCATAGATGGATGGCTTGCGTTCCTACATTGCCTCGTTTATTGACGGAATAATGAGATTGAGAGAGTATAATATTCGTCGTTCTACAGCGAGTAATTGGGCGGTAGAGTCCGGACTCAGCAGTCAAGTCTGGCGCCACTACTTAGTCTACATACCTAGGTAACTGCTACGTGCCTACCTTGTAAGTACGTAGTAGGTACAGGTAGGGGGGCTATGTAAGCGCAACTACTACAGTAGTAATAACGACCTACCCACCATCCTCTAGGTACTACTGCCCCTCACACATACCAACGCCCTGATTGGTCGCTAGTGCTGCACATGGCCCGAAAGAGAACGTGGGAACGCACCTGGACAACCTGGCAGCATTTTCTTCACGAACACATGAACCGCCGCCACAACTTTAATGCTACCGTACCCCGATTCGCCGATGATGCCAACCCGATTTTAGCCATTTCGGCACACAATGTGCCAGCCAACGCGCGATCCGACCTAGGGCTGCTAGGCTAGAGGGGAAGCCGTTGGCCTATTAATACGGAAGTGAAGTGAGCTGGCTGACCGGCTGTGTTCCTTGTAAGTTGATGGCTCCCGATCCGGATCCAGAGTCCAGAGATCATACCAGGCCGAGTGAAAGACAGAAAACCGAACAATCGACGAGCCCACCCGGGCTGCCAGGCGGCCTGCTGGTTTTGTAGGTGACGAGGCGCTCCTATCGTTCTACATAGTGGCAGTGGCAGTGGCTAGCGATTGCATGCTTAGTCCCCGGCTGTCCCCGATCTGAGCCGAACTACTTCGTACATGCCATTGACGCCCATACCCTTGACGCCCCTTGACTACGAAGTACGTTACATATGTGGGCAGCTAACTGCATTTGCTAATCTGCTGGATCTGGTTAATCAAAGGCAGCTTGAAAAACGCGTCCTTCTGGTTCAATAGTCAAACCGCAGCTTGCGGAAGCCGCCTCGATGTGACTTGGGTACTCGGGCACTCGGCCCCCCAGAATCGTGCCAAGCTACGGACCAATCAAGTCGCCGCTTATTGACTACCTACGTAGCGAGCGGTTCCAAGTTCTGACGGCCTTGCCAGCGTTAACGTCTACATACGAGCAGCTACATAGGCAATCTCAGGTCTCCACTGTCCGGCTGGACCGCAGCAATAATACTGTCTATATTCCTCGAAACCTCCCCTCTGATTTGACGAGTTCACCCTAGGAACACGACATCGTGTTAAGAGGCGGAATCAACGTTTCAGGACAAAGGTCCAGAACAAGTAACAATACGTAAGACACTCAACAATGAAGTTTCCCCCCTGTCACTACGGGTTCCTGAAGTGTCCCGATCATCTCAACCGCTCACTTGATTTCCGTCCTCCGGGAGGTCCCTCGATCCGGCCGACCTGACTTGGATACCCCAGCGCATAGAGGTCAAGCTGCGGACGAAGCTGCTTGCCTAACCATACTGATTCAGTGCCCGGCAGTTACATTTTATTCTATGTTAACATGTCGTATAGAACCCTAATCCGATCACGTGGAATTGCAGGGGGGCACAATCACGAAGGGCACCCTATCATTGACTAGATTTGAACCAAGACATTCACAGTTGATACGGCAGATGAGGCAGACTAACCTCAAAATAGCGACAACTACATATCAACGCAGAGCTAGACTTGCGGGCCCCTTTATAGCCAAGCATTGCCAAGCCTGCCACGAGACCAGCCCTGATGCTAATTCAATGTACAAGCTGACGTATCAAGTTGACGTATCGTTGCCTCGAGAGATCCGTCGCGATATGTTAGAGCAAGTGCCGACATACCGCGGCGATAACCTCTTGGCCGAACAGCTGCCAGTTCTGAACGGCTCGATCCACTGGCGCTTTACGATCGGCTCCGTTGCCGTGAATCGATGAGAGCCATACCGGCCGACAGAATCAAGGCCTGCACGAGGCGTTGTTCGAGTGTGGGCCTCTATAGATTCATGCCGACGGGACCCAAAACCGACTCGTTGCCGTCACCGTTGTTCCGGGGTTATAAATATATACAACACACCCAATTTGATTGCCCCCACCGACCGGCCCCTCTTGGAAGGATCTTTCAAGAGATTTTTCTTCTATGTCTTCTAGTACTAGAAGAATGGTCGTATTTTTATGCCCGGAACAGCAAGGCTCTGATCTGAGATGAGCCATGTTGCAGGAAACATGATCGTCTGGCCCCACTCCCATTGAACTCGTGCGCAGAAGCGGATTGCTTCACATCGAACCGCTCTTGTTCCATAGAACTGGGTCCGGGGACTGCAATTTCGGGCGGTTTGGCCCACGCGAGGGACCATCACTGCCCACAGCGCTGCTCGTCTGGCTTGACATGGTACCTACCGATCTGGGTCCCTTGAACGTCCTTCAGGAATCATGTTTCCTCTTCATCACGAGCCAAGCCGAAACTCACTACGAAGCTGTGCTTGTGAGGTAGGGGTGTAGAGTCACTATAGCAACTGCAAACCAAAAGTTAGAGAAGACAGCCCTATTACTACTACATATGTAATAACTAACTACTCTGTACAATACATATCATACATAACTACATGTATGGAGAGTGGTCTAGACTGATCCTACATAGGCCTTGCTGCTAAATTGGCCTGGTCTGGCCTGGCTTGGACCATGGGAAGTTGGTACCTAGTCTAGACTAGATTTGTACCTACAAGAAAGAGTGTAGCATACGTCACAGCATCACATCATCAGCAGCTTTGGCTGCGCATCGTCGTCGAAGGAACCTTTGCCATATAGTATTAAGTAGTAATTATATATGCACATTGAGGTACGTGTTGGGCGAATCGGTCGATAATGGCATGATAAACTTAATCAACCATAGGCTGTTCCGGTTCCTACATATGTAGTTACACATCCATGACATGCCTGCCTACCTACCTGAGATGCGTGCCCCGGCCGGCGGGGCGGGGGGGATCTCTGCGTTCGCGGGCCTGGATTGGTGGTATCGGCGTGAATGAGGGTCGCAATGCGAGGAAAGGGACGATGATGACTCGTCACTTGTCATGATCTGTCAAGTCTATCTGTCCATGTGGGATTGGAAGGGGGCTCTCGGCTGGATCTTCCATCGTCATCTAACGTTATTGTGCAACTCAGATTTCCTCACCCCTTGCCGGGCAGATGTAGGTACCTACTTTACTATACTCATGCCTGCCTACCTATGCTGTATGCACATATCTATGCATGTACGTACGTGTTGTGCTATCGAGAACAACGACGACTCGCATGTGATTCGTGGCGGCGAGGCCCGGGGAGAGGACGGGGGAGGGGGAAACGACGCAAGATGCAGAGATCCAGATCCGTACGACAGTTACATCTGCTGCTTATGTAGTTATAACTGTTCAGACGTCTAGTAGTTGTGATATTATTAGCCCACGCACACACACTCTCGCATGCTACGTACTATGAAGCCCGAGTACAGACGATGCTTTCTTTAGCTACACACGTTGCAAATCCGTGTAGGTAGTAGGTAAGCAGGTATGCATGTACGTGTGTCTCTCTTCGTGCACGAGCGTACGAGTGTAGTATAACTACTACGTTTTGCGCGCGGCCGCGGAGATTCAGTCATTCGAGATCTACGAGGTGTAGCTAGTAGTTAGCTGGCTAGATAGATGATACCTACGCAAGAACCGCGTCATTGACAGTTCATAATGTGCCATCTGCCCACCCAGACGTACGCACGCACGCACGTACATGTGCCATACCTGCCTACCTCAAAGCGCGAGGACGGCCCGGAGAACGTGCGGCCCGTTCTGATATCGTTGCAAGGCTCCAACTACCTAACATTCTATCCGACCTACTGACCGACATCACCATGGAAGCATATATACTACCTTTATAATAGGCAAGGAGGTAGTAGCGTGATAGGTAGCGTCGTAGGCATATCGTCTATCTGGTAGGTGGTATTCGAACCTGCAGCATCATATATATAGGGGGCCCCTGTTGTTGTACAGCAGGTAATCTATCGATCGACCCTCCTCTTGTTGTCGTGACCATCATCAGGAACGCCCGGCCGCCCGGATCCTTCTAAGAACCTACCAATAGTTACTACCTGACTACCCGATCTTGACCTTTCTTTTCGGGCCTCGCTGCACAACTGCCTACGGGGGGACGGGAGGGGGGGCCCTCTGAACAAATCGGGCCGGACGTCGTCGCCCTCCGCCTATATACCTACATAAGGACGTGATATGCACATGTCTCCGAGAACATACATAGGCGGTAGGTAGATTGGTTATGCCTCGGGAGGGCCGAATAGCTTTACATCGCGATCAGTCAGCCGGCCAGCCAACCAGTTGCATCTGCATGTCTGCGTATGCTGGTGAGTTGGTCACGGACAACCAAGCAGGCGAGAAAGCAAACATGGCAGGCCTTTCCCGGGCCTTATATGTCTTGTCTCGACTTTCGCAGTTCCTACACTCTAAAGCAAGGAAGGGGATAGGCCAGGGTCAGGCAGGCCAGGCAGGTATGGTGATATCAGGGTATGCATGTAGGTGCTATTGCACGCATCCACATGATGCATGTACGTATGTATGCAGGGAGCTAGATAGATACGTTGAATATGTAGCTAGCTACAGGCCAGGTTACGTGGTCGGTTAGGTAAGATCTTAGATGGCATAGAGATCAGCCATCCACTCAACGAGGGCGGAGTTATGTACTTGCACGCAAACGGAGCAGGCCAGCGAGCCATGAGAAGGGAGAAGAAGAAAAGATCCATACTTAGTACATAGCTAAACAACAAACTAATGTTGATGTCAAATTTGCGGTGAGGCTCTCTCAGCTCCTCCTCCTCTCCTTTCTTCTCCCAACTTACCCCCCCTTCTTTCCTTACCCCTCCCCCTCTCGGATTCCCGTCCCCGCCATAGTTAGAATGGGGAGGAAAAGGCGGGCGTGGGCAATGGGGGGAGGCAATCGGCCAATGAGGAAGCAGCAAGGATTCTAGAAACATTGCGGAAAATAACGACCAACGGCGAAAGAAGCACGAAAGAAGCATCATGTACTTCATACATTCCTACATATGTACATAGGCAGTACAGACCTACAGAGCTTACCTACCCCTACCTAGGTACACATATCGGTTATATGCGTGGATCCGACGCCGGCCGATACTTCCGATGCAGCCCCGCGGTGGGCCGCTATAACACCGGGGGGGAGCCCCGTAACCTCTACCACGAGTACCTATAGTAACCACATAATAAGTAGACCCCATGACATAAGGAAGAAGAAGGAAAAGAAGAAGAAGAAGAAGAACGAGAGAAGAAAAGGAAGGAAGAAAAGAAGGAACCCAAAGAAACGGACAGACTTGCCGATCTCTGCTGGTGGGCGGGTGATCAAGGCCCTAGACTAGGTAAACAACAAGGCGCTATTCTCCATCTATCGCGACTTGCCTTGGCCTCTTTAGCTAGAGCCTAGCACGGATGGTAGCTTAGGTACGATGCCAGGGAGTTACTGGGTATGTGGTTCTATAGCACCGGTAAATCAGTGCGCTAGTTTTAAGTTACCACGTGCGTGGGCTGCTGCGTGGGTATAACATCGTAATCGTAAGACTACCTAGGTAGTTATTTTAGTAGCTGTAGCTTCAAGGTTTCAATGTCCCTGGAATGCTGATTTACATTTTCCGATGTCTGCCAAGCGACGGTTTTCCTCGTACTTCGTACTTACCTGCCCCTCCACCAGAAGGTTTCTTCCACCTATAATTCCATGTAGTACTATAATACTATAATACCTACATACTTAGACGCTCCGCTCCGCTCCTTAAGTAATCAAACGAGCATGTTAGGTAATTGGTAGTTAACGTATTAACTATAATCATAATCATTGCAATCCGGATGTATGGTGATTTTCGATAGCTACTGGCCTTTCTATTGCATTGCATTGTATTTTATTTATTTAGTACAATCTAAACTGCTCTGTATAAGTGTATGTACGGGGTGACTGACGACTTGGCAACCAACTATGGAACTAGGTATGGAGGTAGGTATGGAGTAGAACACCAGTCCCGTTGATTGGCATTGGCATGATGTCCATCCCATCCGATCCCATCATCCTGTCCTTGTTCCCGTTTCATCTCATCTCCTCTAAACAAGCTTCCCGTGTCCAATGAAAAAAAGCAAGACACTTTCTTCTTCCCCCCCCCTTCACCGCCTTCTAGAAGGTGAAACAATAGATTCTTTTCCGGATGGTCCCCCCCATTATGCCTACACACTACACACTACACACTACACACACTACACACGCCCTATTCATCGGCCCCATTGCAGGAGGAAGCAAACCCTCTCGGGTGTCGGCAGGTATGTACTCCAACTCGCGAGGAGAAAAGCGCTGCGCTACCTATGTAGGTACATAGCTATAGTTATAACTAGGTACACACCTGGGAGCTCCTCTCACGGCTAATAAACCGCACCAGACCGTGTTGAGGGCTACCGGCTCTAGTCGCGAGCGATCCTAACAAATTAGAGCGGGTTTGCTGCTACACCTTTTTCTTGCTCAATCAGCGCCATCCGGCTGGGCTTCCCCTGAACCGGGACTTGGACCTGGAGCCGAACTACTCGGATCGTCGCCCTTATTGCGATTAGCCTGGGCGGCATCAGCACCAGCCGCTTCCTCCGTCGTAGTAGCAGTAGGCGGTGAGGCCGCTGCTGCAAGATCAAGCTCGGCCGGCTGCTGTTGCTCCGTCTCTAGTGCTGGCGCGGCTTCAGTGGAAGAAGGACCGTCCTTCTCAGCGTCGCCACCACCACCAGCGTTGTCGCCCCCCTCTGAGTTGTGGCGCTCCTTTTCTTGGAACGTGAAGGCATCTGACAGGTTGACAGCCAGGAAAGTCTTTGGCAGTTTGACCCTAAAGTAGTGGTAAAAGTAAGTTAGTCAAGTTTCAACCATTCCGCAGGCAAATATAGTCCATTGCAACGACGTTTCTTGCCATCACAAATGGTGCAAGACAAGACAAGGGAACCATGTGGTAGCGTAAAGTTTGAGACTAGGAAGGGTGTCGCTGCTTACTGGTGGAACTTGGCCCGTAGGGTCTCGATAACCTGTTTCCAGTCGCCATGGGGCGTCAGACTCCTGCGCGGCGCGCAGCCGATACAATGCTTGCTGTCCAGTTGGATATCCAGCGGGTCGTAGATGTGACAGCCGGGACTGATAGTAATCCGGATGCTGTAGTTGAACGTAGGGTGGTCCGGCGGGTGCGGTGCGTCGGGCGGCGGCTTGTTCTCCGACTCGTACAGCTCGAAGCAGATTTGCGAGAGGTAGTCGAGCTCGGGGATGGCGCGGCGGTTGATCTTGGTCTCGATGCCGCCCTCGAGGATGCAGTTCAGCAGTGTGTAGATGTGCGACTCCTTGGTGAAGTAGAAGAACGACTTGGCGTCGTCCGACGCCTGCATCTCTTCGAGGTCCTGGACAATTTCCTTGAGCAGAGGGAGCGATGTGAGAAGCCCGATTTCAAGCTTCGCATTGCACTTGTTAGCTAACTAAGATGTTCCCACTGCGTGATTAGAAATGACGTACCTTTTCAGTATCAGAGATACCGTATTCCTGAGGGCAAATAAAGTCGAACAGCACCTTGGCTAACTGGTAAAGCTCTCTAAGAGGTTCGAATCGTACATCTGTCTTGGCCTTTGTCGGGCTGTTGCCCCCCTTGTATAAGTGGAAATACTGTTCGGGTGGCGTAACATCGCTGGTGTGCTTCATCCACGACCTCCTTCTGAAGATCCTTCGGACCGACCTCTCTGACGAGATGTCGCCTTGGCTGGACCTCTCCGACCGATCCGGCCTTTCCGACCTGCTTTCCCCTGACGGCGGCGAGGGGACAGGCTGGTGCCTGTCCGACTTGTCATCGGCCGACTTACCGTTGCTATGGTCTTCACCATCCTTAGGCGAGGCTTTGCCGTCGCGGCTGACCGAGATGCCCATTTCCTCCTCGAGCATATGCTTAGGCGGGGTGAAAACCCACTCGAGGAACTGGCGGTTATGGAGCGCGTCGAACTTCATCGTGTCATAGAGCTCCGAGATCTTGCTCGGGTCGACTTTCTCGTAATCACAGAACTCCGCGAAGAGCTTCTCCCAGCGTTCGCGGAACAGTTCTGCATCCTCTCCGCAGCACCAGCGAGCTTGTATGCTGTTGATAGCGTTCGCTTGGGAGATGGAAGTAGAGACCGGCGTGTTTGAACCCTCTCCGCTGAGCTTCTCGGAGCTGTGGTTGCTGATGGCATTGAGCGAGTTCACGGCACCACTATACAGCTTGTTGTAGTTGTAATGCATGACACGACGATGGAAGTTCATCAGCTGGACAACCCGTGTCTGCACCTCCGACGGTTCGGGCATGCCCTCCGGCCAAGCAAACTGTGGAGGGCGATCGTTGCCTTTGCGGAGCAGACCTTTGAGCTTCTTTTTCACTTTGTCCATCTCGTCCTTCGCGGCGTTCGAATCGTCGAGCAAATCTTTCCTGATCGTAATAAAATCATCGGGCACCTCCTTCTTGTCCAGGAACGAACCTGCCCAAATCTGGGCACTGGCAGTGACTCTTCGCTCGGAACTGCTAAAGACGTGCACCTCTTCTAGGATGTGTCTGTTGAGTAATAGGTAGTCGTTCCGCATATTCTGTGCCAGTTCTTGAGCTTGGTACCGTGCCGAATGCGTGGGTTCGCCTCCCCACTTGACAATGAGCTGTAATTTGTCCAACACGAGGCTGTTCTCTGCAGCGGTGAACTTAGACATAGTCACGCCCGACATCGAGTCTTGACGTCTCGGTGTACCTGCCGGCCGACGCTCACCACTGTCCACATCAGGAGCACTTTTACGACCCCTCATCACGTCGTCTAATTCCTGTTCTTTGTGTTCCAATGCCTCGGCAATGGTCTCTTTCTGTTCTTCGCGCAGGGCGTCTTTAGGGCTGGACTCTTTTTCTGGCTTGACTCCCTCTGGCTTGACTCCCTCGGCGGTCGCCTTGGGTGTCACTTCAGGGGCCCCTTCGTCTGACCTCTTTTTACGAAACATTGGCTTGATTTGAACCTTGGTTCCTGCCCAGCCACCTTTCTTCACCAAGACATTACGAAGCGATTTCAGCTTTCCACGATCTTCTTCGCCTTCCTTAAGGGCGATATCCACTGCATCAAGGACGCTAGACAGTGCCGCTTCTCCGATAAGGAGGACCTCTTCCTGGTGGCCCTTCAGAAGCTCGATGAATGGCGTGGTGTGAAAAGTGAATTTGTACTTCTGCTTGGGTGTACGGTCTGCATGACGAATTACAGAAACCATCCCCTTGAGCTTCCACGAGTGTTTGGGTGGGGGAGGCGGAGGTGTTGGTTGCTCCTCATGCATGCCAGGCCCGCGCTCCAAACCTCCAGAGGGTGTCGTTGGCAGAGTGGATGGAGCCGTGTTCGGGACGCTGCTGGGGAGAGAATCACCAGCTGGGCTGGAAGTAGCAAGGTTCGGCGTCCTGGTTGGGATCGCAACTCCCGGTTCAGACTTCGGGGGTGAGACGACGCCAGTGCCAGGCTCGTCCGCCTTCGAAGTTGCAGAGTCGTCTTGTGGCTGAAGGATATTGCTTGGCGTCTTCGCCAGGTTGGATTGGGATGCTCCAGAATGCGCTTCACGGTCTTTGCCCGTCGCAAGGGCTTTCGCGAATGGATCTCCAGCATCGGAGAGGGCCGGGGAGGGAATAGGGTTGAGCCCGCCTCTACGTAGCTTCTCTTTCTTGAACATCTCCTTCAGGATATCCGCGCATTTATCGTAATATCCCTCGTTGTCCTTCACGAAGCTCCAGCCATTGACGTCGATCACATAGCTTTTTCCGCCAGCCCGCAACAGATCAAACCCGCAGACACGTTGACCAAATGTGTTTGCAATCTTTGTGGCCATCTCCTTTTCATCGACTGTCAGAGCAGTGACATAGCGGACTTCTTTTCCGTGGGTATTTCGTCTAACGATGCCGTCGACTACCGGAGACTTTCTCGTCTCTGCATGGCAATATTGAGGCCCAACCGTGTAGGCCTTCACGTCCTCGGCATTTTCCACTTCCATAAACTTTTCGTAGATAAAACTACCCTCCGGTTCAGTGATAGCCCGTGGGACTATCAAGTCCGAGACATACTCGGAGCTCTTGTTGCCGATTTTCCTGAAAAGCTTCCGGGCGCCTCCTCCCGCCGCCCGTGGAAAGTATATGATAATGTTGTGATCCTCGCCGCTCGTCGGCTTTTCCACGAAAGGCTTCTTTAACAGTGTGCCGTCGACGCTGATGATGTCACCATCGTCGAGTAACTCCACTTTTCGAGGGACGCGATAGTATTCCTGGCCCCTAGGCTCCAGAGCGACGCCCGTAATGTCCTGTACATGCTTGATGATCTCCGGAGTCAGGAGGGCTGGGCCGCCATCGCGGTTGATCTCAACACGCTTCGGAGTAGGCACTTGAATCTGGTTAAGAATTCGTAAACAGAGCCTCCGATCCCAGAGTATCTTCTGCATGGGGACGTCATTGACACAGAACGGCTTCCGAGCTTTTACATAGTTGACTGCTTTATCCAATGGGAATCCATCGGAGTAGAATGATATAAGGTAATCACATATTGGCCAGTTCTCTACTTCTGCTGGGCCGTTAGCTATTGTCTTCGCAAAGGTCGAGGGAGGATGATTTATTCCACCTACCTTCGTCTAGAATAACCTTGTCTCCAAAAACGATGACATCAAATTCTTGATTGGCTATGATGCGATTGAGGATGTTTCTGCTGGGTTTGCTCCGTGCTTTCGAGTCCAGGGCACAAACGCCAATGATGCCCCATGGGGCAGGCTTGATTTCCTCCTTTTCTCTGGAACCTGCAGGCCGGTCACTGCTGGGGCTGTGACTACTAGTAGCAGTACTCCCACTAAACCGACGCTTAGCCCTACTGCGGGATCTTGTTGGCGGTTGGGGCCGCGCGTGCTGGCCAGAGGAGGGAGGTGCAGTGTTCCGCTTGACGAGATCCAACGGGTTGTTGTGGTGTGGGACCTGGGCAGTCAACTGAGGGCCACCTCCATTGGAAGGAGAATGAGCATTAGAGTTGGAAGAGGTTGTGACGGTCACATTGGATACACCCGATCCAGACTGACCAGGTGCCGGACCCAAGCCTTTCCCGGTCGACATGATACCTGAACCAGACCGTTGAATAGGGGCCGCCGGGTCGCTAGTAGTGCTGGGTATGGAAGTGCTCAAGACCCCACGAGCAGACGTGAGCGAATAGATAGAAGATGTAGATATACGCTTTGAACTGTCGTATTCAGAGAAGGAAGATCGAGAGCTCATAGCAGGACCAGGCAGTTGGTGGCTGAGGCTGAGATCTTGTGAGGACTGATTGCCGGAAAAAAGCTTTAAGGTGCTCTTTGAATCGTCAAAGGGGGCAGGTTCAGTGCTTGTGGTATGCCTCGAGTCCTCCTTCCTGGTTTCGGAAGTTGATGACTCGCGACGATGGCAGAGGGAGGGGCGATGTGATTTCAGTGAAAGCGAGGGGGATGGCATCGATATACTTGCAGGCTCGATTGGGACGTCAGTGGTTCCAACAGGCTCCGCATGCCGACTCTTACTACCGCTAGACAGTATAGAACCAGCGAAGCTATTATTGGCTACAGAGGAAGACGCAGACCGCGAGGCTGACGAAAGTCGCTTGCTTGAATTATCCAGTGACTCCTTCTCTGTGCCTGGCGTGTCCCCAGCCATTTATTAAGTTGTTTTTCTTTGGTCCTTTCTCGTACACAGCCTAGAAGTATATTGCCAACTGCTAGCTACCTTACCTAGGCAGGTCAAGGTAGCGTAAAAACGTCACCACCGGTCAGGTACACGTCAGGTACCGGACTCCAAGCTAGTTGGACCGAACGGCTCGATGGTGATCTAGCAGTCCTAGACCTGGGGTTGCCAACCGCCACTGTAGGTATTTACTGCGAGTGTACTGCAGGTGGAGGTGGCAATTCAGATCAGATGTTGCTGTGCCCCGTCCTCTATGCGTCTTTCCTCCCTGTTCTCTGCTCTCTGCCACTGTGTCTCCGTCTCTCGGGCTTATGCCTTCCTTCGAGGTTCCAAGCTTTCGTAGTTCACGCTCACGATTCCCCGAGGTCCAACTAGATGTGGAGAACTACAGCTAATATGGGCCTTGGTGATACTTGAGATGTTCTTGTCTTGCAATCAGAGGTGCTAAAGCTACCTACCTACATAAGCAGATAAGCAGGCAAGCAGGTAGGCCGGTAGGTAAGTAGGTAAGTAGGTACCGAGATAGGGATGTCTATGATAATAGTAGATAGTAGATACCTATGTAAGTAGAGAGTAGGTAGACACGCAAGCTAGTCATCCATATGCCCACAGTAACTAATGCATTCCGTTCGTAGAGCTTGGCTGCTGCTGCTGTGAGAGGGTAGGTAAGTGACTTGGGCTGCTTGGTCGGTGTAAGAAGCCTGGTTGGCACTATAACCTAGCAAGCGTTAGGTAGCTAGCATGTACTCTGAGCGCCGTGATAAATGCTATCGTAGAATGCAATCCAAATGGAAACTCGACATGGACTATGTACAAGTCTACCGGTTCTTTCTACGTAGAATGCGAGTGCAGTCAGCCAGTTGAAGTGTTCGGAAGATCGTGGAAACCAATGGAGGGTTGGGTGTATTTGTCCGTGGTTCGTGGAAGGGGCCTAGGAAAGGAACATGATGAGTCTTTCTCTAGGAAGCGTTTATTGAATTCAAACGTTCTACATACTGTAGGTATTTAGATAAATAGTAACCAGAGAACCCGGTTTAATCAAAACCGAAAGGACTGATGAGACATTGATGGGAAGAGAGTTCAGCAAGCACAGGAGATGTGTTACCATGTATGTAGGTATGTATCCATCGAATATGGAACAAAAGGAGGATTTTTTTGTCTATGTCTTCCAGGTTGTCATACTTACCACCTGTACGTCGTAACTACCTCTACCTAACGTTTTCCACCCCCTTTCGGGACACACTAGGATCTGGGACACCCCCATTTCTTATATAGTAATACCAACTTTAAAAATTCATAACTCCACCAACATTGCTCGGAAATACATGCAACTTCATATATAACTTAATTACATAAAGCTTTATGTAAGAGAAATTTCACAAAATTTAATTCGAAGATTTAAGGCAGAAAAAGGCTATATATGGTTATGGTAATATCGGTTATGTCGATATATCCTTTTATCCCTCATATGAGAAATGGGGCCGTCCCAGATCCTAGTGTGTCCCGGAAGGGGGTGGAAAACGTTAAGTGACGTTTGACAAGCTACTAGGTACCTATCTTGTAGGTAGATTTACGGGGCATGGAGCCGTAGCAGTCATGCCATCAGCAAATAAGAACGCATTATGTTTGTGCGCCCACCCAATTGAGTTGCCATCCTTGCGTAGCTACATAGGTAACTACATACATGCAGACATGTAGCTCAAGGTTACATCTTGCATCAAGTAGTACGGGATAGTAGGCGGTGGCATGTGAAAGGAACCTTGGCAAATCGCAAAGCCAAGTCAACATTACATATAATGAGGCATGACCAGTTAAGACATGCTATATGTATCCTTGGAACTCTTGAAATTTTTGATACTGAGCAAACACCTTCCAGATCTCTTTTCAAACCTTTGATATCGGCCTCCTGTATGTCATTCACACCACTTACACATACCTGCTATGTAACTACGTAGGTAGGTAGTTCATACATACATACATGTAGTCATTTGTTTGTTGTCGCTGAAGCGGGGTGGTACATATTACATCTAACAATGCATGATAGCCACCTAATGGGGGCCTGAGTTAGCTTAAGGTGATTATGCTAGTACTGAAGTCGGAGGACCAGGAGCAAAATCGCCGATAAGTTTATCAGAAAATTTCCAGCTCATGAGGATGCGATAAAGCAAAGGGCATATCTTGATGTCTTGGAGCAAACACATCTATCTGCAATTGGGCTTGCGGTATCGCCCATTCGGACAGCAGATCTAAAGACTTATATATCGCATGAGTGCTGGATACAGAGAGAATATAGTATCCCATGCCTCACTCCGATCCCGAAGGACCTCTGGTCAAACGCCAGAAGATTGGCGCAGTCTCTCAACCTAAGCGTTCGTCCTCCGGACAGTCTAGGATATTCGCCCCCTACAGGGTATGTATAAGCAGAAGACTTCCCTGGTTGTGTATGTGCTGAATCTGGTATCTAGACAGTCGGCCTTGTTTCGCCTACAAATGTGCCCTTCACCTCGATCCCTCTCGGCAAAACGACCTTCCAGATCACCACTTCTATAGGGCGCTCGCTACAGACGTACGACTTGAGGCGCGGCCTGAACCTCATCTTCATAACCCGACCGCAGGTACCTCATGATATCACTGCGACATGCGCCTGGAAGGGAAAGGTGTTTGCCGCTTGGGGCGATGCTGGCAATGGAGAGCATCAGGGCCTCTGGATCTTCCAGAGAGGGAAGAAAATCGGCGAGCTCGAACTACCGCTTGACCTTCAGCAACCGATAAAGCAACTCATTGTCTTCGGCTCCTGGATCCTCGGCTGTTCATCGACGCGCATTGAAGTGTGGAAAACGTCCACTCTCGAGCATTATACCACACTTTTCACCATGGCCTCGCGCAAAGGAGACAACGAGCTTACTGGCGGTATTTGCACTATGCCTACATATCTCAACAAGGTGTTTGCCGCAAGAAGAGACGGATGGGTTGAGATCTGGAACGTCTCTACGGGAAAACTGATCTACACCATCCTACCTCCGTCTCCGAACTGTGGTGCCGTAACATGTCTCCAGCCTTCGCCCGCGCTTTCGCTCTTAGCTATATCGTATGCGGACGGCACTCTGATTCTCCATAATATTCTCACGGACAAGACCTTGCTTCGAGTCAACGCAGGCACCGAAGATGCGCCCGTAACGAGTATCGCATTCCGGACGGATGGGGTGGGCGCTGGCCAGGATGGTCGCAAAGATGGAGTTATGGCGACCGCAGCTCAGCTCAGCGGTGATATCACCTTCTGGGATCTCAATGAGGGTGGTCGAGTGATGGGTGTTCTCCGCAGTGCTCACAATCCTCCTGCCCACGAGGGTCCGCGAGTCCGTGGAGGAGTTAGCAAGATCGAATTCCTTGCCGGCCAACCTGTCATTGTGACCAGCGGTCGGGACAACTCCTTGAAGACGTGGATCTTTGATGAAACTCCATTTTCGCCAATACCAAGAATTCTGCACACCAGGAGCGGTCATGCAGCACCTGTGTCATGTCTGCATTTCCTCCCCACAGATTTCGAGGGGGCGGAGGTTGGTAATAAATGGCTGCTCAGCGGTGGCAGGGACAGAAGTTTATGGGGCTGGAGTCTGCGTCGCGATGGCCAGAGCACTGAACTAAGCCAAGGGAACATTCGAAAGAAAGCAAAGAAATTCGGCATACTCGCAAACAGTGCTCTAAGTCATGGCCCTACCACTACCCTGGAGGATTTGAAAGCGTCTGAAATTACGTGCATAGCATGTTCTCTCAATCGGGATGGTGGAATGGGCGCCATGCCTGGAAAACAAGCTTTGTGGCAGAAGTCCCGAGACCAGAAGAAACAAATGGATGCTGAAGTCAGCGGTATGACAGGCTGGGAGAGTGTTGTCACTGCTCATAAAGATGATCCGTTCGCCCGCACATGGTTCTGGGGTCGCAAGAGAGCGGGCAGGTGGGCGTTCCCGACCGGAGACGGGGCGAACGTGTCGACCGTTGCTATGAGTCCTTGTGGAACCTTTGCTGTTGTAGGATCGGTCGACGGAGCCCTCGATATGTTCAACCTCCAATCGGGGTTGCACCGTCAGCGCTTCCCATCAAAGCTTACTCCAGCACAGGCACGGCAACTGAAGATGCAACAGCTGAGACAAGCCGATTCCGTTGTACAGTTCCAAGCTAAGGCTACGGACGGCTTCGGGCCTGGGCGGGGAAAGCATACGAAAGCCGTAACTGGCGTCGTTGTCGATTCGATGAACAAGACCGTGATCAGTTGCTCACTCGATGGCAAGATCAAGTTCTGGGAATTCTTGACAGGTAACCTACTAGCTGAGATCAACTGGGCACCGATGGTAGCAATCACAGGTTGCCGGTATCATGCCGCCAATGATTTGATGGCGTTCTCTTGTGACGACAACTCTATCCGAGTGGTGGACATAGAGACGAGGCAAACTATTCGAGAATTCTGGGGGTGCCAAGGAAAAATCAACGATTTCTGCTTCTCCAATGACGGCCGGTGGATAGTGGCTGCGTCGCAAGATTCTATCGTACGAGTTTGGGACTTGCCAACCAGCCACCTTATCGATGCTATTCGTCTGGAGAGGCCTTGCAATGCGCTAGCGTTCTCTGCAACAGGCGAATACTTAGCCGCGGCGTCTGAAGGAGAGCTTGGTATCAATATATGGACCAACAAAACGCTTTTCACTCACGTGTCTACGCGGCAAATATCTGAGAGTGCTGTCGAACAGGTAGCAGGGCCAACGGCCTCAGGGGAAGGTGGACAAGGCCTGCTCGAAGCAGCGTTCGAAGATGAACCATCTGCGGAAGAAGACGATGCTATCACAGCACCCAACTTGGATCAGCTTAGCGCTGAGATGATGACTCTGAGCTTGGTTCCACGTAGCAGATGGCAGACTTTGCTACATCTCGACCTAATAAAGCAGAGAAACAAGCCTACAGAAGCACCCAAAGCTCCAGAGAAAGCTCCGTTTTTCCTACCCTCAACAAGCGGCGCCCCTCCAAGCCAAGGCCTCGTCAATAACAACCCCGAAGAGGATGAAGGCCAGTCGAGGATCACAAAATTCGAACGCAAACGGATGGAGCAAATATTTACGAGCAAACTACGAGACGGTGCCGCTTCTGGAAATTGTAGGCCTTTTCTCATTTCAATCTCATGTAACGCAGCTAACCGATTACTATCAGACAATGGCTTCATCGAGCACCTCAAGTCCTTGTCCCCATCTACTGCCGACCTCGAGCTGCGCTCTCTCAGTGCCGGCGAAGGGGGGGCAGGTGACGACGAGTCGAACGAGCTGCTTCACTTCATCCGCGCGCTGACGAGCCGCCTCGTGGCGCGTCGCGACTACGAACTCACCCAGGCCTGGATGACGGTCTTTCTCCGGTTGCATTTCGATATGATTCTAGAAAGCGATACCCTGATGAGGGCGCTGGGCGAGTGGAAGCGCCATCATGCGCGGGAGTGCGATAGGCTGGACGGCCTCGTAGGGTATTGCGGCGGCGTCGTCGGCTTCCTTAGGAGTCCTAGAACTTAATCCTAATCACACAACGAGCCTTCAAGTTCGTAATTGGCTTTAAAATCAAAGTTCTTATGATATCTTCGTGATACCGCTAGATTCCATGAACTGAAGCTTGACTACATGACTTGCTTATCATCTAGATGGCTTATGATCCGCCGAACAAAATCCACAGCTGATCAGTGCCCAGATCAGGAGATGGATCATTATCCGAGTCGTTTAATAAACATGGATTCCAGGGCTTGATCGATGGAGAGAGAACGGTGCGAAGCACGAACTAAAAGCATGTTGTCATACAGCCGTGTTACCTCTAGGTAATCCGAAGTCTGATCGGACGTCGATGTCTCGGCTATAACCCTCGGACTCCGACTGCTTCTGCGGCTCCGAAGCCGATGCGGTCAGCCGTCTAAGCATATGGCTACGCCACATACTAGTGAGCTCTAGTCTACATAGTAGTTAGTAGATAATAAGCAGCCGAAGACCCGTCTTCTTACTAGATAAGTCAATTCTTTACTGGTGAATTATCGTCAAGGGGCTACTGAATGGAAATCAGCCAATCCACGGGTTTTCCGGTTCCGGCCTAGCTTTCCCGTTTGGCCAATACTTATAGGTTACCCGTACTACCGTATGATTATTCTTCCTCAGCTCATGAGCCAACCGCCCTGTGATCTAGTGGCGGTAACTGTTTTATAAACGCGTGGTTGTTATTGAGTATGATGTCCCTATGTAGGCACGACAGCCATCTCTAGATAGGAGCGTTCTTGTTCGTCCACTCTGTCCGGGACTCTTGCCTACGACAAAACAAAGAGACAATGGCTAGCACGGAGCCAGAGAAGCCGGCCCCGGGAGCGATGTCGCCGCTCGAGGAGCCAGCAGCACCCAACGCAAGCGGTGCTGCCGGAAAGACTGATATCGAGATCGAGACTGAAACCGAGACCGAGGCCGGATCCTCGCCTCATAACAGCGACCACAACAACTACGATCCGAAGGCTGTCGACGATGTAGAGCAGCAGGGCACGACCAACGCTCTCGCCCGGGTGGTCTCGAAGTTCGGCGACCGGCCCGCGTGCTTCGCCAACACGCTGCAGGAGGTGTCCTTCGTCTTCATGGCGACGGTGGCCACGGCCACGACGTCGTTCCTGGGGGGCACGGCGCAGATCATCACGGTGGCGGTGTCGCAGGACCTGGGCATGACGCAGGGGCAGGTGGCGTGGATCACGGCGTCGACCAGCCTCGTGGCGGGGGCCTTCCAGCTGCCCCTCGGCCAGCTCGCCGACCTGCTCGGCCGCAAGCTGCTCTTCGTCTCGGGCCTGGGCCTGTTCAGCGCCTGCGCGCTGCTCGTCGCCTTCGCGAGGGACCCGTTCTGGTTGCTGTGCGTCTGCGGCGCCCTCGGCCTCTTCTCCGCCATGGTCGTCCCGCCCGCCATCGGCATCCTGGGCGCCGCGTACGCCCGGCCCTCGCGCCGCAAGAACGTCGCCTTCTCCGCCTTCTCGTCCGGAAACCCCCTCGGCTTCGCCTTCGGCACCATCCTCTGCGGCGTGGCCGTCAGCCTCTCCAGCTGGCGCGCCGCCTTCGTCCTGCTCTGCATCATCTGGGCCGTCTTCACCGTCATTGCCGTCTGGGCCGTCCCGGGCGCCGTCGAGAGCTTCGGTGGCGGCGGTAGTGGTAGCAATAGCCACACGGCGGCGCCGCCGCAACCGCCGTTCCGAGAGCGTCTCGGCGCCCTGCGTCACTTCGATTACGTCGGCACTGTTCTGACCGTGTTCGGCACCGGCATGCTCACGGCTGGGTTAACGTGAGTACTTGCCTTATGCGACTTCTTCTACCTTTCTACGCGTTGTGTTTTTCTCTTGTTTCCATTTCTACCAGTCTATCTAACATGCAGTCGAAAAGGTTGGGGCCCGAGGATGGCTGGGCCAGCGCACAAGTTATCGCGCTGCTAGTGGTCGGCGTCGTCGCGCTTGTCGTCTTCGTGTTCTGGGAGAGGGTGTTCCGTACACCGCTGATGCCGCCGCACATCTGGAAGGATCGCAACTTCAGCTTCGTAAGCTATATATAGGCCCTTTCATTTCATTCCATTACGATCCCTACTCGTTTCACACAATCGCTAATCCGCGCAGATAATACTTGTCGTGTTACTTGGGAATATGGGCTTTACATCTATCACTTTTGTAAGTGGTTCCCAAAATCTCCTATCATTATCGTATAACATAACTCAGGGTTTTTTGTTTTGGGGGGGTTCCCCCCCCTTCGCCCTCCAATACAAGGATGGCTTGGGATTCTTATCTTCTCACTATATGTCCAAATTGCATCAAGAAAGACAAGTCACTAATTGTATGTGCTCAGTGGGCTGCATATTTCATGCAAGATTTGCAACGCCTGACGACTTTGAATATCGCTGTCAGGATGCTCCCCATGGCTATTGGGGGTCTAATATGGAACGTCATCGCCGGGCGCATATTGCATCGCGTTAACAACACCGCCATTATGGCCTTAGGTAGCGTATGCTATCTTGCTGCCAGTTTGCTTATGTCGTTCATGAAGCCTGATAGCAAGTACTGGGCTTTTATGTTCCCGGGTTTCATCTTGAACGTCGCCGGGGCGGACTTCCAGTTCAACGTCGCCAATGTGAGCAGCACTTACCTCGCATCGCCTCCATCAGTGGCTGTGGCTAACATGTCGTCATCCAGATATACGTGATGCAGTCGTTGCCAAGCCACCAACAGTCCCTGGCTGGCGGCATCTTCAACGTCGTTATCAGGCTTTCGCAGGCGGTCGTGATGGGTATCTCAACAGCTGTTTTCAGCTCGGTTGAACTAACACCGAAAGGCATTGAGGATCCTATGGTCAAGTATACGAGGACATTTCAGGTAGCGGTGGCCCTCGCAGCCCTCAGCCTCGTGTTCTCCCCCTTTATTCGGCTAGGAACCCAGGGGAACACACCGAAAGACCCCGAAATGGAACACATGACGGAGAAGTCGTCAGATGGAACTACAGCCGAGACATGAAGTGTATACTCCCTACAAGGTGTCTGTGTGGGCGATGTATTGCTGGCAACTGGTCCCCATGCTGTGTCGTGAAGTAGACGACGCGATCTCAACACTCTCTCTCCGGAAGAGTCGCCCAGCATCGCGACCAGGCGGTGAGAACATGCCCCTGCATAAACAGTTGAAAGTCGAAGTCCGGCGTATCCGAGCCGTCTTTGCCCTGGGTATTCTTATTGGATATGGGTTCAAGTAAAAAGCACCATACCTTAATATGTATAATGATGATGAGAATAGGATAGTACGGAATTATAATGCCAAATAGAATTAATTAGGTCACAGAGGGCTTAATACACCTATATATTATTCCGGAAAAGATGAGATTGTGACTGTAGTAATGTTCTTCTGTAAATGATGACCGCAGTTTGATCCTAGTCGGGTGATTTTCAATGCTCAAAGTAGGTATCATTCAGCTGCCTGTAAATGGTGTTGTGGAGCTTTACTGTGCCTCCAACTTTGTGACTCAACACGCATATAAGTAAGCCCCAATGCACTTCCCAAGATAAGAGCAAAGGTCTTACGGACTAGTCTGTATATCCGAAACCGGTTGCTGTAGCAAGTCACTCCTGATACTTCTCTCACCACCACCAGTTGTCACTTCCAAGAAACAGCCATTCAAAAAAGAGTCATGGCGTCAAAGCATGCGTGGAAAGTTGAGGTGAGTTATCACAAACCTGAGCCACTGACGTACATGGTCCATTGACTGACTGATGAAGATGTAGCTCATCCCTTGGGACCATCTGAGCCCAGAACAGGTGCAACGTATGTATGATCAGCGCGTCGCCTGTGGCTGGAGAGCAGATGAAGTCCCGTTATATGTTGAGTCTGCAAAGAAAGGGGGTAAAATATTTTACTGGGTCGTACGTAATTCGGAATGACGGGGATGTTTTCGGCATGGGCTCAACAAGTATTACAGGCCTTGACGGAAGCCGTCCCTGGCCGAAAGGAACTCCTCGAAACCCATATCAAAGCCTACCCACAGGTGAGGGTCTATCCGAGTGCTTCAGGAAGTGGGAGCAGATCTAAGAGTAGACCAGGAAGCAGCCAGCATTGAAGATACAGCACGTGAGGTTCGACTTGCTCCAAGACAGCCCACCGGAAAACGGTTTACTCCAATCGGCCATGTAGCGCTTGATATCCACGACCCCGATGAGGACGAGAAGCTTGGCCTTCCAAGGGAAGGGGTCGCCTGGCTTCATCAACTCTATGTTTCCTATGCCTTGCAAGGGAAAGGGTACGGTGCAGCAGCGATGTCGCAGGTCGAAGCACTTGCTGTCAACAAGCCGCTAAACGCCAAACTGCTGGCTTTAGACACCATAGCAAAGGAATCGCAGATGGATCCGGTTGCGAGGAAGGACTTTCAAGCTAGAGGCGTTGCGATGCCAACGGTAAGTCTCATGAAGCTGAGCCCTGCACATGAACCCGAGGACTGATTTTTGGCTTAGGTATCGACGGAGGCTTGGTATTGTTCACAGGGTTGGCAGGTATACAATCACGGCAGTACTACCGTGACATTGAGTGATGGCAAGCCGTTTGATGTGAATATCGTGTATATGAAGAAAACAATCGTCTAGGCAGGTGAGAATTGAGGAGCGCTACCGATTCGTGTGATGGCCTGCATATATCGGAACGGGCCAAATCGAATGAAGCCAGTCCTCTTGTTCCTGGGCGTTTGAGAGCCAGTTATAGTGAAAGATGGAGAGCATCTGACATGGTAGAGATACAAATAACATCACTGCCCGCTTGCCACCTAAAACGCCCCTGTTCATCAATGGTTAGAGAGAAGATGCAGCGAGTGATGCAAGGCAATTCACCGTCGCATCGCATCGGAGATGCATAGAATATGCATGATTAGCTCCATGGGGGGTCTCAGGGTATCTCAAAAATGAGGTAACTGGACTCTCAGGCGATTAGGTACTCCCACAATCTGTACGGCGTACCTACCTTACCTACTTGTTGTCAAGGGTTGAACGGTTGGAAGGCATCACGAAGTTATGGAAGAAGGAAGCGACTGCCATAGGGCGGCCATAATCAGGTATTGTACAATACAGTACATACCGGTAGGTAACATGTGGGGGTGGGTGCCTGCTGGTGTCCCTGAGAGGTCCCTTTGGGTGCAGTGTGGAGGCCCGAGCTCTTAAATAACTGCACGTTTGTCACATGATCGCGCGTCATTCAGCATACGCCTCCAGCTGTGAGTTCTCGGTTTCTCGAGTTCTCGATTCCCATGACTTGGAGGCCCGGGGAATCGCTGTTACTCCAGATAACCGCATCTTCACATCCATTGGATCACCGCAGCCTGCATCAATTGAAGGTAGCCTCCGCCACATAGGGGGGTATCGTTACAACCCAACTTCCTTGTCGCGTTAGGCACGATGGCAGCATATACATAATCCACGGTTCCGTGTCTCTTCCACCTGTTTCACCGGGCATTGATGTAAGAAACACGTCAAGCCGAGGATAAAGCGTATAGTGAAGCAGTAAACATTTCTCTGCATACGCGTAAAAAGCCAGAAAGACCAACAAAATTCCACAGTGTTGACCGGTCTTGTCTCATGAGACGCCGGCAAAGCAACGACGTACTTCATCATTGTTCAGATGTTATCCAGCCACTTCTTGAAACACTCAAAGACCAAGATGCAGGCTTGGGTTACGAATGGCGGGCTCAATGATAGCCACAGCCATAGCAATAGCCAGCCCGTCACTTCGACTTCGGCGTTGGATGGCCTTGGTGGCACTCAGAAGCGCCACATTTATCAACCACAGCCGTTGCCTTCCTCAACACAGGAGAACTCGCAACCTCAATCACGTGCACCCATAATCAATGCAAACGCCGACAGGATTGCTGTCGCACCGACGGCAGGAGCTGCGACGCGAATCCCTCCATGGCCGAGTCGCCTAGGCCACTATCGAGAGGCATCTCTACCAATGGCCAAGCCCATTGCGAGCTCGGATCCCCATATCAAGAAGCCAGCACCCTTTTGGGAAGGGTCTACAATAGAAGGCTCTTTGGCAAGTGATACAGCTAGTAATGTAGAAGTCAATTCGGGCCTTCCATCTCAACATCATGCACCCGTGCCGGAGCCTAGTCACAAGCAACGCGATGTTCCACGTCAGCGACCTTTTAAGCGGGAGACGGGTCTGGAAAGTTATCCGAATTTCATTATGGGAGCTAGGGGCGTCATCGAAAAGGCCGGGGGCCCTTTGACCAGGAGTGCTTCTACACCTGATGCTAGGAATCATCGGGGCGGCTTTAAGCGGCCCCCTCTGCCTGATTCTGACCAGTATTCCGAGGATAGTCATTCCCAGGCTTCTCCTGAGAAGGCATCGCCTTTAAATCAACGACTTCACCATTCGCAAAAACTCCCTGTCCGGACTAGCCAGCGCGGCTCTTTCTCTGAACGGACTTCGTTCCCGCTGGAGGACAAAGCCATAGCTCCTACTATGCAACATGACTACCAGGATTCGGAAAATGAAGTCGAGGAACCTCAACCAGATATCAGGCGCGTAAAAGTTAAGACTCACGATCCCCGTCGATCGACAATCTTTGCCGATACGGACACTCAAGCAGACAGTCATCCCGAATCGGAGGACGAGACTGTCGAGCAGCAGCCAACACCAAAGCCAGCAGCAAAGACCAAACCCCAAGTCGCTCGACAACTATTCTCAAGAAATACGAAGGCTAATACTGCTCTTCACGAAAGCGCGCTGCCTCGCTCGACTACAGAGAAACATCAGTCTAGTTCAAAAAAGCGACCGTTCGAGCTTGATTATGATGACAGTGCTCTAGCACATATGAGCTACACTCAGCTCAGACAGGAGCCATTTGACTTTGACCCAGCACAAGCTGAAGCGCATTCAGTCGATTTCCCTCCACGAGGTACTCTGCCTGAAAAACTCGTCCACTTTTTAGACAAAGACCCAGCAACCCAAGTGGAGTTTTTTACTAAGATGCCCGTAAAAGACTGGGATAGCGCAGGGGACTGGTTCCTTGAGCGGTTCGGAGAGGTTACACAACGCCTCAAGGAAGCCCGCCAAAACAAGCGGGCAACGATAGAGAAGTTCGAGGCTGAAATCGCCGAGCGCGAGGAGGCTGTCAGGAACAAAGAGCAAGACATTAAGCTGAAGTTAGCGGATTTGAAGAGCAAGGGTGAAGGCTTGATGCAAAACAAGGATATGGACCAAGAATATGAGTGAGTAAAAGGAATATCCGTGGGCTACGAGCTGGGGACATCGACACGGTGTCGGAATGTGGGATACTGCAGATGAAAGCTATGCTGTCTCTTGCGTGTAATTATGGGTTCTTATGATGATGAGATCATGGTCTAGGAGTCGTGTGCTTTACTTGCTTTGCTTCACTGCCACTGCTATATAACTAGGTACCAAGAGCCATGCCAGGAAGTTTAGCCGGCTATAATAAGATACCCCCTGTGCCCCTATCCATACCTATATAGAATGTTATATGCAGCTATGTGTATATAAGTGCTGTTTCTTGCTACTCATGCGTCCGTCTGTCCACTCATACTCGAGATGGAAAACTTAAATGACAACCGTCTCCTGCACCCTCCTATCCTTCCCCACCACGAGCCGTAGCTGGCGCCCCGGCTGGTCGGCAGGGAACAGGCCCCGCCGCAGCCGGTCCGAGAACAGCTCGTACGCCGGGTAGTAGGCGTCGACGAAGCGGACGACCTGCTCGTCCGTCATCCCGCTGCCCTTCTCGCGCCGCAGCGCCACCTCCTGCTCCCGCCGCCAGTCGTACACCCACTCGGTGTCGGCCGCGTCCACGTGGATGAAGGCGTCGAAGTGGTCCGTCACCGCGGAGTCGTACGCCGCCAGCCGCGAGTTGACCAGCTGCAGGTGCTCGAGTGCGTGCCGTTTCACTGTGGGGCGAGGTGAGTTCAAGCTGAGGAAAGGGTGATAGAACGAGACGAAAAGAAAGAAAGGAAAGAATCTAAAGAAACCTATGGGAAAGGAATGAAGGAAAACTTACAAGTCCGGCTCGGCGCCCGCCACTTCTCCTCCACCTCGGCCGCGCTCAGCGACCGGAACCCGACGCACCACCCCTCGAAGATGACCACCTGCACGGGCCGCTGGCCCCTGCTGGCGTCGTTGACCGTCTCCCACGCGTCCTCGGGCAGCACCCGGTCGCCCTCCCCCGCGAACCGCGACTTGTCGTACCGCGGCACCCGGGTCGGCTCGCCGGCACAGAGCGCCGCGAAGAACCGCCGCGCTAAATCCATGTCGTGTGTGCCTGTTTTGGTTTGGGGGCAAGGTGGGATATGGTTAGCATATGAGTTTGGATGTGGATTAGTGTCGTATCGCAATTTTGAAGGGCTGTTTTTTTTTTTTTTTCTTTTTTTTTCACGTCCGTCAACTTGGCATGGAGCATATATACGAAAGAGGGCAGGAAAAGGAAAACCACAATCGATTGATCACTCACCCGGCTCCCCCCGGACCTGCACCAGCTGGTTGTCCGGGTGCGCCGCTGCGAGCGCCTTCTGGTCCGTGTGCGTCAGGTAGAAGTCGTCGATGCTGCAGACGAGCGTCTCGAGGCCCTCGTTGCGCCGCAGCTGTTCCGCGAGCGCCGAGACCAGCGTCGTCTTGCCCACGCCCTGGACGCCGTTGAGCCCGATGATGAACGGCTTTTTCTTCCCCTTGCCCTTGCCCTCTGCCGTCTCCGAGGCCGCAGTGTGCTCCCGAAGCCGCTCTAGGATAAACGGTATGCAGATCGGCGACTTGTCGTCGACGATGATGCCGCCGCCGCCGCCGCCGCCGCCGGTGCTCTGCGCGTTCTCCTCCATCCTAGTTCTTGTTCTTGTTCTTACTCTTACTCTTATCCAACGATGGGTCGAATGCCCCAAGTGAGAGACGAGCGAGCTTTAGAAGTAAGTAGGTAAAGCGAGCTTCAGCTCCGAAGCTCCGGTCGTTGATGAATGTTCACGGTTTAATGTATAGGCGGTAGACGGGTGGGGGGATGCGGATACTATAGGATACCTAGCGACCCGTAGCGTCGGTATTTAGATCGTGTTGCCGTCCGTGGGGCCCCGCATAACGGGCTCGGCCTAGTAGCCACGGTTAATCATGCTGCCGAAGGGATTACCTATAGGCATTATGTAACTTCAAAATAGGGGGACGGCTTTGACGACGACGTCATGTGCATGGTACGTCACTTCGTAATAGGAGAGGGAAAATCCCCCTTTTTTTCTACCTATATACACACATATATATCACGGTTTACTTACATAATTACACTATCACCACCAAAGACGAGTAAAGCTTATTAGTTACTGACTCAAAGTCATTTGTTTGCCCTCTGCCCGCCTTCAGTACAAATATCTATAGCTGGGGTGGTAATCACCCAGCCTTGCGATTTCCTCCTCCGTCTTGCCCTCGAGAATGTGATCACGTTCTCCACGGTCCCGCTTCCGGTTCTCACGCCGCAGCAGGAAGGATGTCGTAGCAAACAGGCACGCCGAGCAGAACACGAACGCCAGCGACAGGCCGTGGCCGAGCTTGTACTCGGGCTTGTCCTGCGTCCGGTAGATGAAGCTAGCGAAGATCCCCGCCGTGTTCCCAAGTGTCATGCTCGTGCCCTGCCCGGCCGCGCGCTTGAAGTGGCTCGGCAGGTTGTTCGGCATCCAGCTGATCGGGATGCCGACCGCTACGTAGAGGCCGCTGGCGATGATCATACACCCGGCATACTGTGCACCGGCACCATACCCCGGCGTCCCGAGCATGATCGCGTAGCCGGCGCATGCAGTCAGGCACCCGCCAACGGTGAAGTAGCCGCGGTACCCGGTCCTGTCAGAGTAATACGCGACGACGAGGTAGACAACGGCGCCGCACGCATAGCACGGAATCGTCAGCAAGTTGGATTGGATGCCACTGTACCCGAGCGCGCTGATGATCGTCGGCAGGAAGGTGCTATAGCCGTACAGCATGACCGTGACCCCGATCTGAGCCGTCGCCAGCGCCCACACCTTCCAGTCCCTCCACGCCTCGAAGCACTGCTGCCAATCGACCTTGTGCTTGTCGCCCTCGAGCCCCAGCGACGTGCCGTCTAGCCGCTGCCGGAGCGGCGTGAACGACTTCTCGCGGTCCGTCAGGTAGCGCGCGTCGTACGGGTCGTTCGCGAGCACCAGCCCACTAAGGACGCCGAACACGACGGTGGGCAGGCCCTCGACGATCATGAGCCAGCGCCAGGCCGCCAGGCCCCCGGCGGCAGCGGCGCCGTCCATCAGCCCGACGGCGTAGCCGAGGAGGCCGCCGCAGGAGCCGGCGACGGCGGACGCGGCGAAGAGGAAGAAGACGCGGACGGCGAGCTCGCGGCGGCGGTAGAAGAAGGTCAGGTAGAAGCAGATGGCGGGGAAGTAGCCGGCCTCGAAGGCGCCGAGCAGGAGGCGCAGGGCGATCAGCTGGCCCTTGGTCCGCACGAAGCCCGTCGCCAGGGAGGCGAGCCCCCAGCACACGGACACGGCCGGGATGAACCGCTTGGGCTGCACCAGCTTCAGGACGAGGTTGGTGGGCAGCTCGAACAGGACGTAGGTGATGAAGAGCATGGATACGCATAGCTGGTACTCGTTGCCCTGCAGGCCCAGGTCTTTCTCGAGGCCGTATAGGCGGGCGTTTCCTGAGAAATAATATGGCATTAGCATTGGAGGTTTCAGAGTCTGGAAAGAGAGACTAGGGTATTGTCGAAAGATCGAAGCCTACCGATGTTCACCCTGTCGAGAAACGAGAGGATGTAGAGAGCTATGACGACGGGGAAGATGTTGATGTCAAGCTTTCGCACCATTCGCCTCTCCTCCTCGGGGGTCATGTCTGCTCCTCCGAGATCGCCATTCTCGATGAGGTATGGAGAGTGGTCAACCTTGCTCTCGGCCGCGGCCACAAGGTGGCTGCGAGGTGCGGACTCCGCTACCATGTCAGGGGTCTTCGACTAGATTTTGAGATGGAGAAATCACATTTGACTTTGAGTGCCGGTCAGGAGAGGATGGGTCTTTAACTATAGTGATACATATGCCACGAGGGTTTATAACCCTAGAACCTCAATACACATACCTGCATACGCATGAAGACCTTAGTAGATTACTCAGACTGCAGTTGATGATACTGGGTCGTGCCATGCAGTAGCTCGCGTATTATAGCATTACCTTGTCCAGAACACAATGTGCGTCCACTTCCACATACAATACATGCTTACTTACAGCTTCAAGAGCATTTGAGTCAGGGGTATGTGTGGAGAGATGACAACCCCTAGTTGGGATGTTGTGCGATGAGTGGTGCTATCGGTCTGCCATGGCCGTGTTCCTTGTCCTTCAGTCATGGGGTACGGCGTTGAGGTTGCATTCGGCTATGGCACATCCCCGATGGTTTATATCACCAACAACTATAGTCCATGGTTTATCGGCCTTGGACCAGAAGGCCAGCATCTCCTAGCCGCAAAGCTTACAGCTGAACCGATATACTTTCACGTATGATAGCCAAATTCGAGTGTTTATACTCTACATGGAGGTATGTGCTCCCCCATCGAGGAAGATCCTAGCCCCGTTAACATAGTCGCTAGCTCGACTGGCGAGGAAAACAGCAATCCCCTTGAAATCATCCGGTGCTCCCCATCGCCTCGCTGGTATGCCACTGACTATCTTCGCATTCGCCTCCTCGTCGTCCACGAATCGTTGTGATAGGGCTGTGTGGATCCATCTACATAGGGCAACAGGTGCTGGTTAGCATACCCGGAACTCTCGTGGCCAATCTTGACGTAATGTAGAAAAAATCCCACTTACCCCGGATAGATAGCATTCACTTGGATGTTGTACGGTCCGAACTCGGTTGCGAACGCATCTGTCGCTTGGCCTACCGCTGCCTTCATCGGCCCGTACACGGAGAAGGTGGGCATGGGCTTATGGGCGGCGAGAGAGCAGATGTTGATGATCTTTCCTCCCTTGCCGCGCTCCCCCATGTGCCGGGCAACGCACTGGGACATGACCCAGGTGGCGTTGAAGTTGATTTGTATGATCTACTCGAAAGTGCGATGTTAACTAGATTGTTTACGAATTTCTCTGTGTTTTTACTTTATCCCTTTCTTTATTCTCACGATCAAACTTGGTCATGCGTAAGAGCCCGTATAACAAGAGCCCGTATAACTTACAGCGTCCTTGTGCTCATCGGTCTCATACAAGATCGGTATCGACCCGCTGCTGATACCGGCCACGTTACAAAGGATGTCGATGTTGTGTCCATCGTCGATAACCCGCTTTACGACTTGCCTGATTTCCTTGTTGCTTGACAGGTCGCAATCGTAAACAAAGACCTTGCGGCCCGTCGCAGCTACCAGCTGCTCGTGGAACCTGGAGCTATCCCCCGGGATCTGGAAGATGATGATGTCGGCGCCAGCTTCGGCCAGGCCCGTGGCCATACCGCCGCCTATGCCACCATTTGCCCCTGTAACGAGCGCTGTCTTGCCGCTAAGGTCGAACAGAGACAGTGTCGGAATGCCAGTAGGCGGCGGGATGGCCGGATACTCAGGAGGCATGGGGAACTCTGGGATGACCTTTGGCGGGTCCCTATCGGTTGTCCTATTTACGTCTCTAGGGGTAGTCATCGTAGTATGTATAATCTCTTGAGATAACAGAAAGTTACCTCAGGGTTGTTAAACAAAATAATAGTCAAGGATTCAAAACTCAGTCTCGACTAGATCCTGACGGCCAGGTTCGAGAAGGGAGAAGCGGCCTGCACCGTAGCTAAGTATTCAGACATACCCCGCAAGACAAGGGTCGAGTAATATAGCTATGCGGTATACACTTCATAATGTTCCTATGTAAGCCCGCACGTATATACGGAGAGCGCATGGGGGAAAGGAGCGACAGTAGCTAATACTTGGCAATAGTAGTTACCGATCTTACAAGCCTGCCCCTTTCTCTAAGCAGTCTAGCCAAGAATCTCTCCATAGGATATGGGCCGTAGCCGATGATCGACCAACTGACTAGGTGCAACTCCCCTCAATGCTTGGTGAAGGATGAGTGTCACGATCGTTTAGCCAGTTATTAAGAGACCGTGGGCGAACGGGCGGGGTCTCTGCCTGTATTATAGACAGTAGTTTGCGACAGCCCCTGAACCCTGACCTGTAGGTAAGAAGATTCAACATAGCAAGGCCGCTGACTCGACCTAAACGACTAACGATTTATCGGCTACTTCGACGGTTGCAGGCGATGCATACGCTGTTAGCTAGCTTCTAGGTAACCCTGCAAAAGACATTTCAAGCCCTGAACGCAAAAGCAAAGGGCTCTGGAAGACTACTGAAAATGATACAAAAAATAAAGACAAAAAAAAGCAAAAGTAAGGGCTTCGCCGGGATTTGAACCCGGGACCTGTCACATTTTGGATCACGATAATGGTTTACCGTGGGGAACTCCCGAAGCGACAATCATACGACTAGACCACGAAGCCATTCTTGGTTGAGTTTAAAGTCGTCATATAGCGTATTATATAGGAACATTGCTATAGTGCCCGGGGTTTCTCCGCTGGGTCGTACTATGATCGTCAGCCAGCGATGTCAGCATAACTAGTAGTAACGTTCTGGTCGGTTTTGTGGGGAATTCAAGGAGAGTGAGTTTGTGTTTCTTGAGCTGTTCATATTAACTCCGTACATCTAGCAACTGCCAGGCACGCAATATATTCGCGTACTTAGTATTACCTGTCTATGTACACGTAAAGACGCTTACCTACTCACTCCATCTCAGCTACATACTTAAGTTACGTTAGGTGTGCTTTGTAGGCAACTAACTATTCTCATGTGAACTGAACTGACCTGCTACAGAACCCGAAGAGGCTGTTTCCATAATTATGCCTGGCTGCCGGTTAGTCTAAAAAGGGGATAAGTATGGGTCTTTTATGCAAGGTTGAGAGTTCCCAGACGCTAGGACCGCTAGAACGGCTAGGTCTATTTAATTACAGACTACCAGTTTAGGTACCTAGTCCAGGTAGTCCAGGTAGTCTAGAATCCCTGCAGCTCCCACCTATCGGGGATCAACTCTACAACTCTACGACTGACTCTCCAACCTTGGAACAACTCTAGCCAGACGTCGCCCCCAATCATTCCAACGTTGTCATCGATATTCTACCAAACTTGTATCCGTACCCGTACACACTCTACACCTGCACTCGACAGGCCAATAGATGGTAAGGCGTACCGAGTATGAATAGCACAGACTCATAGCCTGCTGTCTCCCGAATACTTACCCGTTCGATCAACCGTCGAAGCTACCTTCTCGAATCTCACCTGCTTTATGAGACAACCTGCCACCAACGTAGGAAGGATGATTCGGGTACTTGACTACTCTTGATATCTAGCTCAAGACATCGAGATGTTCCTGTCAGGCTTTTTAGGATCCTCCTTAGGAAGGAATGATTCTTCTTCCAGTCCAGGTACCAAGCAGAGCAGAGCGCTCGCTGAACCATCCGATGATACCTCGAGACGCCGATCCCGAAGCCCCGATGTGTCCCATGGCGGCAGTCTGTACATTTCGGACGAGTCGCAGCTCCGGCCCATCGAACCTCCCCCTCGTCAGATCGCCGATCTCAACGGTAACCTCGAAGTCCTCGCAACGCTATTCCCCGACGTGCAGATAGAGGTGTTCCGAGAGATGCTCTCGAGCTTCTCCGAGGAGTCCAGGATCGAGATCGTCACGGATTTGCTATTGAGGAACCCCGGCGCCTTTGTCAAGGGCCGACGGAGAGCCACGAGCACGAGCAGCCCCGACCACAGGCCTGAGCAGCAGCAAGATGAGATCACGGACGAGGAACACTTAGTACCGCGAAACGAGGCATTCCGAGACGCCAGGTACAAGGAGGCCGTGAGGAACCTTGCCATGCAGGAGTTCAAGGGTCTCTCACGGTCGTCCATCGACGCCGTGCTGTCCGAGTGGAACCACGCGTACCTCGACGCACGACCGACCCTGGTCGAGCTGTTCTCCAAGTCTTGGAAGTTCACCATCTCGTCTATGCTCTTCCGCCGCAAGCCTCTTGCCGCCGATGCCGCTGAGACGCACCCCCTAGTCGTGTGGAAGTCGACGGGAAATGGCTCCATCGTGCCCACCATAAAGGCGACCGGCAGCGCCGAGCTCGACCGCGAGTTGTTCGCCGAGCTGATCGTGCCGCTGCAGCGCCGCGAGCGCACCGACCGCGAGGAAAAAGATCGCGCCCTCGCCCTGGCCCTGCACACCGAGGAGGCTGAAGCTTGCGATGCCACGTACGAGTGCGGGTGCTGTTTTACCGAGGCGACGTTCGAAGAGTTCACGACGTGTAGCAACATCAAGCGCAACAACAACGCCGCAGCCGGGGAAGAGGAAGAAGGAGAAGGAGATGAGGACGAGGATGAGGATGAGGAGGTACACATGATCTGCTTCCGGTGCGTGCAGCACTCGATCAAAGAGGCCGTGTTCGGACAGGGTTGGCAGCGCAGCATCGACCGGGAGACGGGCACGCTCCGGTGCCCGGCGGTGTGCTCGTCCTCCCCGACCGGCTGCTGCGCCGGCCGCATCTCGTCGCAGCACATGCAGCGCGCCATGCTTGATGAGCCGAAGGGCTTCGAGATCCTGCACAAGCTCGACCAGCGCCTCGCCGAGCACGACCTCGTCGCCAGCGGCTTGCCGCTCATCCGTTGCCCCTTCTGCCACTACGCCGAGGTGGACGACATCTATACCCCCGCGGATAGTACCACTGCCGCGGCGGGGGGCAGCAGCCGGTGGCGACCGCTAAGGCTATGCTCCGCCAACATCCCGAACCTCGTCCTTACGGCGCTCCTGGTCGTCCTCGTCCTGCTGCCCCTCGGCCTCCTCGTCCCTGCCGCCCTCGGCGTCTTCGCCCTCGCCTACTGCGTGCCGGCAGCCTGGTCCTACATCGCGGGGCACGCCTCGCGGGCGCTGCAGCGGCACCGGCGGCGACGACGGGGGCTGCGGTTCACGTGCGCGGCGGCCGGCGGCGGGGGGTGCGGGCGCTCGTCGTGCCTGGGCTGCGGGCGCGCGTGGCGGGACCCGCACGTGTGCCACGAGTCGTCGCTGGTGGCGCTGCGGACGCAGGTCGAGCAGGCCATGTCGCTGGCGGTGAAGCGGGTGTGCCCGCGCTGCGCGACGGGCTTCGTCAAGGCCGCCGGCTGCAACAAGCTGACGTGCCCCTGCGGCTACCGCATGTGCTACGTCTGCCGCGCCGACCTGGGCGCCGACGGCTACCGCCACTTCTGCCAGCACTTCCGGCCCGAGGGCGACGGCTCCCGCTGCGCCGAGTGCGCCCGCTGCAACCTCTGGGAGGCCGAGGACGTCGACGCCGTCCTCCGCCAGGCCCGCGCCGACGCCGTCGCCCGCTGGCGCGACGACGCGGAGAACCAGCGCGAGCTGTCCGATGCCGAGAGGGCCTACCTGCAGGATGCCGTGGGGAGTGGCGGCGGTGCGGGCGGTAGTCCTGGCGGCGACGGTGTTGGCGGTGGCGGTAGCGTGAGGTCCCCGCCCGCGGCGAGGAAACGGCCCGGGCTGCTCGGTCGCCTGCTCGCCGGCGGTAGGAAACTGACGATGGAGGAATTCTGCGATCTCGTTATCGAGGCCTTGTTCGCGTGAAGAAAGGGAAAAAAAAAATGAAGATGAAAAAATAATGATTTGTCAAGATGATCGAGCGTTTTTGTTGTTACCAGCCAAAGAAAGGAAAGAAGTAGAATAATGAGACTGCGTAGTCGAGTACCCTCCTTAGCTTGGCGTTTGGTATAGTAGAGGAATCCGGCGAAGGATGAAATTTGGGGGTCCTGTTTCATTTACTCTTCAAATGGAAACCAGCAACCACAGAATAACAAGAAAGGAAGAAAATGAGCTCGGCCAGTCAGCCGGGGAGTTACGATTAACTTGTTGATACTGGGTTACGTATAGAGGAATTCTGGCTATTACTGAGATTGAAGGCGTTTTGTCAGGAGCTATTGGAGTTTCATTAACATATGTTCCAGTACACAGAAAGAAACAGGGCAGAGCTGAGTAGAAACCAGAAAGGGGTGACAATCATACCATCCTCATCAACAGCGTTCATATCTTGATAAACACGACCGACTGATATATTATATACTGTGCCGCTGCCTTTTATAGCTTGCTAGGTACCTATAGACGTTGAATAGAAATAGAAAAATAATGATGATGAATCAATCAGCTGCTTCATCAAGTCCCAATCCCAAAGTGTTTTCATAAGCATGTCAAATAAATTCGAGGCACTACATAGTAGGTCTGCAAGGCATAATGCATACAATCAACTAAACTAATTCAATCCATCCTTACATACATATAATTCATTAATCTCGCTGTCAAGGATTCCGCCAAAAACATATATAACAAAAACAGGGACCGGCACCGTAGGCTAGCCAGTCAGTCCTAAGTATGAACCGCGCACTTAACAGCCATAGCCACTCCCTCCCCCTTCCCCCTAGCCTAGTTATCACGGTTGGTTTTCACTTGCCCCCTTTCCTTTCCATCCTTCTCCTCTCATCTCCTCTTCTCTCTAGCCTAACACTCTTGTAAATTGCCTACTTGAGAAGTTTCTTATCGATGAGCTCGGCGCCGCCGCCCGAGATGGCGAGCTTGCCCGTCTCCTTGACCTTGGCCTGGAAGACGACCTTGTTGTCGCCCTCCTTCCACATCTCGGTCACGAGGGTCTGGCCCGGCAGCACCGTGCCCGCGAAGCGCACCTTGATGCTCCGGAAGGGGCCGAACCGCTCGTACACGGCCTTGCCCACCACGCCCATGAAGCACAGCCCGTGCAGGATCGGCTTCTTGAAGCCGCCCATCTTGGCGAAGCCCGGGTCGATGTGGAGGGGGCTTTTTAGCAGGGGAGGGAAGGAACGTCAGTCTTTCTTTCTTTTTCTGGTGATGGTGTTGGCGATGGCTCAGACTTACTTGTAATCGCCGCTCAGCCGGTACACGGCCGCCTGGTCCTCGGTGGTCTTGGACTCGACCAGGACGTCGGGGAGGCGCTTGGGGGGCACGTTGGGGGCGGTGGCGGCGCCGCGGTCGCCGGGGCGGCGCTGGCCGCCGAAGCCGCCGCAGCCGCGGAGGAAGACGGTGGCCTCGTTGTAGAAGAGGTCGGCGCCGGTGTCGGCGTCGACGGTGGTGACGCCGCTCTTGAGGACGGCGGCGTTGCCCTTGTCGACGACCTCGATTAGCTTGGCGTAGTTCTTGGTGCGGGCGGCGGTGGGGACCGGCCACTTCCGCACCTCGAGGTACTGCTCGCCGTGCAGCAGCATGGTGGGCGAGAAGTTGGGCACGACATCGTCGAATCCGAACGGCATGGCCGCGTCGAACTGCGGCACCACCCCGAACGTCGGCAGCACCTGGAAGTCGTCGTGGCCCTCGTACACGTACCGCAGCTCCGACGACCGCGCGCCCACGCCCAGGTTGTACAGCGTGCTGTCCCGCTCCGTGTAGCTGAACTCTGTCTCGGGCGACGTTGTCACCTGGGCCTTGGCGATCGCGTCGAGGTACTGGTTGCCCAAAGAAGGCGCCTGGGCAGGTTCCTAGGGAAGAAATATGGCTTGTCAATAAAGACTGACACAATACAAGAATTTGTTGTTACATTCAAGAAGGTTCTTTTTATATACACTAGTGCACAGTTGGCCAAAGACCAGACGAGACAAGACGAGACGAGACGAAACACCAAGGAGAAAAGTAAAAATAGAGAATGACGTAATCTATACCTTCGTTGCTCCTCGCTTGTTCTCCATGTTCGCCATAACCACCTGCATGGCGTCCGCGGCCTTCTCGGGGTGGTCGGCCCGACCATCGTCGAAGTCAACGATCTTAGACCAGTTCTTCGCAACCTCTTCCGGTTCCAACTTTACGTCTACGGGGAAGCCAACGCCGCCTGTCCGTTGCCACCTCGTCTGGCCGCACCAGCCACTACCGACTTCGTATAGCTTTCCAGTCGGTCCCTCCGGGACCTTGTCACTAGAGAGCGCCAGGACAAGAGGTGCGATATAATCGGGCTTGAAGGCCTGAACCAATTCCGCAGGCAGGATTGTGGCGGTCATGGCAGTCCCCGCATTGGGAGCGATGGTGTTGACGTAAATGTTATACTTGGCACCCTCAAGAGCGAGGGTTCGGGAGAGCCCCAGAATGCCAGCTTTCTATATAGGTATTAGCATTCACATTTCTCGTTGGTGGTTCCAACCCGTCCGGAGGTCACTTACAGCTGCAGCATAGTTCGTTTGTCCGAAGTTGCCGTAGATACCGCTCGTCGACGTAGTATTGATAATACGGCCGTATTTCTGCTTCAAGAAGATTGGCCAGGCCGCCTTGGTGACCTTGTAGGTACTTCGTAGATGAACATTTAGAACAGGGTCCCAGAGCTTGTCATCCATGTTAGTAAAGGCCTTGTCCCTTAGAATGCCGGCATTGTTGACGACGATGTCCAGACGGCCGAACGCATCTATGGCACCCTGGACAACCTTCTCTCCCTCCTCGGAAGATGCCTTTACGCCAGCCGCCTTGCCGCCCAATTTCTTGATCTCTCCAACGACAGTGTCGGGATCTACGAGGTCATTGACCACCACAGATGCACCGTACTTAGCGAACGCGAGACAGTAAGCACGTCCGATACCTGCACCGCCTCCCGTAACCAGAGCAACACGGCCTGTGAAATCCAACTTCTCTCCTTGTGGGTTAGGCCCTAATTTCAGGGACTGCTCGAGGAGGCCCACGAAATCGTTTGTGCCAGTAGGATGTTGGGGGTCCGAGAAGTCGATAACCTTATTCCATTGCTTGAGGATCGCACCGGGCGTGTAGCTGTCATCCGCCTTGAGCAGAAGACCGCTCGATCGCTCCCATCTCAACTTAGCCATATGACCAGCGCCGGCTTCGAAGATACCGCCGTTCTCCGAGGTGTTGTTCTTGTGGGCCAAAACAGCCACCAAGGGCACAATCCAGTCGGGCTTCATGTTCTCCAAAACGTCTGGTGGCAGGATGGTCTCGGTCATGCGACTCGCCGCCATGGGCGCAATGGCATTGGACACGATGTTGTACTTGGCGCCCTCCTTGGCGAGCGTCTCGGTAAATCCGACAATGGCCAGCTTGGCGGCCGAGTAGTTGGCCTGGCCGAAGCTACCGAACAAGCCCGCGGCGGACGTGGTGTTGATAACGCGACCATACTTCTGCTTCCGGAAATGCGGCCAGGCCGCCCGCGTGCACTTGTAGGTACCCTTGACGTGAACTTTGATCACCAGGTCCCAGTCCTGATCCGTCATGTTCTTGAAGCTGACGTCTCGCAGGATACCGGCATTGTTGATGAGGACATCAATGCGGCCGAACGCCTTGATGGCGGTCTCGATGATCTTCTCGCCGTTCTCGACGCTGTCGTAATTGGCCACGGCTTGGCCACCAGCGGCTTTGATCTCGTTGACGACGACATCGGCAGTCTATATGCCACAAAGAAGAGAATGTTAGTAAGAGGGATCTTCGTTCGGACCGCGTGCACCCAGAGTATGGAGTCAATGTATGGATTAAATGTATGGATATGGAGTATATACATGCCTTGGTGGTCGAGTTGCTGTCGCCCTTCACCGAACCGCCGAGGTCATTGACAACAACCTTGGCTCCTCTCGAACCGAAAAAGGTGGCGTACGCCTTACCCAGACCACCGCCAGCGCCGGTGACGACGACGACCTGATCGTCGAAGCGCAGCTCACCCGCCATGGTAATATAGAGGCAACGTAGCGACGTGGATGGATATATGCCAAAGGGGTAGGGGAATGAAAAGGGAAATGGTTGCGATAGAAGGGATTGTGAACCCAATAGGAGGAAGAGATTATATTATATGATGGACAAGCAGGAGAAGGTTGGGAGGTTTGCAGCTTGATGTTCCGTACTATACATGTAGATATGTAGATGGTATGTGGTATATGTAGGCATATGTAGGCATATGTAGGTGTTAATTCATAAGCAGCTACGGAAGCTCTCCAGCATCATTTCCCCAGCTTTCCAGTCTACTCTGTACATACAATACATACCAACCGACTCCATACCCGCCGTTAGTACAATGCCTGGGGCTGCTAGGCACGCTACTGCGCATTATTCTTCCCTAAGCACCGAATAACATGCCGCATTCGACCACAGCTTAGCTCCCTTTTTAGATCAGCCGAGGCAGAGAGCAGCGACCCGACGTCTCCCATTTGCCATCTGGAAGAATGCCGAGGGCCCGCTCCAGGTCTCATGCTTAACCGTGATACCGACCAACGCGGGCTTGACTAACCCCGATCAAGGAACGCTCAACACCTGGGCAGCTCCCCGCTGTGTTGTACTGTCAATATACGAAGTACGAACGAAGTGTTGCAGACGACAATGCCTACAGACGGGTACGTACATACATGTACATACATAAGTTGGAGGCTTACATGGCTGTTCACATGTCAACAGGCTAACTCAACCTTATGAAGCGGGAATGAGGTCATGTGTCTCCTCGCGCATTGTACCTAGTTTAGTTCCTTATTCCCAGGCCAAGGGGGTTAACACATGATATTCAATTTCCTCCTGAGCAGTGAAGAAGCAGTCCTGGCTGCATATATACTATGTGATTTCCAAGGCTGGATGATGCGATGCGAATCATTGAACCGATGGGCACTTTGATGCCGTTGGGACCAACCGCGCTCGTTAAATACCCGCTATCGAATTCCCTGCAGGATACACTACGTACATAATTACGTACTCCGTACATAGGTAATCACGTACGTACGTCTAAGAACGTGTTGATGTTTCTTTGGATACATACATAGCTTCTCCATCAATCGCTCAAGTCTATAATGCCTTGACTACAGTATTGTACGCGTACATTTCCTCATGCTCTCTACATCATAACCATCGTACGTGATCTATGTTGTCTCGCTCTCGACAATAAACATCAGTCCTTGCCGGAAGATACTTAAGTATTCTAGGTATGTACTCCTTGACCAAGAAGCACCCCGCAATCACCCAGGTATACGACCCCCACACCCTTCTTCTCCTTTACGATTCAGCCAGCCAATGGGAGAAAGTCAGCTACATCCGACGGCAGTTATATTCAAGGCATCATCGCGGCTCTGTTTTTCAAGTGCCTAGGCTACTCGCTGCAGATCAAAGCCCCAGGATTTGGGTTCACCGTCTTGGCAACTATACCTGTACTATAGTAGTGAAAGTCAATCGCAGCAGTTGTGAGGCCAATCTACGTAGTATGAGCATTGCGTACGTAGTGAGCCTTCTCGCGCCAAAAGAAAACTCAATGGGTTTTCCTAGTAAGTGATATGATGAAACTGGAGTCCATTCATGTAATGGAAAGTAGTAGCTGAGATGGTAGAAGCAAATCTATGTTATCTAGTATATATACATTTCAGTAGGAAAACCAGCCATGTATCCTTCGTCGAGTGGTGGCAGCATCTGATGGGGTAGGTAGGGTTGTTGTATGCGGATGAATTGACCTCCCACGATCCTTCGTATTATTGTGAATACCTCCACTTCGACATAAACGGTCCTCCATATTTCGATAGCTTCCCCTGATTGAACGCTGGACATTGTGGCAAGTTGCGCACATTCTTAGCGACTCGCAAATGTACTGTCGTTTGCGATGATGACCTTCGTAGGCTCAATGTGGGCAGAAGTCGCGACGGCCTATTGTCCCATTATACCATATCTCTCCTGGCTGCTTGAACCATCTTGTGACAGGGGTGCTTGTGTGTCACATCACTCAACCAATATATAATCCGCAGTCCCCTTATTACCAACTCCCAATCTTCCATGCTGAAGACGAGCTTGGAGAAGTCACACAGGGACAGTTGGCTTAGGCGACTGAGCACACTATGGAATGGGGCTATGTCCCGGCTCACGGAACCCAACACTGGTAGCACCGGGAATCAGTATCAAAATTGATGTTAGATCTAGGAGTGCTATGGCTAGCATCACCAGATCACTGCCTCCATTGGTAGTGGTATCATCTCGGCTTCGTTTGAAATAACTTAGGATGCAGAAGCAACGCAAAGTCGCCTGGGAGCAGTGTCGCTATTTGCTATATGACCAACGCTACGGTATAGGACTTGTCGACAAACCGATCACCTAGGGGTCGCACCGAATCCTGAAATTTAATAGTGTTGAAACGAGCCCCCAAACAGTAAGGATATATAATGGTTGAGTGCTATGATGCATCGTTTAAGTTTGGCTTCAAAAGCTAATTGTTTCGACTTTCAGCCCTCCCAACAAAGGGGGCCTATCGGCAATCCGCTCAAGCAGTCACGGGTCCAACGGCGACTTTCTCGCGAAGTTTCTGTCTCTCAACCGCAAGTTGCTGCCTCTCCTTCTGCTGCTGCTTGGTCTTAATGGTGGAGAACGCGCCACGAGCCCCGTGGCGAATTTTGGTTATCATATCAGCAGCCTTCCCCTTGGTGATGTCCGCAGCTTCTAATTTCTTGTCCTCATCTCGGAGTTGATTCAGGAACTTGAGCTGGCCCTCGGTTGGGGGTCCGCGGCGCCAGGACTGCGATTTTGAGATGAGCCAGCGCGGATACTTTTCTGCCGCATAACTATCAGCCCCATGCACAGCGGCGACGAGGGTAGTCGCTTCGCACAGGCGCCGAGGCTTCGCGTAGGGAACCTTTGCCGAGAATTTTTTAGGTAATGCCTGGACTTCCCATGCCACGTATTGGACGTCGCTGGCTTCCGTGTCATCTGCCCGTTCCAGCCTGAGAAATGACCCGTCCAGGCCCGAGAGTATGTACTTGTCCGGTGCAGCTTGTACCCAGGCATTCTGGCTGATCGCGCGGATGTGTCTCTCGGTCGAGGTGTCCTCAATGAGGTCGAACACGGACTCATACTCAGTAAACGTGATCTCCCCATTCGCATTGGGGTCGTTCGCCTTCATTGTAGGGAAGGTACCAACGGGAGCGGTTTCTGCAAGGACTTGTTCTTTTCTCTCCTGCTCAGCATCCTTTCGCTCCTTCAGACTTTTGAGATCCTCCACGGAGGCATCCTTGACAATTTCCGAGGGATCGAGGCCGAACAGTGTGGGCGTGGATACCACACCGGTCGACAAGCTCGACACCATATCTATGATGTGGCAGTTGGTCTTCCCAGGATGCAGTCTCATACCTCTTCCTATCATTTGAACCAGGAGATTGCGGGAGCGGGTTGGTCTCCCCAACAGAACGCAATCGATATTGGGAATATCCGTTCCCTCTGTGAAGACGCCACAGTTGACCAGGACTGGAAACTCCCCTCGCTTGAACGCATCTAACCGCTCGCTCCTTTCCACTTTGGGCGTATCACCGGTCACGAAACGGGCATCCACGCCGTGCTTTCGAAATGTTTGGCATAATCCAGTCACATGTGCGAGATCCACACAGAAGGCCAGTGTCGATTTCCGCCCGGCAGCCTTAGCAAACCAGCTACGGACAGTAATCTCGTTGACACGATCGGTATTCACCACCTCGGATAACTCTCCTTGTCTGAAATCGCCGTTAGATCCAGACTTAACCTTGGTAAGATTCGCTGTTGACTCGACTGTCGTAAAGATGACATCTGATAACCACTTATCGCCTATCATGTCGATATAATCCTTGTGGTAGGCTATTTGATCGATTGCGGACCCTAATTTAAGGCCATCGAATCGTGAGAATGTAGCCGAAACTCCAACCAAGATGGGAGAGACATCTCTCTTCTCTTCTAATCCGAAGTGCTCTAAAGTTTTCAGGTACATAGGTGCGACGATATGATGAGCTTCATCAACAAGTATCAGCTTGAACTGCCTCGGATCAAACTTGTCGATCCGATCTCCCGAGGTGATGCTCTGGATGCTGGCAACGGTGATGTCTGCCGAGCCCGATGAATGTATATTGCCCATTTCGATCTCAACCGTCTTGGTGGGATATGCACTGGAGCAGTGCCTTGCTGCTTGCTCCACCAACTCTCGCCTGTGGGCCAAAATCAAGGTCCGATCAGCCCTCTTGAGACGCGGTGGGATCCGTTCGATGAGCTGGGTGAAGATGACCGTCTTCCCTGCACCTGTGGCTAAGGAGATGCCTATGCGCTTATGACCGACTTCTATGGTGGTCAAGACAGATTGTATGCATTCTTCTTGGTAGTCACGGAGCTGGATGGGGGAGAGTACTGAGGGAAGTGGTGAGCTCTTCAAGGTAGCCGCTGTCAGCACTGCTGAAGCTGAGAAGGAGCGTCTTGGAGGTGGAACAATACTGGGTGGTATTTTCCATGACAAGCTCGCCAGATGAAGCCATCTTGGACAAAGACGTGGCATTGCACATCCTGTGAAACGATGGATAGATGAAAGGATGGTGGGTTGTCTTGAGGGAGTTGGGACCAGGTCAGAGGAGCTAGACGAGGCTCTGGTGAATGGAAATGAAATGTATCTTTGCATGTGAGTTGAGCTCAATCATTGATCCCTGATATCTCAAATACTTTAAACACCTTGAATATCTCTCTAATGGAAGTGTCGACTGTGACAGTCCGTGAAGGTTTCTTATCGGCAGACGGATCTCACTCCTATTGGCTGTATGATGGGCGCTAACAAATTAGCACAGCCCGTTAGCGTGAGACCGACGGCTGCTGTGCAACCTACAGCGGCCTTGACTGCTGTGACTGCCCTGAATGTCTGGATAACCTCGCCTAGCGCTATCCGATAAGGGGCACTTAGGGCACTGGGTTACGGTAGCAACAGAAACGCAACAGAAGCGCGTCCTCTCTCCTGACTAAACGAACCACCTACATTGAAATAATATGTCACCAACTTTGATCACCAGTCGCGTACATAAACACTCGCCGTAGTCTGTGGTTCTTCAACTTTTGCGATTTTCTCTCACAACAAGACAAGGTTCGAAAGCTAAGCCAACATTCGCTTCCTCACCTTTCTTACAACAAGAAGTACAAACTACAGGATAGGGGTAAATCTCATCTTGTAAGCCAATCCTTTCCATATCTGCGAATGGCCGTTGCTCATCCGACATACAGGGATTCGGGCGAAAGAAGTTCATGTCACTCTTTCCACCAGCATAATCCTCAACCGCAACAATGGATCTAGACGATGATTATGCTCTAGGCTCCCCTGGCGGATCCTCAGAGATGGACTCCTCTGAAGGCTCTCATCAGCATCAGCAACAACAGGGGCCTCAGCAGGGTCCGGAGCATGAGTTCCAACTTCCCATGCGTCCGGTGAGCCCGGGCGCTGAAAACCAGCAAGCGGACGCAGGTCCATCAGCAGCAGTACCAGTCGCGAACCCCACCACCGTCATGCGAACCTCGCGCAAGAGACGCCGCAGCGAGTACAGCATCCCAGGCGCGGACCCGGCGGGCCAGCCTCTGAAGCGGCATAGGGGCTTCTTCACGCAGACCTACGTCGACCTGTACAACCAGGACGTCATGGAGATGAGAAGGCGGCTCAACGCCCTCACCAAGGCCGCGGCCCCCGGCTCCCTGAAGACGGACCTCCTCCCGTCGCAGGTCGGCGCCGTCACGTGGCAGGCCGTCGAGAAGGAGCACTTCTTCTGCGCGCTGGAGCGGGCGGGCCGGCTCGACACGGCCGAGATCGCGCGCCGCGTCCGCACCAAGAGCGAGCTGGAGGTGCAGCAGTACCTGACGCTGCTGCGGGAGGAGCTGCGGGCGCGCCGGGCCGAGGCGGGCGCCGACCCGCGCGAGATCGGCGTCTCGATCGCCGACGTCCCCGCCGCCGCCGACGTCAGCCAGGACGTCTGCGCCAGCCTCGAGGTGTTCGCCGACGAGCTCACCCTGCGCGAGCAGCAGCACGAGGACAAGTGCGAGGCCAAGCGCTGGGGCGGCGCCTGGCTCATCACGCCCGCGCTCGCGACCTTCCTCGACCGCGAGGTGCGCGAGAACTTCCGCCGCCGCAACTACCCCTACCTGCACCACCCGGACCTCAGCCCCGCCAACGCCCCCACGAACATCAGCCGCGCCCTGGCCGGCGAGGGCCCCATCTACCGCCAGCAGCAGCTGCAGTATCAGCAGCAGCAGCAGTACCAGCGCAAGGCGCCCCCCTTCGCCGAGCTCCTGCACGTGCATAACTGGCTCCAGCTGTCGGAGCGGGTATTCATGAACTCGGCGGTGCCGGACCTCAGCTGGCAATTTTTCTCGGAGGAGCCGCCCTCGATGCGCGCGACGGCGTTCCAGGACTTTGGCGCGCTCGTCGAGAGCGTCACGCGCCGCCTCGTGGCCGCCGCTCTGCACGCGGCGTCGTCCCGCATCCGCGCCAAGCTCGAGGGCGGCGACCGCCGCACCCGCCCGCTCGTCAAGGCCAAGGACGTGCGCGCCGCCGCCGCCGCGTCGCTGGCCCGCAACGCCGCCGGGAACGGCCGGGGCGAGATCCACGCCCGCGGCTTCTGGGCCCGCAGCGCGCGCAGGCTGAAGTTGAACGTCTATCGCGACGATGAGTCTGATGATGACCATGATGGAGATGATGATGCTGATGATGATGACCATGGCGATGATGACGATGTTGAGAAGGAGGAGGACGAAAGCGATGAGGAGACTGCCGGCTTCGCTGACATCAGAACCCAGGATGAACAATTCTCTAACATCCGCGATGCTTCAGGTTATTCTAATGATGAAAAGGCCGACCATGAGTCCGAGGATGAGGTCGATTTCATGAGCTACAACGAAGTAGAAAAGGCACTAGGCTATAGGGCCGATGACAGCACAGAGAGCAGCGACGGAGAGACGGAGTCGGACGTATATAAAGAAGACGACGGCGACGATGACAACTATCTCCTATCATCAGACGGTGACGATGACCTGGCCGGCGCCACTTCCGAAGGCCCTACCTCTGAGGACCCCATCACTAACGAAGATGGGGACCCGGTCGACGCCGACACCGACGCCGAGGATAACGACGAAGCCGACGAGGCCCCGCTCTCGGAACTATACAAACACCACACCAGCCTCCGCGTCAACCAGGACGAGGTGGACCGCGACTTCCACGAGGCGATCGAGTGGGCCGGGCCGGCCTACACGAACCTGTTCACCGGCGGCGCGGCGACGACGCGGGCGCGGCAGGCGCTGCGCCGGCGCATCGAGAAGGAGCACTGGCTCGAGGCGTTCGTGGAGTCGGCGGACGCCTCCCGGTCGATGGAGGCGCAGGAGTGGCTGGAGGAGGCGGTGCTCGACGCCGGCGGCGCCACTGCTGCTAGAGGCGGCAGTGGCTCCGGTCGCGGCAGTGGTGATAAGGTCACCCACCGCATCGAGGCCGACATCCGGCGCCAGAAGCGCGAGAAGGAGGCCCGCCGCGAGAGGCTCCGAGAGGAGAGCCGGAGAGCCGCTGCGGCTGCCGCTAAGAATGGCCTGCAGCAGCAACAGGAGCAGGGACCGGAGCAGCACTGGGATGAGCGGGTTGCCTACCGTGCCGAGTGGGAGGAGGAGAGACAGCGCCGGGCTGGTGGTTAGTTGGATGCTCTGATACAACCAACCAACCAACCAACCAACCAACTGGACGAACGACTGGCTGAGTATATGAAAGGATGACTGAACGCATGAACGATTGAACGAACGAACGAACGAACGAACGGAAACGAACGGAACGAATGATGAAAACCTCGACTTATGTATCAAAAGGGGTAACAAGCAATGAAAACTGGAAAGGGGAAAACTTGATGACAGGGAACCAGTCAGTCAAGGCATATCTGTAGAGGAAACCCGTTCTTGAAAAAGAGCAGCATGCATGAGAGGGAGAGAGGCATGTTTCAAGAGAGAACCAGGAGTTTTGTCGGCGGCGTACGGTTGATTCTCTTCCTCGGGTTTTCTCGTTTGTCTTCCCTGGCATACCGGCATGGTGCATATTGGCATCTTTGTGTTTCGCATTTGCATGGACGGGATGATATAATACCCCATGGTCATGGTAGCTTGCATATGTAGCTTTTGGTGTTTAGGTACAGGTCTGTAGGTAGGCTGGCTGGCTAGGCTGGTCTAACTTTGTAGGAGTAAATCCGAACGATGTCAACTCACTAAAGATTCGTCCCAACTAAATACGTACGGCCTCCTTTTCCTTTTCTCGTCGGGTTTGGCCTCCCTGGTGAAGCCTATGCCATCATTAGAATGGCCCCAAACACTTACAAGGTGATGAGTATTGCTTATGACCTATACCAGAGGTAGGCAAGGTTGATATATCTCGAGGAGGCGGGCGAACGTGTTACAGTTGGTGTGACTAGCCAGTCGCACAATAGAGTGCTATCTATCTATCACTATAGGGGTAGAGCGGACAGTGGGATGGTTGCAACGGAGGTATGCCCTAAACATGTATACATTCAGTATGTCTAGATAGAGCAGTACGGCATCAGGACATCTCTGGCTTCTCATTGTCTCAGCACCTAGCGTTCTAGATTTGTGCCGTCGATGGTAATGTTGTCATTATAGAAATTAATTACATGGATGGCATACTGCGAAATCACTTGGTCGACTGAGGATCCTTACCCTCAAGGGGAATATATGAAAAGTGGCCGAAGGCCTTGATAGTACGGAGCTCGTATTGTTTACTCACCCAGAGCAGCGGATCTACGTCTGGACTTACAAAATGACCAGTTAACATACCCCCTCGATTTTGGCAACTATACCGAATCAACACACAACTTACAGCACAATGACACAGACACTGGTTGACTGGTTAACAGCAAGGATTATTTTCATTCGCAACTGGGCTCCTCTGTGGTGATACATGTGACCCTTTTGAAATCACTGTCGAGACTATACTTGCACAGACAAGATAGGAAATTTAAAAGGAAGAAAGCAAGGAAGAAAACAAAGCCCGATGATTCCTCGATGATTGATCACCCCGAAAAACGCCACCAAAGAACCGCAAATCATATAGACCAGCAGCAATCCTGAATCTCTCCCCCCCTGATTCGCCGTATACACCGAAGTTTTCTTCCTATCCATCTCTAGCTTAGGCCCAGAGGACAAGTGACCTGGCACATATTTTCTCCGAGAAAAAAGCTTCGACTCGTCACTTTTACAATCACCAGGGCGGCAAAACAATTAGTGATTATGACACTGCTCAACTGCCATGGTATCATTAAAACCCTTCGGGGGTTGATGCAACCCCAAAATGCAACCTAGCCCCTTCATGCTTCGTAACTCTTAATGTTGCCGTTTGCCCCAAGTGGTTGGACTGAGCTCAGTGGCGGTGCAGAGGTGAACGTCAAGCCATTCCCATCCATGACCTTCACATCCCCATTGGCCTTGAGGCCTTCTTGTGTCTCTCGAACCCGTCTCTTAAAGTTGAGGCGATCCAAGAAGAGCTGCTGCCGTCCTCTCTCTAGTTCGCGCCGTTCCGCCTGTATGATAGTCTCCATCTCGTCAAAGTACTTAAGCTTCAACTCCATCTTCTGAAGAGTGATATTCACGGCAGCAGAAAGCAGCCGCGACATTTCTCGCTCCTCATGGGAGGCAAGGCCGCCAGCGCGGGCACCCATCGATGCTAAGGGTATACTAGCCAATGTGCTAGTCGTGGTCGTGGTCGTAGTTGTAGTTGTTTCCTGCCGAATGTCTAGGTCCATGGAGTCGCCTCCTTTCTCTTTACCCTTTCCATTGATCCTCGCCACGTCGCTACCTTCGATCTTGCCGCGAAGGACGTTTTGCAACTCCTCCACACTCTTCTTAGCCGCGGCCGCAGTCGTCTTAGGATCCGTCAGACTTGCAAGGAAGGCAATAACAGACATGACAGGATTATCCGCTTGGCTGAATGGAGGGAAACCACCTTGGCTGCCAAGCATCGAAAGACCAGCCGGGGGATGGATAGGAGCTTCCGACTCCCGATATTGATCTTCGATATCGAGTTGTAGGAATTGTAGAACACACTCTTCTCGAGTACGCGTTCCGACATGTTCGGCAATCTCACCCCAGTCCTCATCATACCTCTCGAGACCTTCAAGAAGGCGCAGAATTTCGGCATCAGACCAGGGCGAGTCCCGATCGAGAAGGGCAGAATAAGCGCGGTTTTCCATTTTGACAAAGTTGGTGTTTGTCTGGTTGTTTGGTATCCGCGCCTCCATGTAACAGCTTGGGCATACATCAATCTTGGTCTTAGTAGTTGAGCTGGCTTCAGGCAGATGGTAGTAGACTCTGGTGCAGTCAACGCCGCATGTTTGACAGTTGATCTTGACAACTGGCGCCTTCAGGCTATCCTCTACACCAGGCGAAGCGCTGGCGGTGCCATTCGTGGTCGCAGCCTCTCCGTTCGTCTTACTTTCAGACTTGGTGAGTTTCGTGCCCTTGGCACTCGCCTCATAAATGTTACGGCCGATCTCTAGGTTCCGTTCACCGGCAGCAGTAGCAGCAGTGCTTGCTTTTCGGTCGGTTTCCTGGTGCTTGGCACCTTCGAGCACAACTGGATCCGCAGATGGCTGCCATGGCTGAAGTCCGCGAGGTGTATCGCAGATGACCTGGAAGTGACCGGTGAAGGGCGGGCCTACTTGCGATGGTCGCTGATCCGCATCGACCTACGGATTGTTAGCAGCTTGTCATCTGATCTCATAACATAGACAATCCTACCTGGTAGTTGATCAAACCCCATTGCTCGAGGAATGCATGAACGCGCATGATGGCGCAGACGTCGCCAGCCAAGTTTCGTCGGCATGCAGTAACGGTCAAGTATTCAGCGGGGTTCAGACGATAGGTATTAATCATGAAGTCGCGGTAATCCTTGTAGACATGGGGGGTTTTGCTTCGGTTGCGGTTGTTGAAAAACTCGGTGAGTGCCTTGCGCTCAATGGCGTGGACCGTGTTCATGTCAAACCAAGTACTATAACTCGGTAGGACAATAGCATGTGTCTGAGAGATAAGGTGTTCCCGAGCGGCGTTCTCGATGCTCTCCTTGGATTTGGCTTCCTGAGCTCCATCAGCGCCGGGGGCAGCCTCGTCGCCCTCCTTGTCCTGTGTTTGGCCGTCCTTCGGTTCCGTCTGAGCCTCGCCCATCTCCTCATCTTCCTTAGCTAGGGTAGTCTCAGCGGGAGGTTCCTCAGGGGCATCAAGTGGATTGTCTGAGGTACCGGCTGGTGCAGGAGTCGTGCTGTCTTGCTTGATCGAGGGCTCCACGGCAGAGATCCCGGACATCTGGACGTCTACGTGGTGCACTGTTAGTGATGTCCTTGATCATTTGTCCCTAGCATGGCTCCTACAGCGCTAGGTAGCATTCTGTTCGGTATCGATATCTATCTTACCTTCGGATTGATTAGAGGGGCCTGCTGAATCGGCTTGAAGGGGTGGCTGTGATAGAATGTCATTTCCGCCCGGAGTGCCAGGGTTGGCTGGCGAGCCGTAGCCAACGTTCTGCTCATCCATCGTGTAAGAGGTTGTCTTAGTGTCTTGGGATGCGGGTCACAAAGGCCGAGAAACCTAGTAGAGACGGCTCAGGAAATGGATTTGAGAAGGAATTATTAATACAGGCGCGCAACTGTCAGGAAGCGCAACAAGTGTTAAGTTGGATACAGAAAATCTTCTCAAGTCGCATTCGATACCGAAGAGGAAGCAACTTCCATGAAGCTTGGGGGTGATTTATGACAATCCGGTAGTGAATTGGATTAAGTTGAATGCGATGCGATGCGAAAGTTGCGGAAAATAGGAAGGCTGAAGGTTGGATGTCGATGGTGGACGGTGGATGGCGGATGGTGGATGGTGGATGACGGTTGGTGGATGGATCTCACCAGCAGCACGCGTTTGGAGAAATCTTTGGCCAATTTCCGCGACAGACAGCAGCAGCACAATAGTGAGTTAGCACCTGGCAGTCTGGGCAGTCCGGCTCTCAGCTCTGACAATAGGTCCGGGTGTGTATGTAGGTACTGGTAGGTGACAGTGCACAGGCCACATGTGGATTTAAGGTTCTCTAGCGTCTGGTATGTAAGCTGTGGTACGAAGTACATACGTTGGTAGTACCCGTGCGTGGACGGTACGGGAGCATCAGAGCTCAGACCACCTGCAGCTTGAGCCCCAGTGATAGTAGCCCAGTGATAGCCTGGAATAATTCCAAATAGGTACTACCTACAAGTATGTACGAAACGTACTACGAATACCTCGGTAGCGTCCTTGCTCCGGTTCTTGGCCGATTGAAAGGCCGATGACGAAGGGCACCTGCAATTCCTACCCCTACCCGCTCCCGCTCCCGCTCCCGGATTCAAGCCCCTCTGGTTCTCGGAAAGCAGGCGAAACGAACCTAGTTTCGCAACTTCCGCTCTCTCACCTGCATCCCCACCGACGATGTTCTCAGCAGCGAGACGAACGGCTCTCAGGGGCGCCGCAGCTGGCAGCAGCTTGCTGCGGCCTTGCTCTGCATCTGTCGTCAATGGATTCTCACCATCGCTCGGCCCGGCCGCAGCCCTCCGGCGGCTGCTCTCCTCATTGGCCGTCCTCGAGCAGCGGGACGGCAAGCTGAACCACGGCTCCCTCAGCGCCATCACCGCCGCGAAGAAGCTGGGAGGCCCCATTCACGCATTCGTCGCCGGCGGCAACATCAAGTCCGTGGCGGAGGAGGCCGCCAAGGTAGACGGGGTTGAGAAGATCATTGCCGTGGACAACGCGGCCTACGAGAGGGTATGGCACACCCACCCATCGCATCGCATGCTTCAAACACGAACACACAGACGCAGACAAACACATATACATATATTGCGCGCTTTCCCTGCCTGTCTCATCCCGCATTGAAGCCCGCAAGATTTTCTCGTCGCTGATCATCATGTAACATCATATAGGGCCTTCCCGAGAACTACGCGCCCCTGCTCGTCGAGAACATCAAGAAGGGAGGCTACACCCACGTGCTGGTCGGCCACACCGCGTTCGGAAAGGGCCTGTTCCCGCGCGTGGCCGCGCTCCTGGACTCGCAGCAGATCTCCGACATCACGGCCATCGAGAGCGAGAACACGTTCGTGCGGCCCATCTACGCGGGCAACGCCATCGCGACGGTCGAGTCCTCCGACGCCATCAAGATCATCACCATCCGCGGCACGGCGTTCGCGGCCGCCGAGGTGGCGGGCGGCTCCGCCGCCGTGGAGGACGGCGTCGACCCCAAGGTCGAGTCCACCACCGAGTGGGTGTCGGAGGACCTGGCCAAGTCCGACCGCCCCGACCTGGCGACCGCCGGCCGCGTCGTCTCGGGCGGGCGCGGCCTCAAGTCCAAGGCCGACTTCGACAAGGTCATGCTGCCGCTCGCCGACGCGCTCGGCGCCGCCGTGGGCGCCTCGCGCGCCGCCGTCGACAGCGGGTACGCCGACAACAGCCTGCAGGTCGGCCAGACCGGCAAGGTCGTGGCGCCGCAGCTGTACCTGGCCGTGGGCATCTCCGGCGCCATCCAGCACCTGGCGGGCATGAAGGACAGCAAGGTCATCGCGGCGATCAACAAGGATCCCGACGCACCGATATTCCAGGTGGCGGATGTCGGGTTGGTCGGGGATCTCTTCGAGAAAGTGCCCGAGCTCACGGAGAAGCTTAAGAGCGCATGATTAAATCAAATAAAAAATATAGTCGCAAACTTGTTACAAGATATATCCATATATAGAATAGAGATTAGTGACTGGGAATGATATCCGTGTTTATACGTCTGTATTTGCATCTGTATCTGCCGCACTATTGTACAGCGGACAGCATCTCGCTCGTGCTCGTGAATTTCTCTCTTTCTTTTCCCAGCCGTAGACCTCTCTCCCTCTCTGCCTTGTCGATCTTACGCCAGTCGTCCCACGTAATGACCCTGCAATTGCGACGATTGTCTACCTCGGTCCGCAGGCCATCCCAGCCTGCGGCAGAACCGTCTTTAGCCAAAAACGAAGCCCCCGAGTTCCAATCCGCAGCGATCGCATCTCCAGTCGAGAACGCGTCCTCCATCGTCGAGGCAATAACGCCCGTCGGGCCGCGCTTCACCCAGCCCGCGCAGTAGACACCGGGGAGAGGCAATATCTGCGACTCGGTACCGGCACCTCCTCCTTCTCCTTCTCGCCTCTGCAACACGCGGCCCATGCCATCGTTCCCAATAACGCCCTTCCGATCATCGAACAGGATCCCCGCCTCGGCGAACCCGGGGAGCGCCACGGACTTGTAGCCGATAGACCGGAACGCGACGGCCGAGGGGATCTCCACTTTCTCGCCGGTGCCGGTCACGCTCGAGGCCGGGTCGAACGGCGCGGCCAGGACCGTCCGCTCGAAGACGGTGGCGCGCACGTGGCCGTCCGCGTCTCCCAGGAACTCGGCCGGCGACAGGCAGTAGTCGAGCGACCACGAGGCCGAGGCGGCCGCCTCTTCGCCCCCGACCTTGGCCGCCGAGCCCTTCACCATCATCTCCATCAGCCGCCGGCGGGCGCGGGGCAGCTTCGAGATCTCGTCCGGCAGGAGCGCCATGTCGACCGGGTGGAACCCGACGCCGTGGAGCTTCATCAGCTCTCGGATTTCTTTGATCGTGAAAGCCGCCTATGTAGATGAGAGAATTTGCTGTTAGCGTGTTTTGCTCTCCCCTGACGCCTTTGGCGCATGTCATGCGAGAGTAGGTGAAGGGGGGGGGGGGAGGATTATCCTCACCTGCATGGGGCCTCTCCTCCCCACGACATGCACGCGCTTGATGCGGCTCTTAGAGAGGGTCTCGAGGGCCGCCTCGGTGATGTCGGACTTGCGGAGGACGTCGACGTTCTCGAGGAGCATGCGGGCGACGTCGAGCGCGACGTTGCCCTGGCCTATGACGACGGCCTCGTCGCCCCGGGTCAGGTCCGGGTCCAGGCCCGCGTACTCGGGCAGGCCGTTGTACCAGCCGACGAACTCGCGCGCCGAGTAGATGCCCCGCAGCTCCGCCTCGCCGGGCACGCCGAGCCTCCGGTCCCGGGACGCACCGTAGGCGAACACCACGGCGTCGTAGTGGCGCAGCACCGACCGGAGCGGGATCGTACAGCCGTCAAAGTGGCCATCCGGGTCACCTACCGAGACGTTCCCCACGAAGGTAAAGTTAGGCGAGCTGGCGACCTCTTCGAACTTCTCCTGGCAATTCTATATAGAGATTACCAAGGACGTGAAAAAGTAAGCAGCTAATTAACAAATATTCACGTTGTTTCGGACAGCAAGGGTGTGCGGGCGGGTTGTTTATGCGCATATACATAGAATGAATAGGACGGATATTTCCTTCCTCACCTTGACCTCGGGGTGATCGGGCGCGACCCCAAATCTCACGAGCCCGAAAGGCACGGGCAATGCCTCGAACATGTCGACTTTGGCGCTTGGTATCTTAGACATGACCCGGTAGGCCGTGTAGAAGCCCGCGGGGCCGGAGCCGACCACGGCCATCCGGAACGGCCTGTCATTCTCTCTGCCGGCTGCTGCTGTCGAATAAAAGGAGCCGGAGCTGGAACCGGGGTTCAAAATGACGGACTGGGGCGAAACTCTAGTATGGCTACCGCCCAACACTCTGCGTCTGCATGCACGACACAGCCAGGACTGGGCGACAAAAGACATGGCGTGCCTCTTAACCAGGTACAGGATTTATGGTTGTAGAGGTTTAAGCGCATGGTAGAGGGTGATGTCATTACATGAGAAAGTGTCATATTTACATTATCTAATCGGCCAAGTTTTATGTTTTCGGAGCCCGCTGGATTTCCTACTTTAAAGTCCGAGGTTAACCTACCATAATATGTGCATACCTAGTTCTATAGGCACTGTGAGAAGTTATTGATCACCTACCAAACACGAACTAATACTGTAGTTATCTAGCAGTAGCAGGGATTTAATGGATCACGATTTCATTTCCTAAGGTTCCGTGTGTGTTGATCTGTCCTACGGAGACGGAGTAGTTGAGCTGTCGTATGTGACAATCTACAGGACACCTGCACACAGCCCATGCAAGCACCCCACCTTGGCTGCAGGAGGAGGGGGCTGTTGCCGCAGATGCTGCCGCAGATGGTTGCTGGGTCAACACAGCTGATCCTAACAGTACCTGACTAACATCATCATCCCACACTTATACCCGACCAACCACAGCCCTCGCGCAAACCTACCTACCTATGCACGTCTGTTGACTGGCATATGTCGCCTCTTCCTACATATGTTAAGTTGTAGATCTGTCTGGTTCTTTGAACAGCGCATTCGAACCAAACAAATCAAACTCCCTCGAGGAAGAAAGAAGAGTATCCATCATCAACCTGTGGGCTGCGACTAACTAAAGAGATCCGATCCGATCCGATCCACCTGCACTGACTGAATCGTGCTGCCCCGCGCAGTCCGGAGCGTGCGAGATGGGGGGTTCCCAAGAGCCGTTCATGTACGATGCCGTGAGGAGCAGCAGTCAGTTCCCAGAGAAGGAATTCGATCCCAAGGCCGTGACGAGGGCGAGCTGGGAGCCGAAGCCGAGAAAGCCCAAGGTGAAGGGGCCGCTTGTCGCTTTCGGCCGGCATCCCGAGTAAGTGAACCGCATCTCCCCCGGGTTGGAGGTCACATACCGATCCGAGCGTCGAGCGTCGAGATGTGGCCTGTGGCTTGAGTTCACTGACTAATGCAACGATCTGATGATCCGTGATCTATAGTGCGCACCAAGTCCCCTCTGGCCGAACCTCGACGTTCCGGCCCATGAGCGGCACGACCAAATGGTGGATTCGATGGACGCGATACCTGCAGCTGGGCCTCCGCTCCCTTGAGCTCGTCGCAGGTCTCGGTCTGGTTGCGCTTATGATTTTGATTTCCAACGTCCAGCCCGAGCTTGTCTGGGTGATGAGAATTGTGGTACGTAGTAATTGCTTGCCCAGCACATGCTCCCTCCCCCTTCCCCCCCCTCTCCTAGAATATCCCGCGCGGAATTCCCGAAAACCCCAAAAACCCCAATGACCAAGCCCGTGTTCTCTCACTAACAACAAACGAACAGCCCGGCGTAGTCGCCATCAGCTGCATCTACTCGCTATACCACCACGCGCGGCCCGCGCGAGAGCGCCCGCCGGCCTCCTCAGCCGCATACCAGCTCTTCTCCGCGGTGCACGACGCCGCGGCGACCGGCCTGTACGCGTTCGGGGCGGTGGTAGTGCACAGCCAGGGGGGCGAGTGGGCGACGCTCCTGAAGAGCGGCAGCGAGGGCCAGGGCCTCGCGGCCACGGTCCTCGTGCCGGCCGAGTACTGGGCGCTCGTGGGCGCCGCCGGGCTGCACGCGGCCTCGCTGGGCGTGTCGACCTACCTGGCGCTCATGTTCCGCAGGATCGCGCGCATGCCGCCGGACCTGAACCCGCTGGAGGACCACCTGACGCGGCGCGCGCACAAGCGCAACAAGTCGTCGGTCGCGACGACGGTGGCCTCCTGGGAGTCGATCGCGGACGGCAGCAGCAGCAACACGAAGCGCATCTCGACGCGCCTGGAGGAGCAGCGGCGCTCCGGCGCGCCGTACGAGGACCTGGCGGTGCGGCCGCCGAGCATCCCGTTCATGCACACGCGGACCGGGTCGAAGGAGTCGTTCGCCTCGTCGGCGACGCTGACCTCCCCTACCACCCCGAACGCGAAGCGCGACTCGCGCGCCGACCTCCCCAGCCGCCAGTACCAGATCCTGCCGGGCAAAGGCAGCCCCGCGAGCGCAAACACCAACGCGAAGCGCATGTCTGCGCCGCCGCCGCCGTCGCGGCAGCAGAGGGGCAGCTACGCCGAGATCCCGCTCCACGATCCCGTGCCGTTGCCGCTGGTGACGTCCCGACCCGCTAGCATCGCCGGCTCGCAGTCGCTCTATAACATCAACAGCAGCAGCAGCAGCAGCAGCAGCAAGCCCTCGACGCCGACCACCGGCGGTCCCAGGACCCCGCGGTTCACGGAGACGTGGTACGCGTCGGACTCGCTCGTCGGACGCACGCAAGAGCGGTTGCGAGCCGCGGAGGAGGAGGAGAAACAGCAGCAAGAAGAAAAGCCACGAAGTAACGCCATAGCATACGCAGCCATTCTGCAACCGTACGACAACCCGTTCGACTCGGACTCGGACGAGTCGGACCGCGAGAATCACAAGGCCACGGCCACGATGGGCCCGGACAGACGGTACGAGCAGCTCTCCGACTCCTACGACGAGGACGAGTCGGATTACGACGACGAAGCCGGCGGGGAGGGAGAAGGGCGCATGAGCCTGTACCCCGACCCGCTGCGGGCGCACCCGCCCATAAAGCACACGGGGCGGAAGAACACGCCGTCGCCGCAGCGGCCGCGGCCCAAGACGCCGTTCCGGCAGCCCCTCACGGCCGCGCTGTCCGTCATCAACCCGAACGCGCGCAGCGCGAGCGGGAGCCGCGACATCGTGGACGAGGCCAGCAGTGGCGCGTACAAGCTGTCGGTGCCCAAGGCCGGCGACCGGGCCGCCGGAGCCGGGTCGGGATCGGGATTGGGGAGGAATAGGGACTCGTCGATCCAGCCCGAGGACGCGTTCTACGCGCGGCCGTACGGCGACCTGAAGCCGGCGACGCCGCCGGTCATGCTGGTGGGGTCCCGGCGGTCGGCGCGCCAGGTCTCGTCCGGCCATGATTATTACGACTTGGGGAGCGCGGGGAATGGGGGTTACGGCCCCCGGAGCTACAGGCGGAATGTGAGCGGGAAGGTTGCCGAGGAGGGGCTGGCGGGCCCGGCTGCTGCGCAGCAGACGGGCGGCGGATACTCGAGGAATATCCTGAAGGGGTTCATGGCTTCGATGCCTACGTGAACGGGGGAGAGGGTGATCGGGGATGGACGATTGCGCGACGCGGAGTTTATATTTACGGTTTAGGGAGGTGAGTAAGACGAGGGCTTTGTGGAGTTAGTTGATCGTGTGTGTGTGTTCGTGTTCGTGAGATACCTATGGATGGAAGGGGCTGGCACGGCAGGGCCAGGAGGACTTGAGGGCGCGAGGGTTGCTGGCTGATTGACTGGTTTGCCTTGTATGCTGAATGGGGCCTTTACGAGCATGAACTTGGGTGATGACGGATGACGGACGATGGGATGGATGATGTAGCATTGAATTCGTGTAATTGTAAAGAAACAATAGGGCTTGGTAGGTAGCTGGACTGCACGGGACTGCGGTAGAGCAAATCGATTATATCTGATATCCGATGGTTTTCCCGTAATCGAGTCTAGTTAAACGTAGGTACTTAGGTAACTACAGGTTTGGCTGACTGACATTCGAATTGGTTGATCTTTTTTTTTTTTTTTTTTTTTTTTTTAAAGAATGCATACCCACCCACGCGCGCCGCCCCTTTTGGTTAATCGATGATACCGGCTGATAACATCTACATCATAGCTCCAAGTCTAAGACTGCGTGGCTCGGTGATTTTATCTTTATGGGCAGACGCATGGCTGACATGAGGTGTTATTCAACTTCGTATAAATTTATAGTATAGAGGTAGGTATGAGTATAGAGAATATGTGTGCTAGTTCAACTTCGAAGGCCTTCGTAGAGTAGTCTCGTAGAAGGTATAATTAATCAAAGCCGTACTTGCTCCACAGCGACACTCTATGTCATATCCTGTGGTCCTGGATGAGCCAGGTAACTGCAGTTTCGCCCATCTACTCCCATCTCTTTAGTTCTATGTCTCCCCGAAACGCCAGCATTACGCCCGACAACGCTCCCTCCCACAATATCAAAGATTCTAGGGCAATGAGATGAAAACAATAATCTACAAGAAGAAAAACGGAATGAATGTCTGTAGCTTCGGCTTGGTCTAGTCCTTCGGGTGCAGCTTCTCCGCCAGCCTGGACTTCCACTGGTGGCGGATCACCAGCAGCGTGATCACGAACCCCAAGGCGCACGCGCATAGCGTCACCACGTAGGCGGCCCGGTAGCACTCCAGCCCCTCCTCGCAAGACCTGCTGCCGTCCGGCTCGACGATGGAGTGCTTGTCGAACACGGCGCCGTAGAACAGGTTGAAGACGTTGCTCGAGATCACGGGCGACAAGGTCATGGCGCCCCAGTTCTGGCTCAGTCCGTGGATGCCGAACGACTCTGCCACGATGGACGGGAACACGCCGAAGAGGAAGCCGTAGCCGAGCCCGCTGAACCCGGACACGAAACCGAGGAAGTTCGGGTTGACGATGTTGAGCGCGCACAGCTGGGCAACCGAGAAGATCCCGGAGGCGATGACAAGGCACCACACGCGGCTGGCGCCCAGGACCTTGACGAGGAAGTCAGAGCCAACGCCGCTGAGAAGTCGGCCTGCAAAGCTTCCGAGCGAAAGAATGGAAACGTGTAGTTGCTGCCGGAGGACTAGCGTTTTGTCGTCGATTGAGTCGTCGTAGTGCTTCCAGAGAGCTATAGCGCTATTCCCAATGTTGCTAGATAATGATAATAAGCCATCACACGCTTCGTCATAGTTGGTGGGGTTTCACGTCACTTACTTGATGGTCATAAGACCAATTCCCGAGAGAATCCCCATGATGATGAATAGCTGCCAGAATTCAATGTTGCTCAGAAGAGCAGCACCCCGAATATCTACACGATGAGAACGATCCATATCAACACTGCTCTGAACTAACACTTCACCCGGCAAGGAGGAGGCGCTGGAAGATCGAGATCGAGACACGAGAGAAGACGTCTCGTCTGCCTCTTCCGCTGCTACTGTAGAAGCTGTGCTGGCAGCTGCCTCGGCGTCACTTGGTCGCCTGTGTGCATTGGGGGAAAGGGTTTCGCGGGTGGTGGGAGCCTCGTTCCCTAGATCTGAGGTATCGCGGGCCGCGTTGGTGACATTGTTGGGCGACATACCAGGTTCATTGGGGTTGCCACGACCAGCGCGGTGATTTTTAGACTCCTGGGAGGTTGTTCGGTGTAGCACCTGGGAATCCATCATGTCGGGGTCGTCGGTAGGAGAGATCGCGTGGTAGTGCGACGGGTGCGACGGGGGCGGAAGTACGCGCAAGAAGAAAAAGCCAAGGACTGTGAGACCGGAAGTTCCACAGGTCAAGACCAACAGGAATCTTCCTGTCGTGCCGGGAAAGAAAATGGATCCGACCATAGAAAAGAAGAAAGCGCTCAGCCCGAAGGCGGCGAGAGGAAAAGCAGTCGCGGTTCCGCGATGGTGTGGCCAGTTGATAGCTGAGGTTTTGATCGCCGCAGCGAAAGCCATACAGCCTCCTAAGCCGGAAAGATAGGAGACAAGGCACATCCAAGCGACAGAGCCCTTCCCAGCATTGTAGGCCAAATGTAATGGATAATACCCAACGGCGAGCAAGATGGCACCCAGTATCACAGCGGGCCGCGGCCCTTTCCCATCAACGAACACGCCTATCGGTATCCCCATCGAGTACATGCCGAGGTTGCCAGCCAGGCCGATGAGGTTGGATTCGGTGGCGGATAGGTTGAGCTTGTCGGCGAATTGGGGCGCCCATGCCGAATAGACGTACTGCCATCAAGTGTCAGGGGTAATGTTCAAACTGCAGGTGGTGATGCTATATCGGTCGGCCTTACATTGGTGCCACAGGCCAAAGATATGACCGTCGCAGCCACGCTCGACACAATGCGGGCATTGTAAAGTTGGTTATCTAATGTCATGGTGGCTATATTCTAACTCGAGGTAATCATGTCTTGAGGGAAGTTTATGGGAAGTTTAAGTCGATATCGATCGGGTCGGCTACTCTCCCTATCGAGCAGCCTACACTGTCAATGAGACGCGCCCCCGTTGGGCTTAACTCAGATTGCTATTGCAGGCGTTTCCGCGGGATTCTAGTTTGCTAAGTACGCCAGACGATGAGGTTGTTAAGATCAAGGGAGTGTCGGTTGTCGGTTTCGTTTCTCGCGATAGATTAGGTAGCGATGTCGGACCAGGAGAGTGCGTTTGCGATTCAGACCGTGTCTAAGTAGGTTGGTACGTTCTCTTCAACTAAACAGACTATAATATAGTAACTATGACGCTTCAACGTTCTCATCACTCTCGGTCGCGGTGAGGGAGACGTAGACAAGAAGGAAGATAATGAAGGTGTACCACAGAGTCCAGGTCGTGGAAGGGGTTGCTAAAATTATGTGAAGATCGTGGTCGACTCTTATTAGTTAGGACTACAGGACTACCACTACTACCTACCTCCTACTATGTAACCAGAAGCTTATCTATCTCTCGCGACAGTTGACAATTTCCCATGCACATGCTAGGTATGTAGGTACATGTATGTAGCTATCAGCCCCCTCTAGTTTCCGGATTGGGGGTTGTGCAACTTGTCCTATCGGGTTGCGGGTGTTGCGGGTGTTGCAGGTGTTGCATACCGCGCAAGCCGGGTTGATCGTTCACTCAGTTCGTTTCGCATTGGCATTATGTGATTGGGGCGGAAGTACTTACCTCTGTATGTATGTATGTACAGTACGTCGTATGGCCGAGCATTGCGTTGTCAAGGGGCCTCCGATAACTGGAGCTTCAGGTTCCTCCTACGTATCGTACATACGTACGTGCCTGTTAGGGACCTCGAGTTCTAGTTAGGATATCGGTAATCAGACATCGTGCGTTTCTGCCGGTTTATTGTACGAACCAACAACTCCCGTGTACTTTGGTAATACCGAGTAGGTCAAATGATGTTGCTTCAGTAAGACATTTGAGTTGTCGATTGTTCATGAGACTTTACTGGTCTACCCCTATCTTTGCTTTTCACGGGCTCCCAAGCCGCCTACTACTAATAAGTAGATAGCTGCCTCTAATGTTCCACGCAGCAGCCCTATGGTCCCGAAAATCGGTATACACTACATACATGTATATCTAGGTATGTAAGTATGTATGTACGTAAGGTGCCTTGCTGTAGGAGACGCTGCAAGCAGGCTGGTAGACCACGACGCCGCGCGTCGATTGGTTCCATTGATTTCGTACGCTTTTGCAACAGCGGCTTGCAAGCGCTCAAGCTCCGACGAAGTGCTACGTAATCATTCCCAGACGGGACCTTCTTGTTACCAAGTTGCTGGTCCGTGCTGACGTGTTGTCTGAGGTTTAGTTAGGTACCCGCCAACTAACTACCGGTACCTACCTACTACAGTAGTTAACAGTAGTTGTATGTATGTAGTATGTCACTCGGCCTGTAACTCGGTAGGTCGGTAGTTAGTCCAGGCGCATTGGAGCCGCCAACCCCATCGCATCGCCTCGCCATGCCATCATCATCCCATCCAGACCTGCCAGAATAACCTCATACTACTCCCCAACCCGACATCCACGAACATCGATCTCTCTGAGAGTAAACCTCTATTGACGGCGCACTACTAGTTGCACCAACCATCATGGGTGCACTACTCTCCATTCCGTTTCTGGCGGTTCCCAGCTTAGGCACTGTACGTTGCGATCTCACTGAACTAACAGCAGGAGTTGGAAGCCTGGTCGACATCAACTGACAGTGCTCCGTCTTTCAACAGGTTGTGTCCTTCGCTGCTAGCTGTTGCGGTGCTGCGACATGCTCTATGGTCTGCAGCGCCTGTGGGAAATGCGGCAACAGGTGATTATACCCTCCCTATACTTCTCAACAGCCCAATAGGCTGGAGTGTGCATCTACGTTTACTGACAGCGTCTCTGCGCAGTATCGCAACCCGTATCGCATATGCCCTAATCCTACTCGTCAACTCTATATTGGCATGGATCATGCTTACGCCTTGGGCCATCGAGAAGCTACAACACCTTATGCTCGATTATGTCAAGATCGACTGTCCAAACGGCCAGTGCTACGGGTGGCTCGCAGTCCACAGGATCAACTTCGCCCTGGGCCTGTTCCATCTTATATTCGCCGGCCTGCTTTTCGGTGTCACGTCATCCAAGAACCCGCGAGCCGCTTTACAGAATGGGTTCTGGGGGCCCAAAGTCATCGCCTGGGTGGCTTTCATAGTCCTGTCCTTCTTGATTCCCGACGAGTTCTTCATGGTCTGGGGCAACTACTTCGCCTTTTTTGGTGCGATGGCCTTCCTCATACTCGGACTCATCCTCTTGGTCGACCTCGCCCATACCTGGGCCGAGTATTGTCTTGAGCAGATTGAAAACACTGATTCCGCCGTCTGGAGGACCGTTCTTATCGGCTCTACTTTGGGCATGTATCTGGGTTCAATAGCCATGACCATCGTTCAGTACATCTTCTTTGCTAAGGGCGACTGTGCGATGAACCAAGCAGCTATCACCATCAACTTGATTTTCTGGATCGTCATCTCATTTATCTCCGTACACCCGACGGTCCAGGAGTACAATCCCAAGGCTGGTCTGGCCCAAGCCGCGATGGTTGCCGTTTACTGCACCTATCTCACCATGTCTGCCGTGTCGATGGAGCCGGATGACAAGCAGTGCAATCCTTTAGTTCGTGCCCAGGGAACCCGCACTACTTCGGTTGTCATTGGCGCCATCGTGACGATGTTGACTGTCGCTTATACCACGACACGAGCCGCGACTCAAAGCCTTGGCTTGGGTAACAACAAGCGCATAAAGCTTACTGACGACGACGATACCTACGAGCATGACCTTGTAACACAGCAACCAGGTCGGCGTGAGATGAGAGCCGAGGTCCTTCGTCGAGCCGTTGAAGAGGGTAGTCTGCCGGCAGACGCCCTCCTGTCAGACGATGATGAGGATGACGACAGGGGCAGCAACACTCCCCACGACGATGAACGATCGAGTACGCAGTATAACTACTCGGTTTTCCATGTCATCTTTTTCCTCGCCACCTGCTGGGTGGCCACGCTGCTTTGCTCCGGGTGGAGCGGCGAGGAGGTCATGAACGAGGATGGGTTTGCCACTGTCGGCCGCACATACTGGGCTAGCTGGGTCAAGATTGTCAGCGCATGGCTCTGCTATTGCATGTACATCTGGACGCTTGTGGCGCCGTTCGTTGTGCCCGATCGCTTTGAGTATGCCTAGGGACATCTTGATTATTACTAAGATTGATGGAGCGATCTGGCCATTTTCGTACCGAGAACTTAGTCTTTTTTGTGCATATCAGCGCTCACATGTATCATTATAACACCAATAGTCTGTACACTAAAATCATATGCATATCAGAGTGCTACAGGAAAGACCTACATGATTGTCACTAGCCAATTACTTGAGTTTTCAGGGCGGTTACTTCGGCTGGTAGATACATGCAAGTGCTCGAGATATCAAGATATCAGCATAAATCCCCGAATGTTGGTTGCAAAGAAACCCAATGAAGCAGGAGGAGCGAAATCAACTACACGTTGATTTGCTTCGGCGCGGGCGTTGAGAACCAACATATTGTGGATTAAGGTATTGCACTGGATTGTCTGTACTTAAAAGGGGGTGAATATTACTTGAATATGAACTGAAGTCGGGAACCATTTTTGCTTCGACTAATAAGACAAAACCACATATGTTGGGTCACACTTGTTCGAGTTGCAAATAGAACACATGTATGCCCTTTACATAATCTAATATAATCTATAAGGGCTACTTCTCCTTAAGATTGCCATACTGTGTCATATACACTAGCCAGCTCATGCTTTGATGACTGAACATAAGACTATAATCTCGTATAATAACTAGATAGCTTGCATATCTTATGTGCCTACGTAATGTCATGGGACATCTGTCATATCCAAATAAATCCCCAGTTTTCAGGGCAGGTCTTCAACCTTCATTGGTCTTCGACTTTCATACTATGGGTATATCTTGATGAGAACACATAAATGTGTAGGCGAGAGAGATGGTATTCGCTCTTCCTATGAAGTGCGAATAGAGTTAGGTGGGGATTCTCGAGCGAGAGGAAATCTGGACCCGGGATCGTCGAATGAAACCCAACACAGCGCTGCCGCCAAGAGACGCCTTTGCACCGTTCTAGAAAGCGCACGGAACGGCCAAACCCCTCATCAGGATCCCCCCTGGCCATTAGGTAACGAGACAACGAAGGCCAATGACTCTGGCTTCCGTGGCTGCCCAGGGACTTATCAGATTCGACTTGATGGCGGCATTGCTGTCCGGTGCTTCCGCGCCTGGTACTCGGTTTGGTTCGTTGGAAACTAAGTATCTAGGTATCCAATGTGATCTGAACCGCGATCAGCTTCCCATCTACGATGTTTCGATCGATGTCTGACGAGCGGGCCTGACTTCGGCAGCTGAGCGGGGTCCCCCCCTATATCTCGCTGCAAAGCTCGAGCAGGGCAATCAGGACAATACGTTCAACTGGTTACCAAAACTGCCAGATCAACATTTGTTTTTATCTTTCTTTTCAAGCACCAAGTGACCCTGCACAAGCGAGGCTCACCGGGGCAGCTCGGGGTCCAGTCATTGGTCACCGGCCAAGAGCACGATACGAGGCTGCATGCCAGCCAGCTACGTACGAGAGCTGCCTACATAGAAACAGGCAGTCTCGAGAATATTCAAACTTCGTACCTATAGCAGGTAGCTCGGGGATTCGTCAGCCGCATGCACACATAGTACGATGAATGCATGGGTAGGTAACTTCCAAATTGTACCTACATAGGTATCTAGTTGACAACTCCGGCGACTATGTAATTACGTACCCAGCAACGATTTGGATTCGAGATAACACGACGACTCGTGTCATGACATTGGCACGCATCCTGGCATCCATACTGCACACACATCCCTGGCGGCATACTGTAGGTGCGCATGTGGAAACCTGGAGTCGATCCAGCCAGCCTTATGCGCAATAGTAAGGGGTTGAATATGCAGGTGCGTACACACATAGCCACACGTCTATAAACAACATAAACAACATGCCTACCTAGGCGCGCATAGTCTATGCATGTGTATACGAGTAAAGGTAGGCGCTGCTTGAAGTAGGTAGCAGCGGAAGCCAGGGCTGCCACGTCAAGAGGCTGACGGCGGAAGTGGAAAAAAGGGAAAAAGGAGATCGCGGTTCTGCGGGATGATACACTACCTGTACCTGTACCGATGTAGGTACCTACATGTATGTAACTACCTACATATATCTCTTGCCTTATAACGACATCCATTTTTCTAGCTATAATTGCTTATATTGCCCCGCCTACTGTCTGCCCCCGCCCACCTGCCCGCACGCCCAGACACCCTGCCCTGAGGATGTTCCTGACGCTCCTGACGGCCCAGCCGCCTTGCCGCTCTATTAGTATCGAGGGCCGAGCCGAGCGACAACTGCCTCAATTGCCTTAAGCGCAAATACGAATTGCGATATCTCATGGACATACATAGCCTACGAATTCCGATTACGTAGGCACCTACCGAGGTCGTGCTGATGCAGATCATATGCTACATATAAGGAGGTAAGGTATTGATGTAAAGTCAACTATAGGCACGGGGGATGCAGGCAAGGGCACACCGGGGCGTCCTGGCAGTCTGGCAGTTTGGCAGTCCGCTACATAGGTACATACATAGGCTCATACATCCATAGCACGGTGGTACGGTGCGGTGCGGTGCCGGGTGCTGCGTAATGTACCCGTGCCTATAAGCGCAAAGTACCAGGTAAGGTAGGTACATATAGGCAGCCCGGGCAGGTAGGTACCGATAGCCCCTACGCCCCTACTATAGTACCTAGTAGGGCGTCATTTTAGTTTATGCAGGTTGGTGGATAGCAACCTTGGAACCTTGTGAGGTTGGAACAGGAATGATGTCGATGGTCCATCTAAACTGCTAAAAGAACCTAGACAAGCTGACAACCTGGATGGTATGTAATCCAGACTGCCCATCAGTCCATAAACCGACGCTGTGCGCTCATCAGTCGTGTGTGTTACGTCGTTCTCCTGCTTTGCCGTCTTCGGATCCGATCGTCTCGAATTCATCATCGTCATTATCACCATCAGCAGCAGCAGCAGCAGCAGCAGGAACGGCAGCAGACGCAGGAACAGCAGCAGACGCAACAGCGATAGCAGCGGCGGCGGCGGCAGCAGCGGCTTCTTCCACTTCCTTCCATAGCCCGTAAGAACTCTTTCTAGTCACCAGGCACCAGAGCATCTTAGGTAGGTAATTGAAATAGATAACTCTGATTCAGCATTCTCTTTCCTTTCCCGAATCCCAAGCTTCAAATATTCCTCATCCTCCTCGTCCGAACCACGAGTGCATTCACCCGTCTTTAGCCGTCTGAAGCTGTTCCCCCCACTCTATAGCATCCTTCCAGGAGATCTAACACCAGAACAAGAAAAACACAGGCTCTTGCCGGCATAGTCATTCGAAATGTAGGTAAGCCGGACCAGCAGGGCGAAGAATCAGCGTGTGAAGCTGACTATTCGCAGGCGCATCACCTTGAGCGTGAACAACCCCGAAGTGGAGGAGCAGGACCTCCGTCTTGTCACTCTCGATGTCTTCCCCGACATGACCCTCGGCGCCCTGCGGAGCTCCATCGAGGCCGAAGGCTTTCCCGCCCCGTCGCAACACATCTACCACAACGGACAGCTCATTACCGACGATTCCAAGACCCTGCAAGACCTCTCCGTATCCGATGGCGACATGCTGGCCCTACACATCCGGGATATGCGAGGCAATACCGGGATCGCCCCCGGTGCCCGCGAGCCACCGCAAGCGCCCAGAGCACCACAGGGCGGTGGCAGCGCCATGGCTCAGGACCCGGAGCTCATCCGTTTACAGATCCTGGGCGATCCCAGACTGCGGAGCCAGGCTGAGCGGTTGAACCCCCAGCTGGCTGCTGCCATTGACAATCCCCAACAATTCGCCCAGATCTTCCGTTCCACCTCCGACCGGCAAGAGGAGGCCCGGCGAGCACGCTTACGGGAGATCGAGGCTCTCAACAGTGACGAGTTCAACCCGGATGCCCAAGCCAGAATCGAAGAGATGATTCGCCAGCAGGGTGTCATGGAGAACCTACAGAATGCCATGGAATACAACCCAGAGTGTAGGTGGCTTCTTCCCCAGCTTTAATACCTCATCCCACCTATGTCTCCACCGCTAACAGGGATGATGTAGCATTTGGCCGTGTGCACTTGCTCTACTGTGATGTCAAGGTCAACGGAGTCAAGGTCAAGGCCCTGGTAGATTCTGGTGCCCAAGCAACGATAATGTCACCCTCGTGCGCGGAAGCATGCAACATCATGCATCTCATCGACAGGCGTTTCGCCGGTGTAGCCCGCGGGGTGGGAACAGCCAACATCATCGGACGCGTCCATTATACGATGCTGCAGGTCGGGAGCAAACATCTGCCGGCTGCATTTACCGTCATGGAGGGGAAGTCGGTCGATCTCCTGCTCGGACTGGACATCCTGAAAGGACACCAGGCAACGATCGATCTAACGCGGAACAAGCTTATCATCCAGGGCGAGGAGGTCGAGTTCCTCGGCGAGTCAGATATCCCCAAGGAAACCGAGGATGCTGTCACCCAAGAGCCGACCGTTCAGGGGCCTGGTGGGACGACAATTGGCGCCCGCTCGGGAGCTGTCACCGTTCCCTCGAGGGCATCACCCACAGGCGGCCCCTCGGCTTCTTCCAACGTCGCCTCATCCTCCACAGCAGCAGCAGCGCCGCCACAGCCCGCTGCGCCCGCTCTCCCCCCACGGACTGCCCAGCCGCAACAGTCCTTCTCGGAAAACGACATCAACACTTTGATGGGGCTAGGGTTCGACCGACAAGCTGCCATCAATGCCTTGGAAGCTACCGGGGGGAACGTGGAATATGCGGCCGGCCTCCTCTTCCAGAATTAGCGATACCTGTCATCTGCTTGGTTGGCTTTGCATCTGTAAAAGGGGGGAGTATGATGGCGTCAAGGGGAACGACTTAGCCAAGGCAGGACGAAGAGGGTCACAGAGATAATATGGCAGGCAGCGTCTGAATCCAGCGTGGTGGATGAGACGAACGGAGAACATCGTCGCCATCTGCTATACTACTGTTACGCCATATACGTATATGCCAAACCGCAGTACCTTTCGCATAGATGCTGGACCTCCTAGAAGACGGAACAGGACAGAACAAACAGCGCAGCACAGCACAGCACATAATTTACGTTGACGTGATTCATGAAGCGGGTCTATTGCCTATGGGTTCGGTTGCTTTGGTACATTACAAATTTACGTTCACCTATATCAGGAGATCACGAGATGATGGTGACTGATTGAACATAACCTGGATGAATATAAAAACATACATGGAATGGCATGGCATGGCATTTAGCTTGCTACTGTTTGTTGGTCTTGACGTCTGAATTGCCGTGGTTCCGTTGTGTGCAGCATTATAGTAAACTGATGTTTTTTGCGCATGCCAGACTGAGGCACTTATAGGCATTAGGCGCGCTTGAAGAACAGCAGGTGAACACGCGAGCAAGCTAGGCAAATACATGCGTATATGAGTGAGCATGCATGTGTATAGGTACCTAAGTTAGGAACGTACGGGTGTATTATTTATGTATGAATGGATGGATGTAAGTAGTAGTAACAAGAAACCTCGTATCATGCCGTAGTATATATCATGCCGTAGTATAGGTATCGTCATCATCGCCATCCATCCCATCACCGGATCTTGTAGACACACGGCTTCAAGATGGCCTTCTCCTCCGCCGCCGCCCTCGCCCGATCCCCCTCGGCGCCGTCCCCCTCGAGGAACTTCTTGAGCGAGGCCCTCTTCTGGGCCAGCGAGGGCTGATGGTGATGGTTGTTATTACGACCAGGGCGGGCGTGGGCGTCTTGCTGCGGAAGGGCGGCAGCGGCCTCGGGGGCGGCGCACTTGCCCACCGTGGCCGACGCGGCCTTGACGAACCGCATCCGCACGAACATGCGGTTCCGCAGGTCCGGCTCCCCCTGCAGCACGAACCCGCGCCGCCGCAGCGCCTCCACGAACCCCGACACGTCCGTCTCGCCGCGCCGGTCCTCGGCGCCGTCGACCTCGACGGCGAGGTCCGCCTCGTGGTCCGCCCCGTCCTCATCCTCCCCGTTCTTCTTCCCTCCCTTCTTTCCCCCCGCAGCACCGGGCTTCCTCCGGTTCCCGACGCTGTGGCTGACGACCCCGTTGCTGCTGTTGTTACCACCACCGCCGGGGTTCTTCTTCGACGACGCCGACTTGGCGGCGAACCGGCTCTTGATCTCCGCGACCCACAGCTCCCCCTTCCACCGCAGCACGCGGTAGGCCTCCTCGACGAAGTCGAGCCAGTTGGTGCCCATGAGCGCCAGGCAGAACACGGCGATGTCGACGCTGCCGTCGGCCCGCGGCAGGTTGGCGATGTCGGCCCGCGTTACGCGCGGGTTGCGCCCGTCCGCGCCCGCCTCGTCCCCGTGCAAGTCGTAGCTTAGCACCTCGACCCGCAGCTGCTTCTTGCGCGACGACGGCTCCGCCTCGAGCGCCGCCGCCAGCTTCGCGTCGCCGCAGCCCAGGTCCGCGATCGTGCAGGTCCCCTTCGCGCTGCGCGGGAGGGGTGGGACACTGCCGCCGCTGCCGTTATCTTCCGCAGCGTCGTCTTCGTTCTTCGATGGGACTTGCTGATCGCGACCGCGACCGCGGCCGCGGGGCGGGGCGGCCGGCGTCTTCACCCGGCCCCGCAGCTGGATCTCGGCGATGTACCCGTCGACCGGGTTCTCGGGCCACACGTCGACCTGGCGCCGGAACCCCTCGTGGTACTCGCGGAACATCTCGGGCGACTCCTGGAACAGCCGGAACGCCTCCGCCGACGGCCGCGTGTACAGCGTCTCGTTGAGGTGCCGGAACCGCGCCGAGATCAGCTTTTCCCGCATGGCGGCCTGCATGGGCGTGAGTTTGGGCGCCGGGGGTGGCGGAGGAGCAGCGGTGGCGGTGGCAGCGGTAGTGGTAGTAGCTGCAGTAGGAGCTTTTTCTTGTTGTTGCTCATCATGGTCACCTTCCTGGTTTTCTGCCGCCTGCTTGTTTTTCTTGTTTTTCTTCTTGTCCTTTTTGGACTTCTTGGCAGAAGCCTCAGGTTGAGCTCCATCGGCATCCGCATTAGCATTGGCATCCTCTTCCGCAACCTTGGCATTCTCATCCTGTTTGCCACCATTTGATTTACCCTTCTTCTCCTTCTTAGTAGCCTTCTTTCCGCTCTGCTGTTGCTCATCACCGTCAGTCTCCTGTTTGGCAGGCGATTTCTTCACGTGACCACCATCACTCTGCTGCGGCTGCTGCTTCTTCTTGGACTCCTTTGCCGTCTTAGGTTTCTTTGGCGACTTGCCCTCGATGACCCGCTCCCAGAGATCCGCCACGTTTGCCGCGGTCACGTTGGATGGGAGTGCGTTTGGCCTCTTCCGCTTCTTCGATTTGTTGTTATCGCTGCGAGGATCATCTGGCCCTGTCCCTGTCTTTCCTGCTGCTGTTGCTGCTGCTGCTGCTGGCGGCGCTGAAGATTTGTTCGTCTCCACCTTGAGACCATCAGCGGAAACCGCCCATCCCGGAACTGCAAACATTTCGCTCGTCCTAACACTTTCTTCGAAAAAATGTTACTAGAAAACCTTTATGGAAGTTGGATGTTGGAAGTGGGAGTTGCTCAACATTCCGCACTTGCAACTTTTTCCTTTTTCCTACCAAATTTCTGCAGGGGTCGTCGAACCCACTATAGGTATCATTAGTGGGGCATCTGAGCAGCTGCTTAGTACCGGTACTTACATATGCACTTATACGTTCAACTAAATTATGGGACTATCAGCTATACACTTATCAGTGGCAGCCCCTGGTGGCTATACAACCACTTATGTTCAAGATAGGGGCGCTCATCAGATACTATGTATACATACCTGGGTATACTTCAGTTCCCAAGTAATGGATATTACAGAACATTGGAAATTCAATTCAAGAAAAAAGAAAAGAGTTAGTAAATGGACGAGTTACTGCCGGTCGTTCCTGCACGAATTCTGGATTTACTAAAAGTTCGCTGGCTCATTATATTCCTCATTCATGCTCGTTCTGGTTTGATAGTATACCATAGAAGAACTTGTAATAACGTCTTGGTATCTAGTATATCAACATACTGGGAAGTGAACTAAGTGTTCTTCATAGAAGTACTGGTTTGAGAGTCCTATGAGGCTATGCCAAGGCGATCGTGGGAAGGAGTTTCCGTCGAGATGGGCCGGCTAACTACGTAGTTGTGTCTTACCTTATGCAAGTAAGTGCATGTCTTGACTTTTTTCACTTCACGGTGTGCTCTATACTACGTAGAAATGGTATGTCTTGTACATGGATCCAATGTAAGCTTGAAGGTTGCCAAAGTCCTATACTCAGCCAGTGACTCTCTCATGAGATTAGTGGCAAATAAGGAGCTGACGCTCACTGAGTGCTGAGGATGATCTCGTGGGAGTATTTCCAGAGCTTTTATTCGCTCCGATCCCGAACTCTCCACCCGTCGGCATAGCTGCATCAACTAGGGCGCCGAGAAAGGGGCGGCCAGACAGCAGACTAGGTATATTCCGGGGAACACGACCGTTAGCTATGTATTGGTTCTGAGAAGGGTTGCCAGTTTTCCACAGGTATGACCTAGTTTAATATACGAATGCCGAATTGCCCATCTCCCTGGCTTGACTTCACGACCTATGCCCAAGATTATGTCACCTCCCGTCACATTCGCGATGCCCCCCAGTCCCGCTTGTCTAAGCACCACATGTAGCATTGTAGCCTTTAATGGTCGATCGTAGCTGGTACTCGGGTTCACGTGGAATGGGCCAAGGCAACTAGTATATGCTTCGTTTGCGCCAAAACTTCTGAGTGCTGTATTTCTGGTGCATGAGAGAAGGTTTGGCCGAGAGAACCATGTCTCCAAAGTTGGCCCCTAGGTCCTAGGATATTCTCGAGTCCCGTTCATAGGGCTTCCGTAATGTGGTGCTGCGTGCTGGTTCCTTTACTTTGAAGCGCCCACTGAAAGCCTTCGGGTGATAAGAGACTACAACCACAACCGGGTCGTACTGTACCTTGCAAGCTGAACTAAATACTGCGGCTTTGTCACCCTCTCCTATACCCTCAACTACATCTGAGGTCTTACCGCGGAGTTTGAAAAACCTGCACCTGCAGGAGTCATCAAAGTGACGTACCATACGAGCCTATATCCTATGTTATTGGATGATATATCCCCGCAGAACGAGATATGAACATTGGTGTACCAGGCTCGAATAGATCCCATATTTCTTGCTCGACAGTGTCTTCCTTATTGTGACTGTGAGCACAGAACACCAAGCTATGGGCATTGTTTTCAGGACTCGGTCCTAACACCCTACCTACCCCAGCTCTGTACCACCGATCCCACTAGGGACAGAATACTGGATATCGGTCCCGTTCAAATGCTTGTGTGACCGGCCGCGCGAGACATGCGAACCCTGCTGTAGGTACTTGTCCGGATGCTGGATTGGGGGCCTTATTGTCTTAACCAACCACAATCTGACGGTTGCTCGAAGGCAGACAGCATTCTCGACTGAAAGCAGATACGCGTTGCGGTGAGACAGGTAGCCCATCGTTCTATCTGCAGGCTGGTTTCTTTCCAAGGTGGTCCTAACAATGACCATGCCCGGCACTCTTCTCTAGGTAGGGTGTTGGTTTCTGAAAAGTAGCGTCCCATACCCTAGGTGATTCCAGCCGACCTGGGGTGTTCCGACTCTATACCAAGGGCTTCACGGAGGTTGGTCGTAGAATTTGGAGAGCGAAAACCGTCAGCTCTTTATGGGAGCCCGTCACCATCTGCTTGGCCTTGCTGGAGCCTCCATTCTGTGAGGAACCCATGCAAGGTCACCATCCCACAGTATTATAAGTCAGCAAGTAAGGCCCTTTCCCCTTTCTCTCGATCTTGATCTACTGTGTCTGACTTCCATGTGCCGCACCATGCTTTGAGGCCTCTGGTTTCCGTGTCCGGTCTGATGTAGGTGTTGCAAGCCCATCTTGTTCATCATTCCCTACCTAATTAAGGAGTTCGCCGATATAGTCTCCTCATGCCACCAGATTCTGTGCCCACCGCTGTGTTCACGACATCTTTATCGAGCTGTGCCTGGCGTGGAAGATATGCCTCGTGTGGTGTGGATCAAGATGTGCCAGGCGGATATTCCTACCTGCATAACTACCGGTAGTCACACGTTGTAGGGCGATATATGCCATGAGTCAGCCCCTGTTCATCCGCCCACCCTCGGGTTCAATGCGCCACATCATGTAGCTAGTTACATAGTTAAGCCACCAACCATCAAGTTGACCTTGACGGCCGCCCATGCCAAAGCTGTATAGATACCCGTCAGGGTTTTCCCATCGTTGCTAGGCTTTGTAACGTCGAGTGTGTAAAAATAGCATGGCTTCAACTCATCGCTTCATATCTGTAACTTGTAGTTAAGTATCTGCCTGGTACCTCATAAGGCACATGGTGTGTGTGTAATAAAAAGCGAGCATAGAGGTATGGTTTCTGCAAGAACCCCCCTCCTTTATCCTGAACGCTCTCCAGCAAACCTTGCAAGCTTTTACATGCATCGTCACCTTAGGTAAGGTGAGTATGTGAATCTACCCCTCGTAGATCCATAAGTAGGCACAATACCTACATGTATGCAGGTAGACGAGGTATACAGTATGTAAGTAGGTAATATGATATTGCATGCAACTCTATCAGCATCGCACGTTTTCATGGGAAATAAGGAAACAAATCCAAGAAGAACCCGCGAGAAACAATAGCAAGAATAGCTAACAGCAATCAATCCATTATTAACAACTTATTAACAACTGCATCTTATAGCTGACCTGGGTATACATGTATGTAGGTAGTATATAGATCTAGTTAGGTAGAGTATATTAAGAACATGAACGGTTCCAGTCCGGATCTCCCCTCTCCAATTATTTAGCTAGTGGCTCCACTAGGCAAACTTGGAGATCGATCTACCAGTCGTCACTGGTCAGCCTCTACTTATTAAGTTATTATTGATAGGAAGGTATATGTGTGCAAGGTGCTCATATGTGTATGTACATAGGTAGACAGCTAGCCAGTATGTACATGTATGTAGATGTACGTATCTAGACTAGTAGATATACACAATCTGGTTGACAACCTGCCAATCTGACAAGCTGACAATCTGGCAACCCTGCTAGTTTGTTCCCCGGATCGGCCGCCTCCAGTATCCAGTATCCACCAGGCTGCTACCCTCAGGTCCCTCACCACCTGCACTCACCACTGTCACCTCACTGTACATAGTACTATGTAATTCGCATGACAGGTCGAGGCAATGAGCTTGGACCCTTCCACTGTCTAACACCAGTTGCTTGCCAGCTTGCTTGACAATACCAGTTGGTTGGTTACCTAGGTACATAGAAGAATAGAACCCCTTTGGAGCTCAGGTTGGTTACACTGCAGTGTTTCAGTGAATGCCTCTTGAGCTAATCCGTCCGCCTGTACAATACATACATACATACTACCTACATCATGCCTACATACATACCTACTACCTGCCTACCAGCTGTGCCAGGGCCCAGGGCCCAGCTTACATAGTACCTACTGCTGCCCACCAATATCCATCCGTATCTCCGCTATTCTGGACGTGGAGTCTTCAAGATTCTTCCTCATCCCATCAATCTTTGCCCAATTATATATTTTGTCACTCGCTATGCGGACGCCAGCACTAGCTGGAGATCATCTCGTTTATACTTATACTTATACTATTGCTATAACTGACTCTATAGATATTCTGACTTTGATTGCTAATTGCTGATCCGGGCCCACGAGAGTTGGTGCAACAACGGAGATTATCGTTCTTGTCTTGTCTTGCCCTCCGCCCCATCCTGGTCCTGTCCTGTCCTTTTGTCTCGGCCGAACACCAGCATTTCCACTTCTGTGACGCCCCCTCGACCTTACGTTCAGCTACACTAAGAGCCGCGTCCCTGAGCCGTCTATGTCTTCGTTCCCACATGACCCTGACCTGTTCCAACTCCCAGCAAAGAGGGTCCTAGAGGGTCCTAGACTCCCAGAGGATTTGTGTTTCTAATAATACCATGTGGTGCCCTTATTGCTTCTAGCAATCCTCGGGCAAGACAGCCAAGTCAACAACCCGTCACTAAGCTGAATCGGCCGTTCGGCCGGTACCAGCGTAGGTAGGATGGACGCTATAGAGGTGACACCTGAACATTCGTCTTCCAAGTCGCAGCCTCGAAGAGGATCAAATCAGGATGACGACGAAGACGATAACTCCAACCCCAAGAAGCCCGCTTCTACCACTGTTAGGAAGAGAACTAAAACAGGTTGCCTTAGTGCGTCACCATTTTCCTTTTCCCCATTGCTTTCCTCCCCTCCCTTTCTGTTCTGACCTCTCGGGTATGTGCCGTAGTGTCGGTGCTAGCAACTAACTGATCTCAAGCTTGTCGAAAGCGTCGCATAAAGTGTGACGAGGGGAGGCCGACGTGTAACAACTGCTTGAAGTCGAAGCGACAATGCGAGGGATATAACCAACGAGTTATATTCAAAGACCCCCTTGGCGCTTTCGCTAATGCCCCCTATGGTCCTGTACACTATCCCGCCCCCTCACCACAGTCCCTCGTCAGGGAGCAGCAGCTGTCTGCAGCACAGCAACGGTCATCTTCCCAATCGTTGCAGATCATCGCACCAAAACCGCCGACCGTCGGGTATCATAATGTCGGCGCAACTCAGTTCAGCCATGTCTACCCTGGCCAGGCCGGACCTATGGTATCTCCCCCCTTAAACTACGAATCCCAACTTTACGGGCCACCCCAGCCCGCGCATTCCCGATACACTTTCTTCCCTCCGGAGACCGTGGATGGATTTTCGCATAGTCAATGGAGACAGGAACCACCCCTTGACTTTAATCAATTTCCTGTCAACCATTCAAGGGACTACCAGGACATCCCTGCTAAGCATCAACCGCCGCCGCCGCCACTGCCGCCGCAGCGGCAAGAACACCAGCAGCTATTGACGCAGCATCAACACCACCGCCAGCCGCAGCAACAACAAGAGGCGAGCGGATCACAGTATAAAGGGAAGGCGCGAGCTGAGGTTGATCAATCGCATGCCTCACGGCCGCAATTTGAAGAGTTCGGGTATCCCTCATACGACGATGATGCTTCAATGGAAGATTCGGATGACGAAATGGTACCGATACTGCAAGAGTCGCATCTTGGAATGGATGAAGTCGGGCTTGTCGTATCTCAGCGATTGAACCAGACCAACAACTTCTTCGAAACACAGGCGAGAACTTTCTCGTTCTTCGCCGCGGACAACTTCCTTGCAACGTATGAGCCTTCGCCGATGAGCTCGCCCCTTAACGACAAACAAATCGCCTCCGTGTTTTGGCATTTCATCAATGTTACTGGGCCGAGTATATCATTATACGAGCGACATCCATTCGACCCGTCCCCACTCTTTCAAGGACAACCAGTTCCCAAATCTCGGCAGCATATTTGGACATGTAGGTGTCTTTGTAATAATTTACTAAATGAAAATCGTCCGTCGCTAATATTCACAGATCAATTTCCTGTATTATCCTTCAGCCACCCGGCCCTTCTCCAAGCTATATTAGCTCTTGGAAGCCTACAAATAGCTAAACTTCAAGCGGTCCCGCCAACAGCATCACTCAGGCACTACCATTTAGCCTTACGAAGAATAGCCAAGAACGTGGGCCGGCCTGCGAGGCGTACACAGCCTGCCAACTTGGCTGCAACACTACTCTTGGCTTTCTACGAGGTATGGAATTCTGACCATGAGAAGTGGAGCAAACACCTCCTTGGAGCTAGGTGGATAATAAAGGAGATCCCACTGGCCGAAATGACGAGATCTATCATGGCGATGAAGATAGAGGCGAGGCACAAACGTGAGCAGGCCAACCAATCACAGTACCAAGGTGGCTTTGCAGGTGCCATTCATGAAGATGACGAATCTACTGCGCTGCACAGGGACTGGGATGACATCGATGTAGAGCTTCTCAGAGCTATCACGGGCAAAAACATTTCCTATGATGAACTTGGCATGGTCCCGGAGGAACAGAGCGCATTTTCCAGGCCTAAAATGAAGTTGACTACCAAGGACATAGAAACTTATGAGAAACTAAGCGATCTTTTCTGGTGGTATGGGAAGATGGACGTCTACCAGAGCATCCTCGGCGGAACTCGATTATTGTAAGTCGCCAAATACGCATACCCACACCCCTTTGTTTCGTCTGAGACTAATCAAACCCAGCTTGGAATACAAACATTGGACACAATGCCCACCAAGAGCTCCAATAGGAAGACTCGATGCTATGTAAGTCGGGGCCTAATCAAGATATCCACGAGGAACCCACTAATATCTATATAGCTATGGCACATATGATCATCTCATGCTCCTCCTAGCTCGCCTGACGAACTTCTCATCCAGAGACCTCTCACGAAAAAGAAGACTCATGAAAATGAATGGAGCAGGCCAACCTGGTGTGCCGCCCGGCATGTTTGCGGGAATGATGCCTGCATCGGATAAAGTGCCAATGCCAGCTGGATTCAGCCCTCCGCGAGAAGCATCACCACGGAGCAATGATCCTGATGAGATGGACATTGAGGTCTTGACCGCTGAGGCTTTCCGGGAATGGGAAGGCCTTGTGAAGGCTTTCGAATATTTTAGGACCTACTTTGGGCCAGAATTCCAACCTTTGGGCGAGGACGTCTACCCAGCCAAGGCAACACCGTTCGGTCCAGCAGCACATTATAGAACATACTCTATCGCTGGAATCTGGCTGAACTACTATATGGGATATATCATGCTGCACAGAGCACATCCTGATATGCCGCCCGTAGCGATGATGGCTGCTGGTCTCGCGGCACGAACAACTGCCCCGTATGCAAACGAGATCGGGCGCATTGCAGCTGGGCTAGAAGAGAATATCTGGTGTCTGGATGAAGTCAGCACGCTTATGGGAGCTGCATTGATCGAGAGCGCGTTTTGCCTGTTTGTAGCCGGCGTCCAGGTAAGAAAATCTCCCAGGGCACATCACCGTCGACATCGTTTGACCCTTATATGGGAGCTCCGAGCCCCTTAAAGTCCCCTGATGCTGATACTAACTACACGCCCGTTGTAGTATCGTGAGGATGCGGAACGGCACTGGCTAATCCGGCGGCTACACGACATTGGCCGATTAACGGGCTGGCAGTCGGCACGGCAGATCGCGGATGGTTGTGAGTCAGCCTGGACTAAGGCGGCCGCCCTTGGTCGCGGACCCCATTACGCGCGAGCGGCCGACCTGAACACGGACCCTGGCGTCTCGATCTGGGGTAACCCGCGGCGTATCGACCGCCGCATCCAGGAGGTTGAGGACGAAGCAGGGAAGATCGTCCTGGCCAAGGAGGAACAGGCGCACTATGCGTTGGGCTTGCTGTCTGTTGAGCACGATCTCGAAAGACTGGAGCTAGAAACTGGGGAGAAGGAGTGAGCTGTAACATTATATCTAACCCAAATAGGGTTATGATGGGTGGGATGTTCTATTGTTTTTGCTTTTCTGGCTGTAGTATAGGGGTAAATGCCCACGGCGAGAGAAGAGGGATTGGGCTTCGGGTGGTCTGGATACTCGTAACGAGTAGGATACTGCTTAGATTTCCTTGGACACGACACAAGCTTCGAAGCTTGATTTATTAGCGTTGAGATGTTATAATACCCCCTGGGAAGCAGAAAAAGCTGGTCGTCCATATACTAATGATACATATCACCTTGTTCATCTAGTAGTGTCCATATAATGCTTTTTTTCTTTTCTTTTAGGGGATCTCGCATGCTCAGAAGTGCAGTCCAGACCCAGACGCGCCATAGTTCGTGACTTGTTCCAGATTTATCTGCTTCATTCTTTACTTTGCCTGCTTTCCCTTCGATCGACACTCGAAGGCTAGGGGGCAGTGAGCTGGTGCCTGGTAGCTAAAAGAGAAACGATGATGACATAAGGTTCCAACCTCAGTTCGCCGGTAATCTCTCGACGACGGCGGCCATCTCCTCGTCGGTATATATCCTGAAGCCCTTCTCCTTGGTCACACTCGCTAGCTGGACGTTCTTCGAATCGAGCTTCTCCTCCATCACCTGCTTCAGCGTCTTCAGGACTAGCGTCTCGGCGTCGGTGATCGTGAGGGACTAGTTGTTGAGCACATCATGTTACGTTGTTAGTAAAGTAGGAACCTAGCTTTGCCCTGGCTCGATAGACAGATGATAAGCCGGAACGCACCTTGTGATACTCGTTCTGCAGCTCGGCCTGAGCGCCCTCGCTGCCGGAGCCGATGGCCTTGGCGTCGTAGCGGTAGAAGGTGCCGCTGGGCTCGGCGTGGTAGAGCTGGGGGCCGTCCTCGTCGTAGCCGGCGATGAGCAGGGCAACGCCGAAGGGGCGGCTCATGATGGACTCCTCGCCGTCGGCGCTCTCGCCGAACCGCAGGGCCAGATCGCAGATGGCCTGGGTGCAGCTCTCGGTCCGGAGGTCCTCGCCGTAGTTGAACCGGTGCGACTGGCTCTCGACCCGGGCGTGCTCCACCATGCTGCGCGCGTCCGCCTGGAGCCCGCTCATGGCGCACCCGATGTGCCGGTCGATCTCCACGATCTTCTCGACCGACGACGTCTCCAACAGCGTCGACGTCACCCGCTTCTCCACGCCTAGCACGACTCCCTCCGACGTCGCTACCCCGATCGCCGTCGACCCTAGCTTGATCGCCTCTAGCGAGTACTCCACCTGGAAGAGCCGGCCCTCGGGCGAGAAGGTGCTGTTGGTGGTTGTTTGGTCAGGTTCATGGTCTCTTAACTCCGTCTGTGTGCTACTCGATGCCACGTTCTTATCGGAGGGGAGGAGGTATTGTATGCATGTGCATGTGCATATGTGCAGAAAGTGAACTCACTTGATGCCCCGGTCTGTTGTCCGTTTTCGTCGGCGTTAGCAGCTATCTCTCAGAATGCGGGATGGCATGAAGCTTCTGGAGCTTATAGTTATCACGTACCATATTCAGATCTTGCCATAAACATCTTGACGGGTTTCGGGGGGGTATCTCTCTAGAAAAGACAAAGGAAGTAGTATTATGTTGCGTCGCCTGTCCGGCAAGTCGTTTGCGTTTGCGTTGGTGGTGGTGGTAATGGTGGTGATGTGGGATGGGGGAGAGGCTGAAATGCCAGGCAGTCTGGAGCTTAGGAAGCTTCCGACGTAAGGCGGGCGGGCAACGCAAGGCTCCCCTGATAGGCTCCTAGGGAGGTGGGTAGGCTGCTACACCGTTGACGAAGCTCGCTGTTAGTTAAACTGCGGGCAGGTTAGGTACCTAAAGGTAGGCAGGCTGGCAGGGTAGGTACGCACTGGATGCTAAAGCTTTGACCACCCAGCTTCTGATACAATGTATGTATGTATGTATGTATGTATGTATGTATTTTGTAGGCTGGGGAAGTGCAGCATCTCATAGGCCTCGATTATCATATGGATAGAGGTAGTGACGCGCTTTAACGACCTGTCCCGCGCTAAGCATCTCTTATGCAGTTAGGACGCGATCTCTCAATTGGCGATAAAGTGCCCAACAGCAGCCTAGATATGCATGGACTGCAGCAAATAAGAAGCAAATAGGCGAATAAGAACTCGTCTTGACTGCTTGTCACTCCCCAACCTGAGGCTCGAGAATACCAAATACCAAACACCAAACACCAAATACCCCACGAGTCCACGACTGCCCCAACGCCGACCCATATGTATGCCCATCACATGTAAGCACTTGCGTAGGTATACATATATATACGCGTTGGACGACGTAGTTCCAGATGTCGCCCCAGAGCGACCATGTCTTCCAGACTCTCCAACCCACAAGCACAAGAGAGACGCGCCAATGCCAATGCCAATGCCAACGCCAACGCCAACGCCAGCGCCAACGGAAACTCGGATAGGGATGGACAACCACGACCTCCCCGCGCAAGGGCTGAGCGAAGCCATTCGCGAAGTGCCACTTCACCGCAATCAGGCTATGCACCGTATACCAATCCAGCCCATAAGCGCTCCGCTTCCGGAAACCCGCGGCCCATGAACAGGAGCAACACCGAGGAACGAAGGACGGAGCGCACAACCATAACTACCAAAGACAAGCTGATCGCTCGAACGAGGAGCACTGAGAGACGGCCGAAGGAAACCGCCCCGCCCGAGAAGTGGAAGATGAAAGAGCCTGTCAAGATGCGCCCGCCTGAGACAAAATCGAGGGAGCCAAAGCAGGAACCTCCGCCTAGTAGGTTTGAAATGAAATCTATATATCATGTCTCAAGAAGTGTTCGGTCTGTCTAACATCTAGATCGTTGTAGAGGCGTGGGATCCTATCGCCAGTTTAACACCCCCTACTACCGCTCCACTCGCGATTCGCATATCATTACCTCCCCGGGCATCAGATGCGACCCCCTCTCTACAGCCTGAACCCCTATATGAGCTCTCTTTGGAGGCTCAGGAGGCGGCTATGATCGAGGACTTGCTGTTTGTCTTCATGGGCTACGAAGGGCAATACATTTGCTTTGCGCCCTCTTACAACCAGACCGAGGAAAGGGAGCGGCTTGAAGGACCTATCTATAAGATATCGCCAGGGCTTGATCCAAGCTTGCAAGACTTGACGATATCGATGCTCAAGATGGCGACTCACTATTCTGCTCTTGAGACCTTCGTCGACGTACAAAGTCGGGAAGAATTTGGGTCTGTGAACCATGCGCTTTGTGCAGCCATCAGGAAGTTTCTACACGACTACTTGATTATGATAGCCCAGCTGGAGACGCAGTTCTTGACAAACGAGTCTTTCACTCTGCACCTTCTTCACGTACATACGCTTCCTACTAGTCAGATGATGCTGCAGCTTTACTCTCTGGCTCACGACTTTCTCAAGAGGAATGCACTGCTAGATGAAGAAAGCTCAGAAGATTCCGACCCGGATGACATCGATAACATTCTAGAAAACTTAAAGCGAGGCGGGGACCTCGTGCCCGGGAATATGACCGGAAAGAAGATTTGTCGGGGAGGCGTGGTAATAGGGGTCATCACGAAAAGGCTCGAAACGATGTCTGGGGACCCAGCCGCTAGATCGCTGCTCACGTCTTTGCTACGCGACGCAAGCCGACCATACATGACCATGCTGAACGAGTGGCTGCACCACGGAGGAATAAATGATCCCCATTCCGAATTCTTGATCAAGGAGCAAAAGAGCATTAGAAGGGACAGGCTGGAGCAAGATTATACGGACGACTATTGGGAAAGAAGATATACTATACGTGATCATGACGTTCCTCCTCAGTTGCTAGGTGTTAAGGACAAGGTGCTACTTGCTGGGAAGTACTTGAATGTCGTTCGCGAATGTGGAGGTGTCGATGTTAGCAAGGTTGCCCAGGATCTACCCAAGTCATTCGACGACCCTCGATTTCTCGAAAACGTCAATAATGCGTATGCCCACGCGAATGAATCGCTGATGAAGCTACTATTGACCACACATGCCCTCCCCGCCAGGTTGCGTTCGCTCAAACACTACTTCTTTCTCGATCCTTCAGACTACTTCACCTACTTCCTCGAACTCGGTGCGTCGGAGTTGCGCAAACCAGTCAAGAACGTTAATACCGTTAAGTTGCAGTCACTTCTCGACCTTGTTCTACGCCAGACGGGGACTATAGTCTCGCTTGATCCGTTTAAGGAAGATGTACACGTCGAAATGAACGAGGTCAGCCTCATCAAAATGTTGCAGCGGGTTGTTAGTATCACCGGTATAGAACAAGGGGAGGCACTTCAGCCCTTAAGCAACCAACCGATCGAGAACGATAAGAACGCCGTCGGTTTCACGTCGCTACAACTGAATTATACCGTGCCATTCCCCGTATCGTTGGTCATTAGCCGAAAAACAATATGGCGATATCAGGCACTCTTCCGATATCTCCTGTCACTCAGATATTTAGAATCGCAACTCTCGACAACCTGGCAGACCCATCACAGAGCGATTGTGTGGTGTCATAAATCCTCGGCTCGCAGGCTAGAGATCTGGAAGAGGCGTGTCTGGACATTAAGGGCACGCATGATAGTTTTTGTTCAGCAACTCCTATACTTCTGTACCTTGGAAGTTATCGAGCCGAATTGGCAGTCTCTTATGTCCAGACTGAAAGCCAAAGACGGCAGTATAGATGGCTCGGGAAAGCCCGACCGTACGGTCGACGAACTTATGCAGGACCATGTGGATTTCTTGGATACTTGCTTGAAGGGCTGCATGCTCACCAACGGCAAGCTTATCAGAGTTAGTATTTCTTGTTCCTTGGACTATCACCATTATGAGTATCGACTAACATTGCACTTCCCAGATCCACTCGAAGCTGATGCAAACGTGCACTGTCTTCGCGGCGTACACGAACTGGCTGTCGCGGGAGCTCGAGAAGGCGGACCCGGACCTGATCGGGCCCATCAAGCCGCCCAACATGAGCGACGAGCAATGGCGGCGCTTCCAGGCGTCCCGGTCGCAGAAGTCGTCGGCGGCGGGGAGCAATGAGAGTATGGCGTCCGGCGGCAACAGCCTGCTGCAGGACGAGGAGGCGCGCATTGCCGGCCTGTTCGAGATTATCAAGAAGTGGGAGACCAACTTCAGCCGCCACCTCCAGATCCTGCTCGACGCCCTCAACCACTACGCCGCCACCGAGACGGTCGTCCTGCTGAGCCTCTGTGCCCGCCTCGCCACGGCCAACCAGGGGACCGAGTACGCGGGTCTGAGAAACGAGGAGGATCTCAGTGGAGCTGCTTGATGGATGGGTGAGTGGATGTAGTAAGTGAATCGATGGGGCTCAGAATACAGGTACTAGTAGAGAAGAGCCAGAGGAGGGGAGGGGAAATAAGGCTATGAAGTCTTCGAGGAAGACAGAAAAACGGGCAAGCGAGCGAATCGAACCAGGTGATTTAACGAGTTGGGTGTATGATGAGTGACGAACATGAACAAGGAGACGAGGCGAAGGCTTTGGTAATTACCACGAACGTACGATCGATCAAAGAGGGGGCAGGGAAGTTTTTGATTCAGCTGAGCTGGGTCGAACCTACTCACGAGATGGGAAACCGAACAAGGCGTTTAGGCGAACAGGTACACGAAACAAGACCAACCATTGGGTCTCGATGTTCGATAGGTAACTAGGTCGGTCATGCCTAGGGAGGGGTGGTTTGTTGGGCAGAGTCTGCCCGACTGCCTGCCTGACCATCCAAACATAGGGACTCAGCATAGCATGAAGAGATACCTCCTTGATTCGTTCGATATTCGCTTCGCGAGATGTTATAATATGGAATTCTATATCGTGCCTAAGCTTTTATCGTAAGACATGCCGTGACAACCAGGGATATCTTCAAAAAAAACGGGTCAAACGTGATAAACCTAAAGAATCTGAAAATCTGTTGGCCAGGCAAATTTTCAGGGGCACCCTTATACGATATAACCCCCCGTCCAACTTCGCTGTGTTCCATATCCTCTGTCATGCTGGATCTTCCCCCAAGTCAATAGATTTAGAGATATGTACTTCGTGGCGCTAGATACGGAGAAAGGGGTCCCCACCCCACCCCCCCTTCCCTTCTTTCCTCATACGCTACCTAGGTAGTCCTTCCCTGGGGCATATCTTCCTACTTGGCACTGTCCTGCCATAATCTCGGCATTTCGTTGACGGGTACGAACCAAAGCGCAGACACTTGGTCATGGGAATACCAAAGGTCAACATGGCCTATAAAATGCTATTGTATATGCAGTTCACCCTCCACGAGCCCTGGTCCCCACCCCTATTCTATCATTTGAGTATTGTAAGTACAAAAATGACCATTCGCTTGGAGCAATGTGTAGCGTCTCACTCATACGACACACACAAGGGGCACAAAATCTCACCTCACCGAGTTATATCGACCGCGAGCTTACCTAGGATGGTATAACTGACATATTACACCTTCATCACCTCGTGTCTAACACAGCTATAGACAACTGAAATGCAACAGTGTTTTCAAGCATAGAGTGAAGATCTTTTGTCTGAATTTTTGAGCGCCGTTCCCTCCCATGCATGCCATGCATCATGAACTACACATACATATATAGTACATGTCCATCATCGTCATCATATTCATATAACACCGCCGCAATGACGACCAACCTGTCTATGTAGACGACCCTAACCCCCGTCCCCTTACCCTACCACCTATCCCCCCTCTTCAACCCAAAACATCCTTAACGACCTTCGCCAGCTCCGCCCTCTCGACGCTCTTCCCCTCCAGCGGCCCGCCGGGCGCGAGGAGCTTCTTCATGACCTCGCCCATCTTGGTCTCCCCGGCCTGGACGACAGCCGCGACGACGTCGCGCAGCTGCGCCTCCGACAGTGTCTCGACGCCGCTCCCGGCCACGTACTCGTCGAAGACGGCGATGCGGGCCTCCTCGCCCTCGACCAGGTCGCGGCGGTCGGCGGCGGCGAACTCGGCGGCGGCCTCGGCCGACGCCGCCCGCGCCCGCCGCAGGACCGCCACCACCTGCGCGTCCGTCGCCAGCCCGCTGCCCGTCTTCGACGCGCTGGTCGCGGCGCCCAGCGCCGTCCGGATCACGGAGAGCCGCGGCGCGTCCTTGGCGCGCATGGCCGCCTTGAGGTCCGCCTTGAGCTTTTGCAGGAGCGGCGGGGCCGGGGGTGCCGCGTCGTCGCTGTAGAAGCGCTGCGACGGGTGGTGGGAGAGTGCTGTTCGTGGGGCGCGGCGGGGGAGTATCGTCGTTATCGGAGCGCAGATCGCGGCGGAGGTGGTGGTGGTGGTGCGTGCCCCTCGTTGTGTGAGGCAGCGTAGTGCTTGCTGCGAAGATCGGAGAGATGCCATGGTGAAGAGGATATGTGTGGTACGCTGTTGGCGAGATCAGGTAGATAGATCCGTGTGTGTGTGTTTATGTGTGTGTGTGTATGCGTATCAACCCAGGAAGGGTTCCTAGTCGCTGTTTGGCAAGCTTCTGGATGTGAGGGTTTGAAGAGGAATGAAAGTTTCAAGGTTGCCTGTCTGCCCGCCCATGCAGATGGCGCCAATTTGTGGAACGCTTCCAATTGGTCAATTAGCCAATTGGACCCCGGTAGTTGGCTCAGGGTTATCAAGCTAGGGTCTGCATGGACATGATGGGCTTAATCAATCCTCACCAGGTTCACCTTCAACTTGTCAAGCAAGCTTTTCAGTCGACATAATCTACTTATTACTGTACAGACTTACCTAAAACACTTGGTTTTCTCCGCAGCAACAAGGCTTGTATTACAGGCGCAACGAACCTGTAATTTTGAGATGTTAGCATTGACATGGGCTTCCGGAAAACGAGGCATGATAAGTAGTATGAGTGAGAAATCTCGTCGCAAATCTGCCCATCCGCATCTGTTATCCCGACTCTTTGGCTGGACCGAGATGAGTGGAGTATATAGCTGCAAGTAACGGCGAATAGGCAGTAACCCTAGACATTCCAGAACTTCAGCAGCCAAGGAAGCCTTCAGTAGGGGTATTTAGCTGGGGTTCCCTGGCTGTAGATATCGACATCCTTGAGAGATGGGTGTCCCCCCTTTCAGGGGTTGATAATCTGTGGTTCCAGGCGTTGGCGTTGGGCACAATTCCGGTGGAGTATGGATTCAACGTAATCGTGATTGATGGCAAATGGGGAGGCCGGGTAAACTAACTAAGACAGCGCCGGGACCGTAATGTGACTCTGCCCGCTGAAAAGAGCAATTCCGGGATATTCTATAGGACGTGTTGTTGGCTTTCTGTCTTGGCAACCATACTCAAGCACAGCACAGCACAGCACAGCGACATACCAATTGTCGCCGTTTTGAGTATACACCCCGGCCATCCGAAAGACGTCCGCCCATCGATCGCGCAGATGCTCCATGAACATTGCAGGCAGCATATATATCTAGATACCTAGGGTTGACGGGGAGATTGACACTCACACCTCAATGTTGTAGGCGATATCTTGGTTTTACTCGGGATCTAGAGCAGATGCCCGCGCCTGTGCTTCAGAAAAGAGTCGCCTGTGGTGCTGAGCACCTCTCATTTCCCCTCCCCCCTCAAAAGGCAAAGGAGGGGGGAGAACCAGAGACGATCAGCGTCTGCTATTCCTGGTCACTGGAAACAAGTATTAACCTCAAGCCCTACTGGGAGAGTATAGGTATGGTACTAAGATGGTACTAAGATAGAACTGGTGATGTAGGCGTGTATTTGGAGAGACTCACCCCGAATACAACGTACACATATCATATGTATGTAGGTAGGAGGTATGTATGCTACGTGTGATCTTAGCCAGTCCTTCGTGGCGTGGACGCAACGGATCGTAGCCTTCCAGAGTCAGGCGCTCACTAACACTCATGATGCAACCTTGGAACGGCCAAGGGACGAATAAGAGGCTGGTCTGATATTAGGCGCATGCAGGTAACAATGGAGATGTTCCAAGGACCAAGGTTGTGCCTAGGTAGGGGAGGGCAGGGGAGATTAGGGGAACTGCCATCGGGAAATGCCATCTTCCAGGCTTGGCTGACCCGATGATCGGGTAGCGAAGGTGGGAAAGTTGCCGGATAGGTTAGTCGTGCCTTCCCTCTTGCACCCCAAACCTTATCTCAACGTCAATGCTAGGTGCAGGTGCAGGTGCAGGTGGTTCTGGGTTCTTGTGTTCGGGTCCCAGTCTGTCTCCCGCCTGCCCCTTCCCACTCTCCCACTCTCCCACTGCCACTGCCACTGTCACTCCCTCTCGCTCCCACAATTTCGACCTTCACCTTCCGCCCTTCACCGTTACCGTTACCGTTACCCTTCACCATCCACAACATTACCTGCCAAAGAAATAATGAAATACTGAAAAGAAAACTGTCTTTTCCGACCCTTCATCACGCTTCAACTTAATGCGTCCGTTTTCAAGCTGTCTGACTGCATATACGATGCAGATGTACTTTCTTTAGGCATATACTATGTCTATGTTTCTTCAGTGGGTTATGGAAGCTAGCGGCGAAGAGACAGCTTTCAAAGAGTCGCAATATCCACGTACCCATGTCGTCTAATCGGAAAACATCATGTAATGTCAGTTCGACCCCCTGGAAACTCCTGGAGCGGCACATAGCAGTGCTATTACTTATTCTACTAATAAGTATGCCTGGTCCTCTAACTAAGCTGCAGCTTTGAACCTAGCCCGTCCGCCGAAAAGGGCATTTAAATCACTTAATCGCAACTAGAATCCTAGCGTCAAGTTCAATGTCTAGCCTTTCGGCCGACGCACACATATCTAAGAATCAAGGGTGGTTAGCTAGTGTCCCCTGAGCCCTACGGAACAGGGTGATGAAGCCTTACAGTGGAAAATATGGCTGGAGGCATTCGTTCTCTGTTAGCTTCCACATGAACACCCCGACGGCTGTCCAGCTGTACACTTTGCAGCAAAGGCTTCTCACCTTGAATGCGGGATTGGACGCCTCGTGTCTAGCCTGTGCCACTAGGAGTTGGAACTCCGTGTGATCCATACTAAAATGTGTCAGTCGGTTCATGTAGGCATGAATCCAGTTTCGACACCATCAGCCCGAGCGCTTACCCAAGCTGCGTCGTGAAGGGGTACAGCGCCAAAGAATCGAGTAGGCGCCGGATGTTTTCTTGATTTGCGACGCCGATATCGAGCATTCTGTCGTCTAAGAATCATGTCTTAGTACCTGATCCCAACCTAGAGGAAGCAATCTTCGTACGACTTCCGTTCGTCCAGCCACACAGCGGCAGCGGGAACATCAGTTCCTCGACCTCTCTGAATCCGGCAGCCCTCATCTTCGCGGCGAGTTGTCCCGGAGCTCGAGGATTTTTGGTCTGCCCCATAACCTGGAGATATGCCGTGGACCATCGCCGAAGTGCATGATCTGTTCATACAGTTACTAAGGGCATCCTCCCCACTGATGCATGTACAGCGATGAGCCTACCGTCCGTCAAAGTGGCATTGTCAGATTGGGCGTTGAAGTATATCTCAACCAACTGGCACCACCCGCCGGGGCGAAGCACGCGGCGAATATCGCGCAAGTAGGCGCTCCATCGGTTGGCATCGATGCCACCAGCTATTAGCCTACTGTTGACTAGGTCGAACTCATTGGCTTGGATTGGTGTGAGACTAGCAGCAAGATATCAACTTCCATCACGTTCGTTTCGGTATCATAGGTGTCTTTACCCGTTGTTCAGGTCGAAAAGCTCAAACCGTAGGTTCTGGGGAATGCTTGGCGACCACCAAGTCGAGTATGGGCATACATCGATGCCAACAACCTGCATCCTCATCCATTTTAGCGAGTGTCAGAAAAGAAGAATGGACAAAATGACAACGAAGGTGCAATACACATTCCTCTCCGTGGATTGGCCTTTCCTCGTCTGATCTGAATGCGACTCAAGCTTAGGCTTGTTGTGGTCAAGCTGATTGGGAGTATTGTAGGGAAGATTCTCTTGGGTAGTGCTAGGGGGTTATGACAATACCGGACTTATAACCATTCTATTCAGCAAACCCAAGCAGTTCCCTCGTCGACATTATACGTGCAAATCACGTAGGAAACAAAAACATACAACTCTGAGGGAAAAGCAATCATACTTGCCTCGCAACGTGGATGCGCCTCCGCCACTGCCCAACTCCACGATGCTGGGCCGCAACCGCAATCTAGAACCCTCCGCAACGAGTGTATTCTCGGGAATATTAATCTATTGTCGAACAGAATCAACAAAGCCTCGTGCTGGATGTGCAGGCGCTCGCATTCGTACTGGACAAATCAAATCTCTGTGAGCCTTGAACTAGCGATCGAGGAATCGTATATTCAGTTTTACCTCATCAAATGGAACCAAATATATGTTGTTTTCGACAGCTAGGCGGTGATAGTCTCTGTTGAAGTATTCGAACGTCTGAAAATGCTCGTCATCTTCGTTGCTGCCGTCATGTCAGCATCGTGGAGATACCATCGAAACCAAGATCCGTACCTGGCCATTTTTAGTCTTCGCACTATCCTCGGATATCTTGAAAGACCTTCGGGGATCTCAAAAGGCTTCCCCTGTAAAAGGAGATGTCTTGTTCACAGGGTATCGATATGGACTTGCGGACGGAGCCTGTGGGTTCTGCTGCGCTAATATATGTGCAAAAGAAATATACTGTCATACAGTGCATAAAGTCCTAGCGACAGGTCTTAGAGGCAGGCACTGGGGCCACCGACTCGGGCGCTCACCAGCAGAATATAAATTCCTGGGCGCTCATCCTACACGTGTCTGATAACGACATGCGCCGTCTAGGCAGAAGAATTGTGCTGTAAAGGCAGGCGTGTGTGGACCCAATGCTTAGTTCACACATTCCCAACGTTGGCTAAAGGTTTACTACAGAAGGCCTCGCCCTCCATGATTATATTGTTGCCAACCTTAGGTGTCACGGCTGCAGCCTCTCCACATAGCAAACCCAGTACGGATGTTACCTTGTGGGCAGCATTGGAGTCCACGAGCATACCTTTGGGCTCTTCTCCGCTGCCGGTCATAACTCTTTTCATTGGCGATGACGTCCAGCTCTACCAGTAGAAGTGGACGAAGAGTTACCGCGATTGTGAGGTATTCATCATGACACTAGTATCATGAGGAGTTAATTCTCGTCAGGCTCTAGTGTAAAGTGCTGGTCCACCAATGGGACTTCACTTCCTTTGCTGCGAAGTTTTGTGAAGCCTGCAGACCTACTAGCGCGGAAAGGGGCCTCGAGTCTGGTCTGATTGGGCTAGGTGGACAGGCCTGACGATCAACATACTCAACTCATCGACCGACGCTATTTACACTCCTCCGTTCTATAGTGCGTATGTTAGCCAGGGTGTGCCGCTGCCGCACCTGTACGTGACACTCGGAGACTCCAGTCCACCGAACGGGGGAGCTTGGCCTCACCATGGGTCGGTCTGAAGCGTAGGTACTCCAGCATATACAAATCCAGACTGGCCAAGTTAGGGTGTTTCCATGAACAGCTTATAAATAAATGCAATGGGACAACATGTCGTCACTTCATCGGCCTCCAGAATGACCTAGACCCAAGGTACCTAGCTGGTTTCAGGGAAGTCCCAACGGGTTGCACAGCAGAAGCAGCAAGTACAGGCCAATGGGATGAGAGTACCTTATGCTAAGCGGACAAATACCATCCACACTCAGAATCCTTCCCGGAAACTTGGGATTGCCACGCCTTCGGGACTTTTCCTTTCTGGAATCGTTCTATTCCATGATGGGAGGAAGGTAATAGGGACCTACTACTTCGTAGTTAGAGCGATCAGGTTGGCCTGGGGAACCCCAGCTGGCCTTTGAAACCTTTGGCTCCCGAAGGAAAACCAGTGCGACTATAAACCCATTTCTAGAAGGACGCTTTCATCAGCAATTCGGCATGATGGACAAGGATAAGGATGGGTAGAGATCATCCACTGCCCTCGGCTATGGGTTGATAGTAGTAATGAGGTTAAAGTGGACGGGATACATCCACTTACCACTAGTGTTTATGCACGGAAATGTGAAGACGGCCGGCGCGGCTTATGGGAATAACGAATCTCGGCTGGCGATCTTAGAAGCTGATATTACCACCCTTGCCAATTATGACTCCTCATAAGCCGCCAACACATCGCCAAAAGGCCATTGAAGCCCCGGGCGCACTGCCGTTCAGCCCGTTGTACTTCATATATCTACAACTGAGAGGCCTAGTTACGACATATGACATATACTTGCCAAAGCGAGGGTTTCAGGGCTACTCGCTACGGGACTGGAGATCGAGCCCCCTGCTCATGAACGGATGATCGGAAACTAATCCTTGGATGGTAGTGCTGTTTCACTATCACTGGATAGTTTACGGCCTGTTGACTCGTCTTTTAAACCGAGAAAAGGGAGTTTATAGGGATTACTAAACCAACCTAAGCTTCAACAAACAACAGAGCCAGCACTGCGGGGGTAGTCAGTCGTACAGTAACAAGCCCCATAGATCTTCCAAAGATCTTGACCTGGTTTCCTGGAGAAATTATCACTAGGCCACTGCTGACTTGGGCACTCGACTCGCTATCTTGGCATATGACTATATCAAGACCACCACTTTCCCCGCCAGCCCACTGCTTGGGTTTTATGTTTGACCGCCTCTGGCTGATTTACACGGTATTATCTAGCCTAATCGAAACTTTTGCGTTCTTGGAAGAGCGAATATCTTTCAGTATGATAACTAGAGCCTAGTTGAGGCATAGTGAAACGTACCACACAAGATCATGTCCCAACGAGTTCTCTCAAGACATAGAAAGAGTTTAAAACCCCCATCAGCATTCATCTGATAAGCGAACCTTGGCCAGTTCCCCGCACAAGCCGCTCGACACTTCATACCTAAGTAGAGACCCACATCCATCTCGCTACCCATACCGCCCGAGATGACCCGGGCTGTCGGGTTCTACGGTTGATCTCTTTCACAACGCATACTGCGTGTTACTGCTGTTCATAGCTACCGAGAGCCCTGGACTCTGGGTACCCGTAGGCTCTACGAGCCCAGGGAGTAATAAAACGGCGTTGTGAGAGTTCGTAAATCTGACGGTACCACGTACTCGGACCTTGGAACCGTCAGTCTTCGCTATTTTGTGTCTAATCCATGATAGACATGCATTAGCGTGTACCAGAGTATCGGGTCGTATCCTATAACTAACTGTAGTCATCCCTAGATGACGAAACGACGCTCTTCTCGTCTCGTAACAATGTCAGCTTGGAGTGACGACTAGACCTGCAACTCCTCCTGCACCTCTCCCATTTCGGTCCCCGCTTCTGTTTGCCCTGCCATTCACACGGCATCAAGTAAAAATGGGGTCTATGGGAGATTTGACGTTCGCCTGGTCAATAACCAACAGCCCCAAGACTCGAGCCCACCGTACCGCCCCCCTTTACACCACGGAGTTGGTGCCGTTACACAAATAATGCAAATCAGGTATCAACCTCGATATATGAAAGCATAGGCGGGACTGCTATGAGGTAACTCGAGACTTGGCAGTCTGAAGCATTGGATATCGTGAAGTTTCCTGACCCATCAGGATGGATCTGGGCTCGGACTCTTTTTAAGGGTCCCACGCGAGAGGCAGGGTTGTCACCTTGCTAATTATGCCGCCGTCGAGTCTAATCTGCTTCTTTTACAGCTAATTATGCCACGACGGACCGGCGTGTACCAGAATGCTGGAACCAGGCCCCAATCATTCGATCAACTCATCCCACACCACCGTGAGTTGATCACGACTCCCACCAGTCCCACCAATGGACCCTGCATTCGTATGCGCCGCTCTTCGCGTTGCCCGCGTTGCCGGACAAATATCGACATATGAGGGCGGCACGTTGCCCAAATCCGTTCCGTATCTTTGGTTCAATGCCGCTACAAACCCATACCGCACGTTCTGTATGCAGGAGCGTAACAATGATTAGTAGTAGTCGGTGAATAGAATATATTCGATGGAGGTCGATATCACATTCCGGCTTGCTGATGATAGGCTATCCTCCTAGCGGCGGGGCCTGCGCTGCACTTCTCATGCAATCCGAAGCATCTTTTTACTCATGCTTCCACGCTCTGCCCAGCACGCTACATCATATGCCTGGATCTTCTTTCGAGAGAGCTATTAATATTATATGCATAGCATCGTGGGGTCCCAGGATAAGAGTGGACCCAACGTCCCGTTCCTCGTGCAGCAAAGATAAGCCATGAAGGCAGATATTCCGGTCAGCCCATTTTGCCGTCATGACAACTACACTCTACGTATACTCTACTGTATGCAACATCTTGATAGGACTGCCAGGCTGTCATTACCAGGGGAACTTACACGTCATCTTGCCAGCCCTCCAGCTCTATCTCACAGGGTAACGTCACAACTGCACACCCCCTCACTGGCCTTGGGTTCTCCCTAGCCTGAGAGCGTTTTTTTCTTTCAAGGCCGGTGCATGTTTCGAGCTCCTTGGCAGCATCTCCCTCCCCTCTTCGGTGAGGCGAGGTGCGGTGATTGGTCTGGGCAGGTGGTCTCTTCTGAGGGAGGGCGATCCGTTGCGAGATGGATGGGGAGCAGGAGACGAGGAAAGGGCCACAGCAGCAAGCCGACGCAACGCGACAGGACGCGCTGCGCTACCCGGTCCGTTCCAGGGGTTGATCTCCCGCGACAGATCGTAACTTGCCCTGTACATACACCGGCTACACCGCGCCGGAGCCACGGTGTCACGGAATGACCTGTCAACTTCTGCCCCGGTCGCAGCAGGGCGGGCTGGCGGGACGGCCACTTTCGGCGGCCACTTTACCCTCGTCGTTTAGGAATCCTTTCTGATCGGACATCTCGCATCATCCCGCGGAAAGCAGTGGCGTGCATCGCATCGGTGGGTACTGAGCACCCGCTTTCTGCGTTTGCTTTTCCAGCTGCTTCCGCGCCCGAAGTCCTGTCCCTGCTTGCTGCTGCCGGCCCCTCTCGTAGTATGTCCAAGATTTGAAATTGGGAGAGAGCATGGTCTGTTCATTGTCACGGTACCGTGTGGCTGTGGCACTACAGCTGCTACGACTACTGGGCTACCAATCGCTGCGAACAGCAGGACCCTCGTGGGATTTCCGGTAAACAGACCACCGGATGTGGCATCGCATTGCTTCTCGCATGGCTTTCTACTGCTTGCTGCTTCCTGCTGCTGCTGCTGCTACTGCTGCTGCTCTACAACCCCCCCTTTCCCTTTCCCCAAAACAACCAATGCCTACCCCAAAAGCGAACCCAAAGGAACCGTGGGATGCCGTTACTCCGCCTGAACCGAGGGGGCGAAACGAACGGATGCCGGGTGACGCTGCGCTGCGCTGTGCTGCGCTGTGCACGCTACGCTACCTACTCCTCCTTTCCTGCACGTAGAAAATGTACACTAGGCCCCCCTTTCTGGCCTCGATACAACAACAACCATGGCAATGATGACATGTCCCCTTCCCCCTCCAATGCCCAAAGGTTCCATACACTCCCAAAAAATTCCCGCCTTCTTTCTGTTCCGTTTCCTTGACCTCCTTCGGCCTCTAATTCTAGTAGCGTACATATGCGAATGCCTGCCTAGACATGCCATGCCATCTATCGTCCCATCCATATCTGAATGTACCCATGCAATTGCTATGCTGTTATGCGGAACCGTTGTGGTTTCCTTGTCTTGCTTTTTCTGCTTTCTTCCCTGCCGTCATGCGCTATATCCGCGTTGGTACAGTTGGGTTTCTTTTCCCCAGCCCCCCCTCCTCGCTTAGCTGGTTCTGTCGATTGAAACACGTCTATCATGGCCCACGGCCTGGGTCTTTGGCGACCTGACGCCTGAGTTCTCTTGCTCCGCGTTTCTTTCCTTCTTTCCTTCTTCTTTCGGGTGACTCCGCCTCGTTGATCAGCACCAGGAAAACACGGGGTTGCGGGCCTTGACCGTCTCCAGCCTCTCCACGATGACTTTCCGCCTGTTGCCTTCCATGCCCTCTGCCGCGGCGTACCCCAGATCCCCTTCCATGTCATCGTCCACGTCGTAGCCGTGGAGCCGCTGCGCGATGGAGTGCCCGTTCTGCCGCGAGTTGAACGAGAAGCCTCGCTCCCGCCGCGGCGTGTACATGTTGAGCTGTGGCCGCGACGGGCCCTGGTAGCTCGTTCGCGGTACGTAGCCACCAATTGTTGGCCGGGACTCGGGCGAGTTCAGGGCGTCGGCGGCGGCGCTGTCAGCTGAGTGCCCATTCGACGCGCTCCGTGAATGGTTTTCGGCGCCCTCAGGTGATGGTGCCCGAGGAGGACTAGTAGTCAGCTCGAACCGCCCGGGGTGCGGCAGGGGGCTGGCGAGGCCTAGGAGGTCTTCCCCTTGCAACTTGCTCGCGGCTGAGGACGAGTTCGCAGCGCCGATGTCCATCTCCTCCTCGGCGGCCGCTTCCCGCAGCTCCGGCCCGGCCTTGCGCCGTATCTCGGTCGACGACGTGACGCGCATCGGCACGGCGACCGGGACGTCGACGAGGTCGTCCCAGACGCACACCCGCGGCCGCCGCGTAAGCTCGAGCGGGCCGTGGTCCGGCGTCTTGAGCGTCTCGACCACGTTCCAGGCCTGGCCCTTCATCACGGCGATCTGGCGCGAGAACATCTTCTCCTGGAAGTCCTTGTCGATCTGGAAATCCTTCCGCAGCGCGTACTGCGTCTCGCTCCACCACTGGCTTGACGTCAGGAGGGGCAAGAAGTGGTCTCGCGTTTTCTGGGAGAACGGGCGACCGATAAGGTCGACCGGTAGGAAGAGCCAGCCGAACGGGAAACTGTGCCACGTTTTTGTTAGCTCAGAGTAAATAGAACAGTAGATAGATATAGTCGTAGCAGCATTGGAACATCTTCTTGTTTCTTACCTTCGCCATGCATCCGGGTGTTTCCAAGGCCATGATAATGAGTTGTCTATCGCGCCTATAGAGATCTTCGGATCCGGCACTTTAGGGGTCGCCGCGGCTCCGTTGGCGCTCATCGGCTGCTGGGCCTTGTAGGGATGTGGTGTTGGCACGCTGCTCCTAGGAGATTTCCTCTGCGGGAAATCCACCGGTCTCGCCGGCTGCTCGTTGTCATCATCCGCATCCTCCTCCCCGACATCCGTGTTGAGCTGTGGCGGCTCCGATACGATCGCGACCGCCTGCGCCTCCCAGTCGACCTTAATCATCCAGTTGTCCAGGCCCCGGTCTGTGTTCCGCATGATGTAGTCGAGGATCACCAGCTTCTCGAGCTCCTCCCGGAACGACTGCTTCAGCGTCTCCGTCCACACGAAGTTGTCCGGCCCCGGCGGCCGCGCTTCAGCCGCGCTGTGCCCGCTGCCGTCGTCGCTTCCGTCGTCGTCATCGCTATCGAAGTTATCCGAAACGCCACCACCGCCGGCGCCGGTCCTGGTCCTGCGTCGGCGGCTCGTCGTTGGCCGGCAGTTTTCAGCCCATCGGGTCCGCCGCCGCCGGTTCCGGTGCACGTCGTTGCTGGTACTGTTGCTACCGTAGCCGTAGCCGTAGCTCCCGCCGCGGAAGCCGGACCAGTACTGCTCGGGCCAGGGGTTCTCGCGCAGGAAGACGTTGGCGTCCTTGAAGCCCTTGAGGAAGACCTGGAAGCTGCCGGGTTTGGCCGGGAGCGGCTTCTTCTTCCTATAGAAGGCGCGCCGGTCCCAGAACGGGTAGTGGAACGACTTGGACGACAGGTAGATGACCTCGGTATGCGGCACCAGGTTCGTCCGCAGCTGGCAGTCAAGCGTGTACGCGGCCGCTTCGCTCACGTAGGATAGGTTGGGGATCAGGCTGTAGAGAGGGTTGGGTTAGTTCGTGACGTGACGTAATGTACTATATAGAGAATTACAATAACAGCCATTATAAGATAAGGGGAAAAGCGTACCATGCTCTGCCGAAGAAGCAGGGGAACAGGTTCCGGTGTATCCACTTGTTCCACTTTGGGTTGCCAGCGGCGTAGGGCTCCTCGTCCTTGGGCTTGAAGACGCCGACGATCTTGCCGTCGGTGTTGCGCGCGAAGTAGCTGCCCGAGCTGCCCTGCGTGATCATGCTCGGGTGCATGCCCTGGTCGATGGCGGTGCGCACGCTCCCGACGATGCGGTCGAACTCGTCGCGCGACATGGCCGGCTCGGGCAGCGCCGCGAACGCCTCCGCCGTCACCGGCCGCACCCCGTCCGGCGCCTGGAACACGCTGTACACGATCTCCAGCCGCTCCTCCTCCCCGTCGTCATCCCCGCGGCCGGCCCGCCCCCCACGCTTCTTGAACTTCGACGCGATCTCCTCGGCCCACCGCTCGAGCCGGGCGTTGATCGCCTTGAGGTCGACCCCCGAGTTCGATCGGCCCCGTCGGAGGCCCCCGGTGGTTATGGTGGCATTGTTGTTGTTGTTGTTGCTCGATGACGATGCGGCAGCTCGGAGGGCGAGATCGCGGGACAGCAGGGCTTTCGGAGACGTCATCCCCGAGTGCGCCCGCGGCCTCGTGATCGGCGCGTATTGCGCCGGCTGTTGGTTCTGCAGTGAGGCGAAGCTCTGCGAGAGCTGCTGCTGCTGGTGGCCTTCGGTTTCGGAGTCTTCGTCGCTGAACTGGTCGGCCTGGGCTAGGCGCTCGTAGCCCGTCGTGGCGGGTCGGCTGGCGGGCGCCATTGTTGCTACGGGGCGGGAGGAATTGGTTCGGTCGCTGGGATGGATGTGTCGTGTCGATGTGTGGATTCGTGGTATTACTGTCTATTGCATTCTCATCTGCAAAAGGGTCCTCAAGGAAGCAGCAGATTGGGAACCCAGGGCGTGGGTGGGTTCTCGGATGGATCTTTCGTTCGAGTAGGTCTCGGCCGTTTTCCTTTTCTCTATAGACCCCTGAATTTGGTTGATTGGATTAAGTCGAGATGATGAAACCGATGCTGCTGTTCCTAAACAGGAGGCTAACGAAACGCCCCTGGACACAATGCCTAGTGCTACCTAAGTAGGTCTGGGGATGCTACACGGATAGTACGTAGTAATTGAAGAAGTAGACAAAGAATTATTATATTGAAACTCTTATTGGAAGAAGTAGGTACTGTATTGTGTGCAGACAGATTGATGGATTATACTATCGTGATAGTTTTGGTATGTAGTAGTAGTAGTAATTGGTACAATAAATGGTATAAAAGCAAGCAGGGCAAGCAGGTTGAAGCTTCAGAACGTGTCAGAGACACGTCACGTAGGTTTCCGTACTGTATGAAGTAGCAGAGCAAGTCGGTACCTACCTACGACGACATCTTTTTTAGTCATTCCGTTGCTCATTGGCCCGAGCTCCCCTATTTCAGCTGAAGCCTGCCCCAGGGCCCAGGTGGTGGACCACTTACTTGCTTAAGTAAGTAGGTACCTAGTCAGGGGTCTTTATCAGCTTATCTTATGCGTCCATCTGCATCGCTACCTTCATATATCCGTACCTTGTATATATGCTTGGTTGAACGGCCTCGCCGGTCTGGGGACCCTGCGAATAGACAATAGACCTTATTGCGTATATATATATATATATCTGATATACCTTTATCGAATGATTCTGAAGGTGGTGTCTGTTTCCTTACTTATTCAACGGAAGATGGAGCTTGATACTGACTGTATATGTACCTTTGTAGTAGGTCTATAGGATTGTTAGTTCGGAGTATAGACCGCTACGATATACGATTACATGATCGTTAAACTGACTGCATATGACAATACTTTAGGTAGATGGATGACTACAATAGGTCCTGGTCATATACGTACATAACGGCTATCCAATCCGCCTGACCGTTCGTATAACAAAGTCTTGGCTGGATAAATCGTCAATGGCAAACCGACCTAGCAACCGAGCAGCCGTGATGAGGATATCGACCACGGTCTAGAATATCGATAGTTTGGACGGCTCTCGGAACTCCCAAGCCCCTTTCCATTCCGAGACGCTACTAGTTATACTAGTACTAGATCAACCTACTATAATACTATCAACTAGGCATTCCCAGGTATGTATTAGTCTCCCCCGCATTCTGACAGCTCTGGGAACCGCTGGGAACCTACCCGCCTTTGCTTTTGCTAAACCTGCAGATAGTCCTCTATGTAACAGTGAAGAAGCACTAACTACCTAGAATGTCTTCCTATCGATGACCATATCGATGATGAGGCGCATCCACTACTTCGGACTAAGTATTCAACCTCTGTCGTTGTTGCTACCCTGACTCGTTTGCAAGATGTATTCGATATTCTATCACATGTGAGATAGGTATCACCTATGAGATTATGAGGCGGCACCCGCGGCTGTCTTATAACTAGTATACGAACTTGACTCCAGAGTAGAACCCGAAGACATTGGTACTCTTATGCGAACAGAATCAAAATGGCCGCACTACAGCATTGCATAGGTTCGATTCCCAGAGCATCTCCATTCCTGATGCCATAATCAGAACGGGTTGTCTAGCTAGGGAATGACGAAAGAGCTTGTGCTTACAGGTACCTGGAAACCACTGCTTCGTTGCAAGTTTTGAGTGGTCGACATTTGGCGGTTTACCAGTGGAAGCTTAGTCCTACATTGAGCAGTAGTCTTAGCTTGTCTCTGTCGGAGAGAGCTTGCAGTAGGTAGTCTACAATGTGTAGGGGGCAATACTTCGTACAAAGCTTTCATTGACCAAATTGCTCCACGATCACGCGATCTCCTACATAACTCATGAGCTGTCCCCATTTCCATAGGCTGAGGAACCCGAGGGGCCCTGCAGCTAGAGTTGCATTTGAATCGGCAATATGTAAACTATCGAACCATGCTCGTGGATTTTCGGTACGATTCGTCCATTGGCTTGTGTGCCCAACTGTATATAAGGGGAGGGGTGCTTAGGTACGAAGTAGTTAGAGAGTATTGCTAAGCTAGCAACCTGGAAGCACCTGCACTCACTTATAAGTCATTTCATCATATCACAACACCATCTCAGTTCTACTAGTAAACCTTAAGCTGTGCTGGACGGATTGGCTAGCGCTAGATAGGGGGTTCGGTTATCAGTTTGGCATGGAATAGAGTTCCAACGGCTCTCAGGCTCTCAGGCTCTCCAAGTTCATTTCTGACTACCTACACTACGTCAGGTACGTCTGGTCTCGTCTGGTCCTTGATAACGGAGCCAATGGAAGGTTTCCACAAACCCTGCAAAGCACGTTCCCCAGACTGATCCTGGAGATGATTAGGGAAACGCCGATCACCACCCGTCGTTTTGGCTTCAGCCATGGCCACCAATGGCACTGTCGCCAAGTTGGTCTGATCGCTTGACTTTAGGTTTCCCATTCGTGGGAACTCCTGGAACGTGAGGGCGCGCTTCCTTTCACAAACCCACTCTGTCATTCTGTCACTCTGGCTTCTGGCAGGGTGGCTTGGATTGTCACATTGATAAGAGAGCCACACCAACGCTCACAATATATCCAGAGCTCCTGTCCCTCTTCTCTCTGTCTACTTAGTTGTGTAGTGGTGAAACGGATTTGCCCAACCTGACTACCAACAACCACGTCGTCTGTTTCAGATCACAACCGTTTGTGCCTCCCTTTTTGATTGCCTGTATCGATTATTTCATGCCATAGGCGAGACACCACCCGCACTTTTTCAAGAGAGGCATAAGATCGAAAAGTTTTGTCCCTTTGAACCGGCGACAAAGGCAAACAACCGCCAACTCCCGATACAGCTGCTGCACACGCCCAATTGCCCACCCTACTACCATCCCCAGCATCCCTCTAGCGACTAGATCGAACCCACCATGACAGCCCACGCTGTAGCAAACGAGCCGTTTCTCGACATCACAATCACGACCTTTGCCTCAGCAGCCGAGCCAGACTATCAACGCGGGCGCAAACGAAGACGCAGCCCACCGGGAGGATCTCTCGAGGCACCCGCCCCTGCCAGACAGCAGATCCCATCGGGCGAGTCGGCCGTCTTCCGCGGCCGTTGCCGATACCGCTCTACCTCCCGGCTGGACGTATCCCGGAACGTGTCGCGCGTCAGGGGCACGTCGCTCTCTCCCACGCGCAAACGGTTCCTACAAGTGCTGCAATTGAACCAGCGGCAGCGGAGCCAGAGCCCGTCTCGCTCCCGCTCGGCGCACCACCACGCGCGCGCCCCTCAGGATACGCCGAAGCGCCGGCGGCAGAGGACGAGGAGCCGGTGCCGGAAGCACGAAGAAGCTGCCGCTGCCGCTGCCGCCGGGGACTTTGTCATCGACGAGCCGCTTCCGATCATTTGGCACGATTACCTGGAGCAGCAACATGACATTGTCATCCGGAGTGAGATCTCTCCGACGAATCAGAAGCAGCAGGTCAATCCCATCTAATGTGAGATAATCGCACGTTGGTATTTTGGCAAAGGCCCAGGCCCAAGTCATTATCCCTTTTCCCTTAGCTACGAGCATGTAGCATACCACCAAGCTAGGTGAACATCGCCGCCGGGTGAGCATCACCGTCGGGTGAACATCGCCATCAGACTCGGCTTCCATAAGCCATCGGACGAGTTGGCTTCGGACGAAAGAAACCTCGGGGCTAAAACACACAGGCCGCCGATACCCATCAGGTTTCTACCAGAGTAGACCAGATAAGGCATGCCAGGCAGATAGGCATAGGCGTCTGTACAAACATCTCATAGGGGTTGAGCAGTGAAGCAGTGAGGCCGTTTCGAGTATGAGGAAAGTAGTCAGGGGCTGAGGGGACGTTGAAGTAAGATTCAGTGTACAAGGCATTAGGCAGGGAGTGATGTTTCGATATGTTGTGCTATTACCTACCAGGTGTTTTTACTGCCTACATGCTGGTCGTCTTTACGAGGGTGAATGAAGTTCAAGGTGTTATTTTCACAGCAGATTTGGGCTTCTATGATAAGATGATATATAGGATGGCTAAAGTTTAAGAAATGAAGTATCTCATGTACAATACAATACCTATGTACCCATCTGGGAATTTCGCCAGACATCCCAGGTGGCATTTACACCACATTGGATGCCCACCTATGTAGTATATGCACATGCATGTTTTCACAACTTCACAAGAACTGAAGATCCAAGAACTTGTACTTGCTACTACCCCTTCCTACATAGGCCAACAGCTTCCAAAAAGCTACTCTATGCAGGTATGTAGGTAGATAGGTACCTACATAGCCATAGTACGTGCAGAAAGCTGAAACTTTTGGCAAGGAGCCTTCACCCCACGATGGCGGGATAGTTGCATCTACTATATTATACTAACTACTATATTACCGAGGTAGGTAAGTATATAATATAGGTGCAGTGTATATTCGAGGATGTACCTACCTCTTACATAACCTCAAGCAACCCTACAACCGACGGCGCATACATTCAGGGATGTACAATGCGTGAATGGGCCTGCGTGAATGCATGTTCTGCATGCATGCACTTCCACCTCAATGCTCAACCCATCCCCTACTGCCCTTGCCCTCCTGTGCTTCTGCCCTTCCACTCCCACATCCCAAGGACAGGGTTGATGCAGGCGCAGAGGCGACGGCGCGACGCGGGCGATGTGGGGGGGCCATCTATGCCCAAAATGGGTGGGGCACGTGGTCAGCTGGCACGCCGGGGAAAGCGCCAACAGCGAGCAGAACTGACAGAGAGCTTCCCATATTTTATTATTTTGCTGCTCATCCTGATCACAAGACCCCATCAAGATTTCACTTGTCCCGCACTTGTACGCGTTCTGCCGTTCCTGCTGGTGCATTGTCCCCACACTGTTCCCGCCGGCTTGCATGCGAGCTATACTAAGGAGGCATGTAGGTACGAAGTACATAATAGTATGGAGTTATGGACCCAAGAGCAAGGGGGAGAGGGAGAGCAGCAGAAGGACAAAGCTGCGAAGTTCCAATGTTGCAAAACTGGACTGCGGCAACAAGCTTCGAGGCAGGCAGGACTAGCCGATGACGGCCCTATGGGTGTGCCTGAGGACGGGAGGTTAGGCGACAGGCAGGCAGGGCAGCTGGGGTAGTAAGCAGGCAAACAAGACTGACAGGCAACAGCTACCTAACTATAACATGAAGGTGACATAATCAAGTATAACGGAAGTGTCATATAGACTGGGTGGGCATGTCAAACTAACCTATAACCTGGAAGTTACATACTCCCTAGTCAAAGTTAGCACTTTAGGTACAGAGGGGAGGAGCCTAGAGAGAGGGAGGGAGGGGCAATAGCCGCCTATCAAGAGCGAGGAGGTCGTCACCGATAAGCGTTGATAGGCCGGATAGGCGATTAGCTCATGCCGCTCCCTTCCACTGATGATACCCCGAATGCCATGGGTGCATAGGTGTGATTCTGTGCTGGACCTTCTGTGCTTTGTACAGACCTATTATACATACCTATAGCCAAGATAGCCAGCCCATCCTCACCTCCATCTGGTTGTATGGCAACGAATGGGAGCCGGCATATCCCTAGGCAGCCCGTGAATGCAACCAGACAACCAGAAAATATTAAGCACTTCCAACTGCTAGCTACCTGGACCTGTCCCCGTGACACAGCTGACAGCCTCTACCTCACCTGCGCGTCTCTCCCTGCCTTGGGTTGTTGTCCCCGTCTCCTTCCCCGTACCGGTCGGCTTCGCCATCAGTTCCTAGAACTCTGTAACGACTGTCGTCGCATTCATTGCCGGCATATTGTTGCGTCCATTCTTTTGGCAACTACTAGCAAACGCCTTGTAACCGCTTCCTCCTTCCTCGGTTGTTCCAACTTGCTGCGTTAGACCCTCTCCAATGTTCGTATGCGCCACACCTCGAACCTTCACCTTGTCAACTCCAACTCCCACTACAATTCCAACTACAACTATGCCAACAACACCGAACTAATCCCACTACGCCTTTGTCATGAAGCTTCCACCTCAAGGCCTTCATACATCTTGAGCACTATATGCATGCAGCCGTATGTGCCAAGCACAGTTCTTCAGACGAAAAGCTGCTTCTACTCAACACACCATGGCCTCGAACGACAGCTATCCAACTGGTAATCCCAGCTCCCGCTCCTTTTCATCTCCCCTCCCGCCCCCGGCGCATCACATCAAGAGGCACAGGTCTATGAGCGCCTCCCCTTCTCCTAAGGTTATTTTGCCTGTAGACAAATCCCACGATGATACTTACGTCTCAACTTCATCTCAAGGACCTGCGCGAAACAGCTACCGATCGACCAACTCGCCCTCGGCCCTGAACCTAAACCCGGCACTGTTGCTGAACCCCAAGGGCTACAACGCCTCAGCACCGACCAGCAAGGAAGGAACCCGCCATTCCACTCCCATCACCGAGAGCTCTACCCCCGTCGAATTCCAATTCTCGACCCCGAACGAAGGCTATGCTGCAGAGCAAATGTTCCAGCCCAACAGGGCACCACCCCAACCCAATGGCCTCCACATGCCACAGACAAATGGCTTTGGTGGCATGATCGAGCGCATGAATAACATCGAACACCGGGCATTCGTACCTCAACCAAAACGCCGTAAAACGCAGAATGAGAATGACGGGAACATAAGCGTCACTCATGGATTCGGTGGTGGTAGCGGCGGCATGCTTGGAGGGCATGTCAGGGAGAGACGAGAGGCAACAGCAAACCAACCCACCCCGAAAACTGTTGAAATGGTTGATCTAACCAATGCCGGTGAGTTATCTAGAACAAGAGATCTTCAGCCAAACTAACCTGTCATAGGGGACGACGAAGAGGTCATTGAGATACAGGCACCTAAAGACGAGGAGATATGTTACGGCATGATCCAGAATGCAAGATTGAACTGCCACATCGTGCCAAGCCCCAAGCCAGGTGCTATCTCGATCATGTCAACGTCTTACTGGCCTCAAGTCAAAATCGTCCTCAACCGGAGGCATGCCGACCCAACGGATACTATTCAGGCCTACGACTACACCCGCAAGATAGTGGGCACCCTTGATCCCAGCACATCCGGGGCTCTTGCGCGCCTTTTAGACTCCTCCGCCCTACAGCTCCGAACCGATTGCAGAATACCAACAAGACAGAAAGTTGCTGGGGAGGAAGCCGGGCAGGAAACTTCAAGGAGCTATACACTGGATCTGATGCTCTATGGCCCCCGCAAGAGTAGCAGATCTGTCGGTGCACATCTGTCGCGAAAGAACCTTTGGCTTCGTAACCCTCCACGGGTGGAACCCGGCATCAAGTATGAGAATCCACAGCTCATGGAGGGTCCAAAGCTGCCGCCTGCAGTAAAGGAGCGCGTCTCAGCCTCATCGTCAACATCAACGGCGATTCCGCCACCGTCGATGCGAACCGTTGAGGAAATCCGCTCAGAAGTCATGGGAGTTTTTGACTCTCTTACCAAGAGCGAAGACCTACCGGAGATGGATCCGGACTCACGAATCCAGACGGAACTCCTCAAGCATCAAAAGCAGGGGCTGTATTTCATGACCAAGAAGGAGCAGCCTCGTGAGTGGGCGAACGATGGCAAGACGACGGATTCGTTCTGGCGTATTCGATATGGCAACCATGGCCAAAAGGTCTTCCACAATGTTATCACTGGACACTCACAGCGCGACCCTCCTCAGGAAACTCTTGGTGGCATTCTCGCAGATATGATGGGTCTAGGCAAAACTCTCAGTATCCTATCGCTTCTCACGGGCTCCCTTGGTGTGGCCGAAGAGTGGTCTCACCTTCCTCCTTCGCAGCCACAAGCTCCTCCGCCGCCGAAGAAAAACGGGGGCTCTAGGCAATTTAATGTGCCAGTGCAGGAGCCGCTGGGGCTGACTGAGTTATCTCTTAATGGCAAAGCAACGTTGTTGGTGTGCCCTCTCAGCACCATCACCAACTGGGAAGAACAGATCAAGGCGCATCTTAAGCCGGGCTCAATCAGCTACTACGTCTACCACGGTTCGAACAGGATGAAAGATGCGAAAAGGCTCGCCAAGTTTGACCTTGTGCTAACGACATATGGATCAGTCGCTAGCGAAGTTGCAGCCCGTAAGAAGGGTAGAGCGGGCCCTTATCCTCTCGAGGAGATTGGCTGGTTCCGTGTGGTACTCGACGAGGCTCATATGATCCGAGAGCAGTCAACTCTTCAGTTCAAGGCTATATGCCGTCTCCAGGCAAATCGCCGTTGGGCAGTCACGGGCACTCCTGTGCAAAACAAGCTTGATGACCTCGCAGCATTACTCGCATTTCTACGATTGAAGCCGTTCGACGAAAAGGGCAAGTTCACGCAGTTCATCGTTTCCCCCTTCAAGACCTGCGATCCCGAGATCGTGCCCAAGCTTCGGGTTCTTGTCGACAGTATTACATTACGACGCTTGAAGGACAGAATCGACTTGCCCCCTAGATCAGACCAGATTATCAGGCTTGAATTCACAGAATCCGAGCGCAAGATCTACAGCCTGTTCGAACAGAATGCGCAGGATAAGGTGCAAGTCCTCGCTGCCGGCCGAGAAAAGATGATAGGAGGGAAAACGTATATCCACATCCTTCAGTCAATTCTTAGACTGCGCTTGATTTCTGCGCATGGTAAGGACCTACTTAGCGAGTCAGACCTGGAACTTGTCCAAGGCATGACCCAAGACTCGGCTATCGACCTTGATAGCGATGAGGATGATGGTGATAAGCCAGCATTGATCGAGACGAGAGCTTACGAGGCGTTTGCATTGATGCAGGAGACGAATAGTGACGTGTGCATCACTTGCAACCGCAAGATTGGCGGTCCAGCGGATGGAGCCGACCTAGAAGGCGAGCGCGAGGAAGACGTACTCGGTTATATGACCGCCTGCTTCCATCTTCTTTGTACCCATTGCATCTCGGCCTGGGACGAAGAGGTAGGCAACCATGGTCATGGCACTTGTCCTATTTGCCAAACCCATGTCCGACTCGCCTACAACGAAATACGCAAATCCAAAGCGGAGGTCGAGCATGACGCTCATGGCCAGAAGGCTAAACCCGGAACCAATGGGAAGCTGAAAGATGCATATAATGGACCCCACACGAAAACGCGGGCCTTGATCGAAGACCTCCTGAAATCCAAGGCCGACAGTAATGAGCTTCCTGCTGGGTCACCGCCTTTCAAATCGGTCGTGTTTTCCGCGTGGACATCACACCTTGACCTCATCCAGCTTGCTCTTGATAACGCTGGCATCAAGTACACTCGCCTTGATGGTAAGATGACTCGCATCGCACGGACTAACGCAATGGATGCTTTCCGCGAGGACGACTCCGTCCACGTCATTCTCGTCTCGATCATGGCTGGCGGTCTAGGTCTGAACCTCACTTCGGCAAACAACGTGTACGTGATGGAGCCTCAGTACAACCCAGCGGCCGAGGCACAAGCTATTGACCGCGTCCACCGTTTGGGTCAGAAACGACCCGTCCGGACCGTCCGGTATATCATGCAGAACAGCATCGAGGAGAAGATGCTCGAGCTGCAGGAGAAGAAGATGCAGCTCGCTAGCCTGAGCATGGACAGAACCAAGGTCATTGACAAGGCGGAAGCTGCTAAGCAGAAGCTCCTGGATCTGCGAAGCCTGTTCAAATGAGCGCTTCTACCAGCTTCTTCGAGGCTTTTTCACCATGGTCAGCACAGCAAGTGCAAAATGACTGAGGGGGGTTATGGTGCACTGATCTGACGTTCCAGTCAGGACCCTTGGAGTTCACCGCCCATATAGACTTTCTTGCACATGCGGCACTTGCTATCGCCCGAATTTGCTTCATCGTCACTTTGCGGCCAGGAAGAATCGGGGTTCGATTTACTTGGGCATATCGGGATAACAGCACGCCCGTTCGCCCATCTATACTACATCATCGTTCGCATTCACCAATCCGAGGCGAGTATTGCTGTCTCCGTGGTCTTCTCTTTCTTCTCGATATTCCCCGCGGTAAAAATATCATGAGAAAGAGCGGCCGAGGAACCACGAGAAGTCTTGCTTATAAGCTAAATAATTTGGGATATCGGCCATTTCAGTATTTACTTACCCGCCTCTCATCCAATTCTGCCTGAGTGTGGGACTGACCGAGCCTCCCTGATGGACGGATTGGCCGTCAATAATCTCATAACGTTACAATTTGATGACGTTTGATTCCACACCCAATAACAATACCCCCCGGAGACCAATAGTCTATACGTACGAACCCGGGCCGCATTTTGGTGGCAATTTGTATATGGGAAAGGAATCATTTTGATACATCGAGGACGATGGTATGACTGAGCTGGGTTGGCTTGAAACGGGATGGAACGAAATGAACTGGAATAGACCCAACCGACCACACTGGACTAAAGGAAGAAACGCTTGATCAGGTTCCATGGCTGACAAGGCTACCCCCCTAATACCTAGATAAGGTAAACCAGGTGTTAGCTGGCTAGCTAGGAGAGGCTTCTTTCCCCTTCGCCTTGGGTTACGGTGGTGGAGCTTTTCTTCCGAAGGCTTCTTAAGGTCCTTTTTTGATACCATTTGCCAATTCCCGTTTTGCTTGCCTGCTTGCTTCTTTTGCGTTAATAATACGTCTCACCAACTACCCCGCAATGTCGACGACGACGACCGTGACGATCAACGCCCTCGGCTTCCTACCTAGCTATCTACGAGATAGACCTGCGTACTTGGGTAGTGAGTAGATTAGGTTATCTAGGTAGATACAGTAGGATGAGAGAAAATGACATGCCGTTGACAAAGACAACCCAAAAATAGAGGACCTCAAGCAAGGAAGTTTCCTAACCGGTATTTCACTGACTACATAGGTTGTAGACTGCTTCACTTGAATCTACTCGCAACAGCAAAACCATCTATCTTTGTGGGGATGGCATTGACTGTTACCTACCTGCTAGGTGGACTATATCTTGCTCTATTCACCTGCCAAGATAAAGAGGGAGGCTTTATGAATGGATACATAGAAGGTTGGCGCTGTGTGTTGTCTACGTTTCTCTCTCCTTGGGTTGATAATACCATCCCCCCTCTCTACCCCTATAAAGGGGGGGGGGGGGGGGGGGGGGGGGGGAT